>JANJGN010000015.1:74957686-75400055 GCA_026770705.1 Isurus oxyrinchus | reverse complement strand
CCAAACTCTCCCTGTTTTTCTCTAGAATTCTTGCTGACTTTTCTCCTGAGATCTTGCTGTTTTATCTCCCATATTCTCACTGTTTTATCTCCTGAACTCTCATTGTTTTATCTCCTGAACTCTCGCTTCTTTATCTCCAAAATCTCACTGTTTTTTTTTCTCCAGAATGCTCGCTGCTTTATTATCTGAAACCCTCGCTGTTTTATCCCCAAGCTCTCGCTGTTTTATCCCCTAAACTCTCGATGATTTCTCTCTTTAACCCTCGCTACTTCATCTCCCAAACTCTCGCTGTTATATCCCCTGAACTATCATTGTTTTATCCGCTGAATTATTGTTCTTTTATCACGAGACCTCTTGCTTATTTTTCTACAGAACCCTTGCTGTTGCATCTCCCAAACACTTCCTACTTTATCTCCTGATCTCTCACTCTTTTATTCCCTGAATTCTCGTTGTTTAACCCCAGACCTCTCGCTGATCATTCTCCAGAAACCGCGTTAATTTATCTCGCAAACTCTCGCAGATTTATCCCCTGAACTCTCACTGTTTTATCCCCTAACTTCTTGCTATTTTATACGCTAAACTCTCTCTTATTTGCCACCAGAACCATTGCCTATTTATCTCCCAAACACTCAATGTTTTATCCCCTGATCTCTCATTGTTTTATCTCCTGAGCATTCGCGGCTTAACCCATGAGCTCTCGCTAATTTTCCACTGCATTCTCGCTGTTTTATCCCCTGAATTCTTGCTGTTTTATCATCTCAACTCCTGTTGATTTTTCTACAGAACACTCCCCGTTTTACGTCACAAACTCTCTCTGTTTCATCCTTTGAACTCTCGCTGTTTTATCTCCCAAGCTCTCGCTGATTTTCCTCCAAAACTCACACTGTTTTATTTCCCACTCTCCCTGTTTTTCTCTAGAATTCTTGATGATTTTTCCCCTGATATCTTGCTGTTTTATGTCCCGAATTCTCGCTGTTTTATCTACTGAACTCTCATTGTTTTACCGTCTGAACTCTCGCTTCTTTATCTGCAAATTCTCGCTGCTTTTTTTCTCCAGAATGCCCGCTGCTTCATCCTCCGAAACCCTCGCTGTTTTATCTCCCAAGCTCACGCTGTTTTATCCCCTAAACTCTCGCTGATTTCTCTCTTTAATCCTCTCTACTTTATCTCCCAAACTCTCGCTGTTTAATCCCCTGAACTATCATTGTTTTATCCGCTGAATTATCGTTGTTTTATTCCGAGACCTCTCGCTTATTTTTCTGCAGAACGCTGGCTGTTGTATCTCCCAAACACTTCCTATTGTATCTCCTGATCTCTCAGTCTTTTATTCCCTGAATTCTCATTGTTTTACCCCAGACCTCTCGCTGATCTTTCTCCAGTAACCTCGCTTTTTTTATCTCCCAAACTCTCGCAGATTTATCCCTTGAACTCTCATTGTTTTATCTCCGGAGCTTTCGCTGCTTTAGCCCTGAGCTCTCGCTGTTTTTTCCACTACATTCTCGCTGTTTTATCCCCTGAATTCTCGCTGCCCTATCCTCTGCACTCTCGCTGATTTTTTTCCAGAACCCTCGATGTTTTATCTCCCAAGCTTACGCTGTATTACCCCCTGAATTCTTGCTGTTTTATCGTGTCAACTCCCTTTGATTTTTCTACAGACAACTCCCTGTTTTATGTCACAAACTCTCACTTTTTTTCCTTTGAACTCTCGCTGTTTTATCTCCCAAGCTCTCGCTGATTTTCCTCCAGAAATCACACTGCTTTATTTCCCAAACTCTCCCTGTTTTTCTCTAGAATTCTTGCTGACTTTTCTCCTGAGATCTTGCTGTTTTATCTCCCATATTCTCACTGTTTTATCTCCTGAACTCTCATTGTTTTATCTCCTGAACTCTCGCTTCTTTATCTCCAAAATCTCACTGTTTTTTTTTCTCCAGAATGCTCGCTGCTTTATTATCTGAAACCCTCGCTGTTTTATCCCCAAGCTCTCGCTGTTTTATCCCCTAAACTCTCGATGATTTCTCTCTTTAACCCTCGCTACTTCATCTCCCAAACTCTCGCTGTTATATCCCCTGAACTATCATTGTTTTATCGCTGAATTATTGTTCTTTTATCACGAGACCTCTTGCTTATTTTTCTACAGAACCCTTGCTGTTGCATCTCCCAAACACTTCCTACTTTATCTCCTGATCTCTCACTCTTTTATTCCCTGAATTCTCGTTGTTTAACCCCAGACCTCTCGCTGATCATTCTCCAGAAACCGCGTTAATTTATCTCGCAAACTCTCGCAGATTTATCCCCTGAACTCTCACTGTTTTATCCCCTAACTTCTTGCTATTTTATACGCTAAACTCTCTCTTATTTGCCACCAGAACCATTGCCTATTTATCTCCCAAACACTCAATGTTTTATCCCCTGATCTCTCATTGTTTTATCTCCTGAGCATTCGCGGCTTAACCCATGAGCTCTCGCTAATTTTCCACTGCATTCTCGCTGTTTTATCCCTGAATTCTTGCTGTTTTATCATCTCAACTCCTGTTGATTTTTCTACAGAACACTCCCCGTTTTACGTCACAAACTCTCTCTGTTTCATCCTTTGAACTCTCGCTGTTTTATCTCCCAAGCTCTCGCTGATTTTCCTCCAAAACTCACACTGTTTTATTTCCCACTCTCCCTGTTTTTCTCTAGAATTCTTGATGATTTTTCCCCTGATATCTTGCTGTTTTATGTCCCGAATTCTCGCTGTTTTATCTACTGAACTCTCATTGTTTTACCGTCTGAACTCTCGCTTCTTTATCTGCAAATTCTCGCTGCTTTTTTCTCCAGAATGCCCGCTGCTTCATCCTCCGAAACCCTCGCTGTTTTATCTCCCAAGCTCACGCTGTTTTATCCCCTAAACTCTCGCTGATTTCTCTCTTTAATCCTCTCTACTTTATCTCCCAAACTCTCGCTGTTTAATCCCCTGAACTATCATTGTTTTATCCGCTGAATTATCGTTGTTTTATTCCGAGACCTCTCGCTTATTTTTCTGCAGAACGCTGGCTGTTGTATCTCCCAAACACTTCCTTTTGTATCTCCTGATCTCTCAGTCTTTTATTCCCTGAATTCTCGTTGTTTTACCCCAGACCTCTCGCTGATCTTTCTCCAGTAACCTCGCTTTTTTTATCTCCCAAACTCTCGCAGATTTATCCCTTGAACTCTCATTGTTTTATCTCCGGAGCTTTCGCTGCTTTAGCCCTGAGCTCTCGCTGTTTTTTCCACTACATTCTCGCTGTTTTATCCCCTGAATTCTCGCTGCCCTATCCTCTGCACTCTCGCTGATTTTTTTCCAGAACCCTCGATGTTTTATCTCCCAAGCTTACGCTGTATTACCCCCTGAATTCTTGCTGTTTTATCGTCTCAACTCCCGTTGATTTTTCTACAGAACACTGCCTGTTTTATTTCCCAAACTCTCACTGTTTTTCTCTAGAATTCTTGCTGATTTTTTCCTGAGATCTTGCTGCTTTATATCCCGTACTCTCACATTTTATCTCCTGAACTCTCATTGTTTTATCCTCTGAATTGTCGCGGTTTTATCAACTGAGCTCTCGCTGTTTTATCTCCTGAACTCTCATTGTTTTATCCAACGAAGTAGCGCTACTATATCCCCTGAACTCACTATGATTTTTCGCAGAACCCTCGCTTTTTTATGCCACAATCTCTTGCCATTTTATCCCTGAACTCTCACGGAATTATCGCCTGAATTCTCGCTGTTTTATCCCGTGAACTCAAGCTGTTTTTTCTCCAGAACTCTTGCTGATTATTCTCCAGAGCTCTTGATGTTTTAGCTCCTGAACTCTTGCTGTTTTAACTCCCAAATTCTCATTGCTTTATCACCTGAACTCTCACCTCTCACTGAATTATCTACTGAACTCTTGCTGTTTTATCACTCAAAATCTCGACGCTTATACTCCAGAGCCCTCGCTGTTTTATCTCCCAGACTCTCACTGTTTTATCCTCTGAATTCTCGCTGCTTTATCCCCTGAACTGTCACTGATGTTTCTCCAGAACCGTCGCTGTTTTATCTTCCAAACTCTCGCTGCTTTATCCCCTGGATTCTCACTGTTTTATCCCCTGACCTCTCGCTGTTTTATCCCCTGGGATCTCGCTATTTTATCTCCTGAACTCTCGTTGTTTTATCCCCTGAATTCTCGCTGTTTTCTGCCCTGAATGCTTGTTGTTTTTTCCCCTGAACTCTGGCTGATTTTCCACCAGAACCCTCGATATTTTATCTCACAATCTCTTTCTGTTTTAACACGGAACTATCACCATTTTATCCCCTGAATTCTCCCTGTTTTATCCCCTGAACTCTCGCTGAATTTTCTCCAGACCCCTTGCTGTTGCAAATCTCAAACCCTTGCTCTTTTATCCCCTGAACTCTCACTGTTCCCGAACTTTCACTGCTTGACACCTGAACTCGCGTTATTTTATCCCCAGAGCTCTCACTGTTTTATCCACTGAACTCTGGCGGATTTTTCTCCAGAACCCAAGCTGATTTATCACCCAAGCTGTCCCTGTTTTATCCACTCGGATCTCGATGTTTTATCTGCCAAACTCTCGCTGTTCAATCCCCTGAACTCTCGCTGATTTCTCTCCAGAACCATCGCTACATTATCTCCCAAACTCTCGCTGTTTTGTTCCCTGAACTATCACTGTTTTATCCGCTGAATTCTCATTGTTTATCCCCTGAACTCTCGCTGATTTTTCTCCGGAACACTCGGTATGTTATCTCCCCAACTCTCGCTGTTTTATACACTGAACTCTCACACTTTTTTCCCCTGAATTCTCGTTGCTTTACCCCTGACCTATCACTGATTTTATCTCCTGAAACCTCGCTATTTTATGTCGCAAAATCTCGCAGATTCATCACCTTCAGTCTCATTCTTTTATTCGCTGAATTCTCAGTGCCTTATCCGGTAAACACTCTCCTACTTGCCACCAGAACCCTTGATTATTTATCTCCAAAATTCTCACTGTTTTATCCCCTGAACTCTCATTGTTTTATCTCCTGAGCTTTCGCTGCTTTACCCCTGAGCTCTCGCTGTTTTTTCCCCTAAATTCTCGATATTTTATCCCCTGAATTATCGCTGTTCTATCCTCTGCACTCTGGCTGATTTTTCTTCAGAACCATCGCTCTTTTATCTCCCAAGCTTATGCTGTTTCATCCCCTGAATTCTCGCTGTGTGATCGTCTCAACTCTCGTTGATTTTTCTCCAGAATACTGCCTGTTTTAAGTTTCAAACTCTCACTGTTTTATCCATTGAACTCTCGCTGTTTTATCTCCCAAGCTCTCGCTGATTTTCCTCCAGAACTCTCAAAGTTTTATTTACCAAACTCTCCCTGTTTTTCTCTAGAATTCTTGCTGATTTTTCTCCTGATATCTTGCTGTTTTATCTCCCGTATTATGACTGTTTTATGTCATGAACTCTCATTGTTTTATCTCCTGAACTCTCGCTTCTTTATCTCCAAACTCTTGCTTTTTTTTTCTCCAGAATGCTTGCTGTTTTATCCTCTGAAACCCTCGATGTTTTTTCTCCCAAGCTTTCGCTGTTTTATCCCCTAAATTCTCGCTGATTTGTCTCTTTAACACTCGCTACTTTATCTCCCGAACTCTCGCTGTTTTATCCCCTGAACTATCAATGCTTAATCCATTGAATTCTCGTTGTTTTTTCCCGAGACCTCTCGCTTATTTTTCTACAGAACCCTTGCTGTTGTATCTCCCAAACACTTGATATTTTATCCCCTGGTCTCTCACTCTATTATTCCCTGAATCTCGTTATTTTACCCCAGACCTCTCACTGATCTTTCTCCAGAACCCTCGCTATTTTATCTCCCAAACTCTCGCAGATTTATCCCCTCAACACTCACTGTTTTATCCCCTAAATTCTTGCTATTCTATCCACTAAACTCTCTCTTATTTGGCAGCAGAGCCCTTGCTTATGTATCTCCCAAACTCTCACTCTTTTATTCCCTGAACTCTCATTGTTTTATCTCTGGAGCTTTCGCTGCTTTACCCCTGAGCTCTCGCTGTTTTTTCCACTACATTCTCGCTGTTTTATCCCCTGAAGGCACGGTGTTCTATCCTCTGCACTCTCGCTGATTTTTCTCCATAACCCTCGCTGTTTTATGTCACAAACTCTCACTGTTTATCCCCTGAACTCTCGCTGTTTTATCTCCCCAGCTCTCGCAGATTTTCCTCCAGAACTCTCACTGTGTTATTTCCCAAACTGTCCCTGTTTTTCTCCAGAATTCTTGCAGATTTTTCTCCTGAGCTCTTATTGTTTTATCTCCTGATCTCTCCATGTTTTATCTCCAAACTCTCACTGTTTTTTTCTCCAGAATTCTCGCTGTTTTATCCTCTGAAATCTCGTTGTTTTATCCCCTGGACATTTGCTTACCTTTCGCCAGAACCATGGCTAAATTATCTCACCATCTCTTGCTGTTTTATCCCATAACTCTCACCATTTTATCCGATGAATTTTCGCTGTTTTATCCCCTGAACTCTCGCTGACTTTTCTCCAGACCGCTTGCTGTTGTATCTCCCAAACCCTTGCTGTTTTATCCCCTGAACTCTCACTGTTCCCGAACTTTCACTGCGTGACCACTAAACTCTCGTTGTTTTATCCCCTGAGCTCTCGCTGTTTTATCTCCTGAACTCTGGCAGATTTTCCACCAGAACCCTAGCTGTTTTATCACCCAAGCTGTCGCTGTTTTACTCTCTCGACTCTCGCTGTTTTATCCCCTAAACTCTCGCTGATTTCTTTCTTTAACCCTCGCTACTTCATCTCCCAAACTCTCGCTGTTATATCCCCTGAACTATCATTGTTTTATCCGCTAATTTCATTGTTTTATCCCGAGACATCGTGCTTATTTTTCTACAGGACCCTTGCTGTTGTATCTGCCAAACACTTCCTACTTTATCCCCTGATCTCTCAAATTTTTATTCCCTGAATTCTCGTTGTTTAACCCCAGACCTCTCGCTGATCTTTCTCCAGAACCCTTGCTATTTTATCTCGCAAACTCTCGCAGATTTATCCCCTGAACTCTCACTGTTTTATCGCCTAAATTCTTGCTATTTTATCCGCTAAACTCTCTCTTATTTGCCACCAGAACCATTGCATATTTATCTCCCAAACTCTCACTGCCTTATCCCCTGAACTCTCATTATTTTATCTCCTGAGCTTTCGCCGCTTAACCCCTGGGCTCTCGCTATTTTTTCTACTACATTCTCGCTGTTTTATCCTCTGAATTCTCGTGGTTCTATCCTCTGCGCTCTGGCTGATTTTTCTCCAGAACTCTCGCTATTTTATCTCCCAAGCTTACGCTGTTTTATCCCTTGAATTCTCGCTGCTTTATCTTCTCAACTCCCGTTGATTTTTCTACAGAACACTCCCTGTTTTAAGTCACAAACTCTCTCTGTTTTATCCTTTGAACTCTCGCTGTTTTATCTCCCAAGCTCTCGCTGATTTTCCTCAAGAACTCACACTGTTTTATATCCCAAACTCTCCCTGTTTTTCTCTAGAATTCTTGATGATTTTTCTCCTGAGATCTTGCTGTTTTATCTCCCGTATTCTCGCTGTTTTATCTCCTGAACTCTCATTGTTTTATCTTCTGAACTCTCGCTTCTTTATCTCCAAACTCTCGCTGCTTTTCTTCTCCAGAATGCTCGCTGCTTTATCCTCCGAAACTCTCGTTGTTTTATCTCCCAAGCTCTCGCTGTTTTATCCCATAAACTCTCGCTGATTTCTCCCTTTAGTCCTCGCTACTTTATCTCCCAAACTCACGCTGTTTTATCTCCTGAACTATGATTGCTTTATCCGCTGAATTATTGTTGTTTTATTCCGAGACCTCACGCTTATTTTTCTACAGAAACCTTGCTGCTGTATCACCCAAACACATCCTATTTTATCCCCTGATCTCTCACTCTTTTATTCCCTGAATTCTCGTTGTTTTACCCCAGACCTCTCGCTGATCTTTCTCCATAAACCTCGCTTTTTTATCTCCCAAACCCTCGCAGATTTATCCCCTGAACTCTCATTGTTTTATCTCCTGAGCTTTCGCTGCTTTACCCCTGGGCTCTCGCTGTTTTTTCCACTACATTCTCGCTGTTTTATCCCCTGAATTCTCGCTGTTCTATCCTCTGCACTCTCGCTGATTTTTCTCCAGAACCCTCGCTGTTTTATCTCCCAAGCATGCGCTGTTTTATCCCTTGAATTCTCGCTGTTTTATCATCTCAACTCCCGTAGATTTTTCTACAGAACACTGCCTGTTTTATGTCACAAACTCTCACTGTTTTATCCTTTGAACTCTCGCTGTTTTATCTCCCAAGCTCTTGCAGCTTTTCCTCCAGAACTCACACTGTTTTATTTCCCAAACTCTCCCAGTTTTTCTTTAGAATTCTTGCTGATTTTTCTCCTGAGATCTTGTTGCTTTATCTCCCGTACTCTCACATTTTGTCTCCTGAACTCTCATTGTTTTATCCTCTGAATTGTTGCGGCTTTATCCCCTGATCTCTCGCTGTTTTATCTCCTGAACTCTCACTGTTTTATCCAACGAATTCGCGCTACTATATCCCCTGAACTCTCTATGATTTTTCAGCAGAGCCCTTGCTATTTTTACCCACAATCTCTTGCTATTTTATCCCTGAACTCTCACGTTTTTATCACCTGAATTCTCGCTGTTTTATCCCGTGAACTCAAGCTGTTTTTTCTCCAGAACTCTTGCTGATTATTCTCCAGAGCTCTTGATGTTTTAGCTCCTGAACTCTTGCTGTTTTAACTCCCAAATTCTCATTGCTTTTTCTCCTGAACTCTCACCTCTCACTGATTTATCTACTGAACTCTCGCTGTTTTATCACTCAAAATCTCGATGCTTATGCTCCAGAGCCCTAGCTGTTTTATCTTCAAGACTCTCACTGTTTTATCCTCTGAATTCTCGCTGCTTTATCCCCTGAACTGTCACTGATATTTTTCCAAAAACCTCGCTGTTTTATCTTCCAAACTCTCGCTGCTTTATCCCCTGGATTCTCACTGTTTTATCCCCTGACCTCTCGCTGTTTTATCCCCTGGGCTTTCGCTGTTTTATCTCCTGAACCCTCGTTGTTTTGTCCCCTGAATTCTCGCTGTTTTCTCCCCTGAATGCTTGTTGTTTTTTCCCCTGAACTCTCGCTGATTTTTCGCCAGAACCCTCGATATTTTATCTCACAATCTCTTGCTGTTTTAACACGGAACTCTCACCATTTTATCCCCTGAATTCTCCCTGTTTTATCCCCTGAACTCTCGCTGAATTTTCTCCAGACCCCTTGCTGTTGCAAATCCCAAACCCTTGCTCTATTATCCGCTGAACTCTCACTGTTCCTGAACTTTCACTGCTTGACACATGAACTCTCGTTATTTTATCCCCAGAGCTCTCGCTGTTTTATCCACTGAACTCTGGCGGATTTTTCTCCAGAACCAAAGCTGATTTATCACCCAAGCTGTCCCTGTTTTTTCCACTCGAATCTCGATGTTTCATCTGCCAAACTCTCGCTGTTCTATCCCCTGAACTCTCGCTGATTTCTCTCCAGAACCCTCGCTACTTTATCTCCCAAACTCTCGCTGTTTTGTCCCCTGAACTATCATTGTTTTATCCGCTGAATTCTCGTTGTTTATCCCCTGAACTCTCGCTGATTTTTCTCCAGAACCCTCGCTATTTTATCTTGCAAACTCTCGCAGATTTATCACCTGAAGTCTCATAGTTTTATTCTCTGAATTCTCTGTGCTTTATCCAGTAAACACTCTCATATTTGCCACCAGAACCCTTGATTATTTTTCTCCGAAATTCTCACTGTTTTGTCCTCTGAACTCTCGTTGTTTTATCTAGTGAGCTTTCGCTGCTTTACCCCTGAGCTCTCGTTGTTTTTTCCCCTAAATTGTCAATACTTTATCCCCTGAATTCTCGCTGTTCTATTCTCTGCACTCTCGCTGATTTTTCTCCAGAACCATCGCTCTTTTATCTCCGAAGCTTATGCTGTTTTATCCCCTGAATTCTTGCTCTGTTATCGTCTCAACTCCCGTTGATTTTTCTCCAGAAAACTCGCTGTTTTATGTCACAAACTCTCACTTTTTTATCCATTGAACTCTCGCTGTTTTATCTCCCAAGCTCTCGCTGATTTTCCTCCAGAACTCTCAAAGTTTTATTTACCAAACTCTCCCTGTTTTTATCTAGAATTCTTGCTGATTTTTCTCCTGAGAACTTGCAGTTTTATCTCCCGTATTCTCACTGTTTCATCTCATGAACTCTCATTGTTTTATCTCCTGAACTCTCGCTTCTTTATCTCCAAACTCTTGCTGTTTTTTTTCTCCAGAATGCTTGCTGCTTTATCCTCCGAAACCCTTGATGCTTTATTTCCCAAGCTCTCGCTGTTCTATCCACTAATCTGTCGCTGATTTGTCTCTTTAACACTCGCTGCTTTATCTCCCGAACTCTCGCTGTTCTATCCCCTGAACTATCATTGTTTTATCCACTGAATTCTCGTTGTCTTATCCCGAGACCTCTCGCTTATGTTTCTACAGAACCCTTGCTGTTGTATCTCCCATACTCTCGCAGATTTATCCCCTGAACTCTCACTGTTTTATCCCCTAAATTCTTGCTATTTTATCCGCTAAACTCTCTCTTATTTGGCACCAGAATCCTGGCTTATTTATCTCCCAAAATCTCACTATTTTATCCCCTGAACTCTCATTGTTTTATCTCCTGAGCTTTCGCTGCTTTACCCCTGAGTTCTCGTTGTTTTTTCCCCTACATTCTCACTGTTTTATCCCCTGAAGACTCGCTGTTGTATACTCTGCACTCTCGCTGATTTTTCTCCACAACCCTCGTTGTTTTATGTCACAAACTCTCACAGTTTATCCCCTGAACTCTCGCTGTTTTATCTCCCCAGCTCTCGCTGAATTTCATCCAGAACCCTCACTGTTTTATTTCCCAAACTCTCCCTGTTTCTCTCCAGTATTCTTGAAGTTTCTCTCCTGAGCTCTTGCTGTTTTACCTCCCGAATTCTTCCTGTTTTATCCCCTGAATTCTTACTGTATTATCTCCTGAACTCTCATTGTTTTATCTCTTGATCTCTCCATCTTTTATCTCCAAAGTCTCACTGTTTTTTTCTCCAGAATTCTCGCTGTTTTATCCCCTGAAATCTCGCTGCTTTATCCCCTGAACTCTCGCTGTTTAATCCTCCGAGGTCTTGCTGCTTTACCCCTGAACTCACACTGTTTTATCCCCTGAACTTTCGCAAATTTTTGTATGGAACATTCACTGTATTATCTCCCAAACCATCGCCGGGCTATCCACTCAACTCTCACTGTTCCCGAACATTCACTGCTTTAACCCTGAACTCTCGCAGTTTTATTCCCTGAGCTCTTGCTGTTTGATCTCCTGAACACTCACTGTTATATCCTCAGAATTTTTGCGGTTTTATCCCCTGAGCTTTCACTGTTTTATCTCCTGAACTCTCATTGTTTTATCCCTTGAATTCGCGCTGCTTGATCCCCTGAACTCTCTATGATTTTTCAGCAGAACCCTGGCTATTTTATCTGAAAATATCTTGCTGTTTTATACCTGAACTCTCATGGTTTTATCGCCTGAATTCTCGCTGATTTATCCCGTCAAGAAAAGCTATGTTTTCTCCAGAATTCTTGCTGATTTTTCTCCGGAGCTCTTGATGTTTTATCTCCTGAACTCTTGATGTTTTAACTCCCAAATTCTCATTGTTTTATCTCCAGAACTCTCACCTCTCACTGATTTATCTACTGAACTCTCGCTGTTTTATCACTCAAAATCTCGCCGTTGATGCTCCAGAGGCCTCGCTGTTTTATCTCCCAAATTCTCGCTGCTTTAACCCCTGGATTCTCACTGTTTTATCCCCTGAACTATCGCTGTTTTATTCCCTGGGCTCTCGCTTTTTTATCTCCTGAACTCTCGTTGTCTTATCCCCTGAATTCTCACTGACCTTTCTCCAGAGCCCTTGCTGTTTTATCCCCTGAACTCTCACTGTTCCAGAACTTTCACTGCTTGACCACTGAACTCTCGTTTTTTTTTATCCCCTAAGCTCTCGTTGTTTTATCCCCTGAACTCCAGCGGATTTTCTCCAGAACCCTAGCTGTTTTATCACCCAAGCTGTCGCTGTTTTATCCTCTCGACTCTCACTGTTTTATCTCCCATGCTCTCGTTGTTTTATATCCTGAACTCTCACTTTTTGATCCCCTGAATTCTCGTTGTTTTACGTCTGACCTATCGCTGATTTTTCTCCAGATTCCACGCTATTTTATCTAACAATCTCTCGCAGATTTATCCCCTGAACTCTCATTGTTTTATCCCCTGAATTCTCTGTGTTTTTTCTCCATTAAACCCTCTCTCATTTGCCACCTGAACCCTTGCTTATTTGTCTCCCAACTTCTCATTGTATTGTCCCCTGAACTCTCATTGTTTTATCTCCTGAGCTTTCGCTGCTTTACACCTGAGCTCTCGCTGTTTTTTACCCTAAATTCTTGCTATTTTATCCCCTGAATTCTCGCTATTCTCTCCTCTGCACTCTCGCTGATTTTTCTCCAGAACCCTCGCTGCTTTATCCCCCAAGTTTACGCTGTTTTATCCCCTGAATTCTCGCTGTTTAATCGTCTCAACTCCCATTTATTTTTCTCCAGAACACAACCTATTTTATGTCACAAACTCTCACTGGTTCATTCTTTGAACTCTTGCTGTTTTATCTCCCAAGCTCTCGCAGATTTTCCTCCAGAACTATCACTGTTTTCTTTCCCAAACACTCCCTGTTTTTCACTAGATTTCTTGCTGATTTTTCTTTCGAAATGTTGCTGTTTTATCTCCCGTATTCCCACTGTTTTATCTCCTGAACTCTCATTGTTTTATCTCCTGAACTCTCGCTTCTTTATCTCCAAACTCTCGCTGTTTATTTTCTCCAGAATGCTTGCTGCTTTATCCTCTGAACCCTCAATGTTTTATCGGCCAAGCTCTCGCTGATTTACACCCTAAACTCTCGCTGATTTCTTTCTTTAACCCTTGCTACTTTATCTCCCAAACTCTCGCTGTTTTATCCCCTGAGCTATCATATTTTTATCCCGCTGAATTCTCGTTGATTTATCCCTAGACCTCTCGCTGATTTTTCTGCAGAACCCTCGCTGTTTTATGTCACAAACTCTCTCTGTTTTATCCCCTGAACTCTCGCTGTTTTATCTCCCCAGTTCTCGCTGATTTTCCTCCAGAACTCTCCCTGTTTTTCTCCAGAATTCTTGCTGAGTTTTCTCCTGGGCTCTTGCTGTTTTATCTCCCAAATTCTCGCTGTTTTAACTCCCGCATTCTTCCTGTATTATCTTCTGTACTCTCATTGTTTTACCTCCTGAACTCTCCATGTTTTATCTCCAATCTCTTGCTCTTTTTCTCTCCAGGATTCTTGCTATTTTGACCCCTGTACTCACGCTGCTTTATCCCGTGAATTCTCGCTGTTTTATCCTCCAAAGTCTTGCTGCTCTACTCCTGAACTCTCACTGTTTTATCCCCTGAACTTTCGCTGATTTTTGTCCGGAACCTTCGTTGTTTTATCTCCCAAACTGTCGCTGGGTTATCCCCTCAAATCTGACTGTTCCAGAACTTTCACTGCTTTAACCCTGAACTCTCGTTGTTTTATCCCATGAGCTCTCGTTATTTTATCTCCGGAACTGTCATTGTTTTATCCCCTGAATTCGTGCTGCTTTATCTCCTGAACGCTCAATGATTTTTTCAGCAGGAACCTCGCTATTTTATCTCACAATCTCTTGCTGTTTTTTCCTCTGTGCTCCCGCTGATTTTTCTCCAGAACCCTCGCTGTTTTATCTCCAAATTCTCGCTGTTTTATCACCTGGATTTTCGCTGTTTTATCCCCTGAACTCTCGATGTTTTATCCTCTGGGCTGTCGCTGTTTTATCTCCAGAAGCCTCGCAGTTTTATCTGCATACTCTCGCTATTTTATCCCCTGGATTTTCGTTGTTTTATCCACTGAACTCTCGCTGTTTTATCCCCTGGGCTCTCGCTGTTTTATCTCCTGAATTCTCATTGTTTTATCCCCTGAATTCTTGCTGATTACTCCCCTGAATGCTCGTTGTTTTATCCCCTGAACTGCCGCTCATTTTTCGTCAGAAACCTCGATATTTTATCTCACAATCTCTTGCTGTTTTATCCAGGAACTCTCACCATTTTAGCCATTGACTTCTCGCTGTTTTATCCCCTGAATTCTCGCTAACTTTTCTGCAGACCCCTTGCTGTTTAATCTCGCGAACATTCACTGTTTTATCTCCTGAACTCTCATTGTTTTATCTCCTGAACTCTCCTTGTATTATCTCCAAAGTCTGGCTGATTTTTTCTCCAGAATTCTCGCTGTTTTATCCCCTGAAGTCTCGCTGGTTTATCCCCTGAACTCTTGCTGTTTGATCCTCCGAAGGCTCGCTGCTTTACCCCTGAAATCTCATTGTTTTATCCCCTGAACATTCGCTGATTTTTGTCCGGAACCTTCGCTGTTTTTTCTCCCAAACCATCACTGGGTTATCGCCTCAATTTTCACTGTTCCCGAACTTTCACTGCTTTAACCCTGAACTCTCGCTGTTTTATCCCCTGAGCTCTTCCTGTTTTATCTCCTGAACTCTCATAGTTTTATCCCGTGAATTCGCGCTGCTTTCTCCCCTAAACTCTCTATGATTTTTCAGCAGAACCCTCGCTATTTTATTCACAATCTCTTGCTGTTTTATCCCAGAGCTGTCATGTTTTTATCGCCTGAATTCACGCTGTTTTATCCCCTGAACTAAAGCAGTTTTTTCTCCAGAATTCTGGCAGATTTTTCTCCGGAGCTCTTGATGTTTTATCTCCTGAGCTCTTGCTCTTTTAAATCCCAAATTCTCACTGTTTTATCTCCTGGACTCTCACCTCTCACTGATTTATCTCCTGAACTCTCGCTGTTTTATCACTGAAAATCTCAACATTTTTGCTCCAGAGCCTCGCTGTTTTATTTCCCAGACTCTCACTGTTTTATCCCCAGAACTGTCGCTGTTTTATCCCCTGAACTGTCGCTGATTTTTCTCCAGAACACGTGCTGTTTTATCTCCCAAGATCTTGCTTTTTTATCCCCTGAATTCTCGCTGTTTTATCCCCCTGAACTGTCGCTGAAGTTTCTCCAGAACCCTCGCTGTATTATCTCCCAAGCTTTTGCTGATTTTCTTCCAGAGCTCTCACAGCTTTATGACCTGAACTCTCACTGTTTTATTTCCGAAACTCTTGCTGTTTGTCTTCAGAATTCTTGCTGATTTTTCTCCTGGGATCATTCAGTTTTATCTCCCGAACACTCACTGTTTTTTTCCTCGAGAACCCTCGCTGTTTTATCTCCCAAACTCTCACTGTTTTATCACTTGGATTCGCATTGTTGTATCTCCTGAACCCTCGCTGATTTTTTTCCCGAACCCTCGCTGTTTTATCTCCCAAGATCTTGCTGTTTTATCCTCTGAACTCCCGCTGATTTTTCTCCAGAACCCTCGCTGTTTATCTCCCAAACTCTCATTATTTTATCCTCTGAATTCTCACTGTTTCATCCCCTGAATTTTCGCAGTTTTATCCCCTGAACTCTCACTGTTTTTTTCTCCAGAATCCTTGCTGTTTTATCTCCCATTTTGTCGCTGTTTTGTCCCCTAAACTCTTGCTGATTTTTTCTCCAGAACTCTAGGTTTTTCATACCCTGAACTGTCATTGTTCAATCTCCCAAGCTTTCGCTGCTTTACTCCTGTGCTCTCGCTGTTTTTCCACTGAATTCCCGCTGTTCTATCCGCTGAATTCTCGCTGTTCTATCCTCTGCACTCTCGCTGATTTCTCTCCAGAACCCTTGCTACTTTATCTCCCAACCCCTCACTGTTTCATCCCCTGAACTATCACTGTTTTTTCCGTTGAATTCTCGTTGTTTTATCCACTGACCTCTCGCTGATTTTTCTATGGAATCCTTGCTGCTGTACCTCCCAAACTCTTGCTGTTTTATCCTCTGAACTCTCACTGTATTATCCGCTGAATTCTCGTTGTTTTATCCCCTGACCTCTCGCTGATTCTTCTCCAGAACCCTCGCTGTTTTATCCCCTGGGTTCTCGCTGTTTTATCTCCTGAAACTCTTGCTGTTTTAAACGCTAAACTCTAGCTTATTTGCCACCAGAACCGTCGCTTAATTATCTCTCAAACTCTCGCTGTTTTGTCCACTGAACTCTTGCTGATTTTTCGCCAGAACCGTCGCTATTTTATCTCACAATCTCTTGCTGTTTCATCCAGGAACTCTCACCATTTTACCCCGCGCCTTCTCGTTGTTTTATCCCCTGGATTCTCGCTGACGTTTCTCCACACCCCTTGCTGTTTAATCTCCCGAATTTTCACTGTTTTATCTCCTGAACTCTCATTGTTTTACCTCCTGAACTCTCCTTGTATTATCTCCAAAGTCTCATTGATTTTTTCTCCAGAATTCTCGCTGTTTTATCCCCTGAAGTCTCGCTGCTTTATCCCCTGAACTCTTGCTGTTTGATCCTCCGAAGGCTTGCTGCTTTACCCCTGAAATCTCACTGTTTTATCCCCTGAACCTTGGCAGATTTTTGTTCGGAACTTTCGCTGTTCTTTCTCCCAAACCATCACTGGGTTATCAACTCAATTTTCACTGTTCCCCAACTTTCACTGCTTTAACCCTGAACTCTCCCTGTTTTATCCCCTGAGCTCTCGCTGTTTTATCTCCTGAGCTCTCATTGTTTAATCCTCTGAATTTTCGGTGTTTTAACCCTTGAGCTCTCGCTGTTTTATCTCCTGAACTATCATTGTTTTATCCCCTGAATTCACGCTGCTTCATCCCCTAAACTCTCTGTGGTTTTTCAGCAGAACCCTCGCTATTGTATTCACAATCTATTGCTGTTTTATTCCTGAGCTGTCACATTTTTATCGCCTGAATTGTCGCTGTTTTATCCCCTGAACTAAAGCTGATTTTTCTCCAGAATTCTTGCAGATTTTTCTCCGGAGCTCTTGACTTTTTATGTCCTGTGCTCTTGCTCTTTTAACTCCCAAATTCTCATTGTTTTATCTCCTGGACTCTCACCTCTCACTGATTTATCTCCTGAACTCTCACAGTTTTATCCCCTGAACTCTCATTGATTTTTCTCTAGAACCATTGCTGTTTTATCTTCAAAGGTCTCGCTGTTTTATCTCCCTAACTCTCGCTGATTTTTTTCTCCAGAACTTTCGCTGAATATACCCTGAACTCTCAAAGATTTATCTCCCAAGCTTTCAGTGTGTTAACCCTGTACTCTCACCGTTTTTCCCCTGGATTCTTGCTGTTCTTTCCCCTGATTTCTCGCTTTTCTATCCTCTGCACTCTCGCTGATTTCTCTCCATAACCCTCGCGACTTTATCTCCCAAACCCTCTCTGTTTCATCCCCTGAACTATCTCTATTTTATCCGCTGAATTCTCGTAGCTTTATCCCCTGACCTCTCGCTGATTTTTCTACAGAACCCTTGCTGTTGCACCTCCCAAACTCTTGCTGTTTTATTCTCTGAACTCTCACCTTATTATCCACTGAATTCTCATTGTTTTATCCCCTGACCTCTCGCTGATTTTTCTCCAGATCCCTCGCTGTTTTATCCCCTGGGCTCTCGCTGTTTTTTCTCCTGAAACTCTCGCTCTTTTATCCGCTAAACTCTACCTTATTTGACACCACAACCCTTGCTTATTTATCTCCCAAACTCTCACTGTTTTATCCCCTGAACTCTCATTGTTTTATCTCCTGAGCTTTCGCTGCTTTACCCCTGAGCTCTCGGTGTTTTTTCCACTACATTCTTGCTGTTTTTTTCCCCTGAATTCTCGCTGTTCGATCCTCTGCACTCTCGCTGATTTTTCTCCACAACCCTCGCTGTTTTATGTCACAAACTCTCACTGATTATCCCCTGAATTCTCGCTGTTTTATCTCCCCAGCTGTCACAGATTTTCCTCCAGAACTCTCACTGTTTTATTTCCCAAACTCTCCCTGTTTTTCTCCAGACTTCTTGCAGATTTCACTCCTGAGCTCTTGCTGTTTTACTTCCCGAATTCTCGTTGTTTTATCCCCCGAATTCTTACTTTATTATCTCCTGAACTCTCATTATTCTACCTCCAAACCCAGGCTGTTTTTTTCTACAGAATTCTCGCTGTTTTATCCCCGGAACTCTCATGGTTTTATCGCCTGAATTCTCGCTGTTTTATCCCGTGAACTCAAATTGTTTTTTCTCCACAATTCTTGCTGATTTTTCTCCAGAGCTTTTGATGTTTTATCTTCTGAACTCTTGATGTTTTAACTCCCAAATTCTCATTGTTTTATCTCCTGAAATCTCACGTCTCACTGATTTATCTACTGAACTCTCGCTGTTTTATCACTCAAAATCTCGCCATTTTTTATGCTCCAGAGGCCTCGCTGTTTTATTGCCCAAACTCTCGCTGCTTTAGCCTCTGGATTCTCACTGTTTTATCCCCTGAACCCTCGCTGTTTTATTCCCTGGGCTCTCGCTGTTTTATCTCCTAAACTCTCATTGTTTTACCCCCTGAATTCTCGCTGTTATCTCGCCAGAACACACATTGTTTTTTACCCTGAATGCTCGTTGATTTTTTGCCAGAACCGACGATATTTTATCTCACAATCTCTTGCTCTTTTATCCCTGAACTCTCACCATTTTACCCCTGAATTTTCACTGTTTTATCCCCTGAACTCTCGCTGACTTTTCTGCAGTGCCCTTGCTGTTGTATCTCCCAAACCCTTGCTGATTTATCCCCTGAACTATCACTGTTCCAGAACTTTCACTGCTTGACCACTGAACTCTCCTTTTTTTTATCCCCTGAGCTCTCGTTGCTTTATCACCTGAACTCTGGCGGATTTTTCTCCAGAACGCTAGCTTTCTTATCACCCATGCTGTCGCTGTTTTATCCTCTCGACTCTCACTGTTTTATCTCCCAAGATCTCGCTGTTTTATCCCCTGAACTCTCGCTGATTTCTCTCCAGAACCCTCGCTACTTTATCTCCCAAACTCCCGCTGTTTTATCCACTGAACTATGACTGTTTTATCTGCTGAATTCTCGTTGTTTATCCCCTGAACTCTCGCTGATTTTTCTCCAGAACCCTCGGTATTTTATCTCCCAATCTCTCGCTGTTTTATACCCTGAACTCTAAGTCTGTGATCCCCTGAATTCTCCTCGTTTTACCCCTGACCTATCACTGATTTTTCTCCAGGAACCGCGCTATTTTATCGTGCAAACTCGCGCAGATTTATCCCTGAACTCTCATTGTTTTATCTCCTGAATTCTCTGTGTTGTTTTGCACTAAACCCTCTCTTATTTGCCAACAGAACCCTTGCTTACTTATCTCCCAAATTCTCATTGTATTGTCCCCTGAACTCTCATTGTTTTATCGCCTGAGCTTTCGCTGCTTTACCCCTGAGCACTCACTGTTTTTTCCACTACATTCTTGCCATTTTCTCCCTTGAATTCTCGCTGTTTTATCGTCTCTACTCGCGTTGATTTTTCTCCAGAACACTCCCTATTTTAGGTCACAAACTCTCACTTTTTTATTCTTTGAACTCTCGCTGTTTTATCTCCCAAGCTCTCGCTGATTTTCCTCCAGAACTCTCATTGTTTTATTTCCCAAACATTCTGTGTTTTTCTCCAGAATTCTTGCGGATTTTTCTCCTGACATGTTGCTGTTTTATCTCCTGTATTCTCACTGTTTTATCACCTGAACTCTCATTGTTTTACCTCCTGAACTCTCGCTTCTTTATCTCCAAACTTTCGCAGTTTTTTTCTCCAGAATTTTCGCTGCTTTATCCTCTGAACCCTGACTGTTTTATTGGCCAAGCTCTCGCTGTTTTACCCCCTAAACTCTCGCTGATTTCTCTCTTTAACACTTGCTACTTTATCTCCCAAACTCTCGCTGTATTTTCCGCTGGACTGTTGCTGTTTTAACTCCCGAATTCTCACTGTTTTATCTTCAGAAATCTCGCTCTTTTATCTCTCAAACACTTGCTGTTTTTTTCTCCCGCAACCTCGCTGTTTTATTTCCTAAACTCTCCCTGTTTTATCCCCTGAATTTTCAGTCTATTATCCTCTGCACTCTCGCTGATTTTTCTCCAGAACCCTCGCTGTTTTATCTCACAAGCTCTCGCTGTTTTATACTCTGAACTCCCGCTGATTTTTCACCAGAACCATTGCTGTTTTATTTCAAAAGTCTCACTGTTTTAACTACTGATCTCTCGCTGTTTTATTGCCTGAACTCTGGCTGACATTTCTCCAGAATCCTCGGTGTTTTGTCACCCAAACATTAGCTGTTTTATCGCCTGAACTCTCATTCCTTTATCTTCCGAGCTTTTGCTGCTTTACCCGTGAACTCTCGCAGTTTTATCCCCTGAACTCTCATTGTATTATCACCCGAATTTTTGCTGCTTGATTCCCTGAACTCTGGCTGCTTATTATCCAGATTCCAAGCTGTTTTATCTCCCAAGCTCTTACTGTTTTATCCTGTGAACTCATACTGGTCTTTCTCCTGAACCCTCGCTGTTTTATCTCTCAAATCCGCAATGTTTTATCTCCTGAACTCTCACTCTTTTATCTCCAAAACTCTCGCTGATTTTTCTCCTGAACTCTCACTATTTTGTCTCCGGAATTCTGGCTGTCTTATCTCCCAAGCTCTCGAATGTTTTATCTCCAGATCTCTTGCTGATTTTTCTCCTGAGCACATGCTGTTTTAACGCCTGAACTCCTGCTGTTTTAACTCCGGAATTCTCACTGTTTTATCTTCGGAAATCTCGTTCTTTTATCTCTCAAACGCTCGCTGTAATTTTTCCAGAAACCCCGCTGTTTTATCTCCTAAATTCTCACTGATTTATCCCCTGAATTTTCACTGTTTTATCCCGTGAATTTTCAGTCTTTTATCCTGTGCACTCTCGCTGATTTTTCTCCAGAACACTCGCTGTTTTAACCCCCGAGTTCTCGCTGTTTTATCCTCTGAACTCCCGCTGATTTTTCACCAGAACCATTGCTCTTTTATTTCACAAAGTCTCAATGTTTTATCTCGTGAGCTCTCGCTTTTTTTTATTCCCTGAACTCTGGCTGACTTTTCTCCCGAACCCTCGCTGTTTTATCTCCCAAACTCTTGCTGTTTTATCCCCTGAACTCTCATTGTTTTATCTTCCGAGCTTTTTCAGCTTTATCTCTGTACTCCCGCTGTTTTATACCCTGAACTCTCATTGTTTTATCCCCTGAATTTTTGCTGCTTGATCCACTGAACTCTGGCTGGTTATTATCCAGAATCCTAGCTGTTTTATCACCCAAGCTCTCGCTATTTAATCCTCTGAACTCGTGCTGATATTTCTCCTGAACCCTCGCTGTTTTATCTCTCGAATTCGCACTGTTTTATCTCCTGAACTCTCACTCTTTTATCTCTAAAGCTCTAGCTAATTTTTCATCACAACTCTCACTATTTTATCTCCTGAGCTCTCACTGTTTTATCTCCCGAACTCTCGTTGTTTTATCTCCAGAATTCTTGCTCATTTTTCTCATGAGCACTTGCTGTTTGATCTCCTGAACTCTTGCTGTTTTAACTCCCGAATTCTCACTATTTTATCTCCCAAGCTCTAGCTGTTTTATCCTCTGAACGCCTGCTGATCTTTCTCCTGAACCCTCGCTGTTTTATCTCTCGAATTCGCACTGTTTTATCTCCTGAACTCTCAGTCTTTTATCTCCAAAGATCATGCTGATTTTTCTCCAGAACTCTCACTATTTTATCTCCTGAACTCTGGCTGTTTTATCTCCTGAACTCTCGCTGTTTTATCTCCAAAATTCTTGGTGATTTTTCTCCTGAGCACTTGCTGTTTTATCGCCTGAACTCTTGTTGTTTTAACTCCCGAATTCTCACTGTTTTATATTCGGAAATCTCGCTCTTTTATCTCTCAAACACTTGCTGTTTTTTCTCCCGCAACCTCGCTGTTTTATTTCCTAAATTCCCACTGTTTTATCCCTTGAATTCTCCTTGTTTTACCCCTGATTTTTAACTCTATTATCCTCTGCACTCTCGCTGATTTTTCGCCAGAACACCCGCTGTTTTATCTCCCAAGCTCTCACTGTTTTATCCTCTGAACACCTGCTGATTTTTCACCAGAAGCATTGCTGTTTTATTTTACAAAGTCTCACTGCTTTATCTCCTGAACTCTCGCTGTTTTACTCCCTGAACTCTGGCTGACTTATCTCCAGAACCCTCGCTGTGTTATCTCCCAAACTCTTGCTGTTTTATCCCCTGAACTCACATTGTTTTATCTTCCGAGCTTTTGCTGCTTTACCCCTGAACTCTCGCTGTTGTGTCCACTAAACTCTCATTGTTTTATCCCCTGAATTTTTGCTGCTTGATCCCCTGAACTCTGGCTCATTATGATCCAGAATCCTAGCTGTTTTATCTCCCAAGCTCTCGCTATTTTATCCTCTGAACTCGTGCTGATCTTTCTCCTGAACCCTCGCTGTTTTATCTCTCGAATTCGCATTGTTTTATCTCCTGAAATCTCACTCTTTTATCTCCAAAGCTCTCGCTGATTTTTCTCCGCAACTCTCACTATTTTATCTCCTGAACTCTCGCTGTTTTATCTTCTGAATTCTCGCTGTTTTATCTCCAGAATTCTTCCTGATTTTACTACTGAACTCTCGCTGTTTGATCGCCTGAACTCCTGATGTTTTAACTCCCGAATTCTCACTGTTCTGTCTCCTGAACTCTCGCTGTTTCATCTCCAAAGGTCTCGCTAATTTTTCGCCAGAACTCTCACTACATTATCTCCCATACTCTAGCTGTTTTATCTTCAGAACTCTTGCTCATTTTTCTCCTGAGCTCTTGCTGTTTGATCTCCTCAACTCTTGATGTTTTAACTCACAATGTCTCACTGTTTTATCTCCTGAACTCTCGCTGTTTTATCTCTCAAACTCGCGCTGTTTTTACTCCAGAACCCTCGCTTTTTCATCTCTCAAACTCTCACTGTTTTATCTCCAGAATTCGTCCTGATTATTTCTTGAGCTCTCGTTGTTTGATCTCCTGAACTCTTGCTGTTTTAACGCACAAAGTTTCACTGTTTTATCTCCCAAACTCTCACTGCTTTATCCCCTGAACTCTCGTTGTTTTATTCTCTTAATTGTTGCTGCTTTATCCCCTGAACTCTGGCTGATTAGTATCCAGAATCCTAGCTGTTTATCTCCCAAACTCTCGCTGTTTTATCCTCTGAACTACTGCTGATCTTTCTCCAGAACCCTCGCTGTTTTATCTCTCGAATTCGCACTCTTTTATCTCCTGAACTCTCACTCTTTTATCTCCAAAGCTCTCGCTGATTTTTCTCCAGAACTCTCACTATTTTATCTCCTGAACTCTAGTTGTTTTATCTCCTGAAGTCTCGCTGTTTTATCTCCAGAATTCTTGCTCATGTTTCTCCTGAGCTCTTGCTGTTTGATCTCCTGAACTCTTGCTGTTTTAACTCCGGAATTCTCAATGTTTTATCTCCTGAACTCTCGCTGTTTTATCCTCTGAACGCCTGTTGATTTTTCTACAGAACCCTCGCTGCTTTATCTCCCAAACCATCGGTGTTTTATCCCCTGAATTCTTGCTGTTGTATCGCCTGAATGTTCACTGCTTTATCCTCTGCACTCTCGCTGATTTTTTTCCAGAACATTCGCTGTTTCATTTCCCAAGCTCTGCTATTTTATCCTCTGAAATCCTGCTGATTTTTGTCCAGAACCCTCGCTGTTTTCTCTCCCAAGCTCTCGCTGTTTTAACCTCTGAAAACCTGTTGATTTTTCTCCAGAACCCTTGCTTTTTTATCTCCAACCCTCGCTGTTTTATCCCCTCAACTGTCGTTGTTTCTTCCCCAGAATTCTCACTGTTTTATCCTTGAATTTTCATTGTTTTATCATCTGCACTCTCGCTGATTTTTCTCCCGAACCCTCGCCATTTTATCTCCCAAGCTCTCGCTGTTTTATCCTGTAACTCCTGCTAATTTTTCTCCAGAACCCTTGCTGTTTTATCTCACAAACTCTCACAGTTTTATATCCTGAACTCTCCCTGTTTTATCCCCTGAACTCTGGCTGAATTTTCTCCAGAACCCTTGCTTTTTTATTCCCAAACTCTCGCTGTTTTATCCCCTGATCTCATTGGTTTATTTTGCGAGCTTTTGCTGTTTTATCCCCTGAACTCTATTTGTTTTATCCAGTGAACTTTTGCTGCTTTATCCCAAAAACTCAGGCTGATTAATGTCCTGAATGCTAGCTGTTTTATCTCCAAAGCTCTGGCTGTTTTCTCCTCTGAACACCTGCTGATCTTTCTCCAGAACCCTCGCTTTTTAATCTCTCGAATTCTCATTGTTTTATCTCCTGAACTCTCACTCATTTATCTCCAAATCTCTCGCTGATTTTTCTCCAGATCTCTCGCTATCTTATCTCCTGAACTCTGGCCGTTTTATCTCCCGAACTCTCGCTGCTTTATCTCCAGAATTCTTGCTGATTTTTCTCCTAAGCACTTGCTGTTTTATCCCCTGAACTCTTGCTGTTTATAACTCCCCAATTCTCTTTGTTTTATCTTCGGAAATCTGGCTGTTTTATCTCTCAAACACTAGCTGTTTTTTCTCCAAAACCCTCAATGTTTTATCTCCGAAACGCTCACTGTTTTATCCCCTGAACTCTCATTGTTTTATCTTCCGAGCTTTTGTTGCTTTACCCCTGAACTCCCGCTGTTTTATCCCCTGAAGTCTCATTGTTTTATCCGCTGCATTTTTGCTGCTTGATCCCCTGAACTCTGGCTGATTATTATCCAGAAACCTAGCTGTTTTATCTCCCAAGCTCTCGCTATTTTATCCTCTGAAATCGTGCTGATCTTTTTCCTGAAACCTCGCTGTTTTATCTCTCGAATTCTCACTGTTTTATCTCCTAAACTCTCACTCTTTTATCTCTAAAGCTCTCGCTAATTTTTCTCCACAACTCTCACTAATTTATCTCCTGAGCTCTCGCTTTTTTTTCTCCAGAATTCTTGCTCATTTTTCTCCTGAGCTTTTGATGTTTGATCTCCTGAACTCTTGCTGTTTTAACTCCCGAATTCTAAATGTTTTATCTCCGAAGCTCTCGCTGTTTTATCCTCTGAACACCTCTTGATATTTCTCCAGAACCCTCGCTGCTTTATCTAACAAACCGTCGCTGTTTCAATCCCAGAACTCTGGCTCTTTTATCACCTGAATTCTTCCTGTTTTGTCCCCTGAATTTTCATTGCTTTATCCTCTGAACGTTCGCTGATTTTTCTCCAGAACATTCGCTGTTTCATCTCCCAAGCTCTCGCTGTTTTATCCTCTGAACCCCTCCTGATTTTTCTCCAGAACCTTCCCTGTTTTCTCTCCCAAGCTCTCGTTGTTTTAACCGCTGAACACCCGCTGATTTTTCTTCAGAATCCTTGCTGTTTTATCTCCCAAGCCCTCGCTGTTTTATCCCCTGAACTCTCGCTTTTTTATCCCCTGAATTCTCGCTGTTTTTTCCCCGGAATTTTCACTGTTTTATCATCTGCACTCTCGCTGATTTTTCTCTAGAACCCTCGCGGTTTTATCTCCCAAGCTCTCGCTGTTTTATCCTGTAACTCCGGTTGATTTTTCTCCTGAACCCTTGCTGTTCTATCTCACAAACTCTCACAGTTTTATATCCTGAGCTCTCGCTGTTTTATCTCCAGAATTTGTGCTGATTTTTCTCCTGAGCTCTTGCCGTTTGATCTCCTGAACTCCTGCTGTTTTAACTCCCGAATTCTCACTGTTTTATCTCCTAAACTCTCATTGTTTTATCTCTCAAACTCTCGCTGTTTTTCTCCAGAACCCTCGCTGTTTTATTTCCCAAGCTCTGACTGTTTTATCCCCTGAATTCTCGCTGTTTTATCCCCTGAACTCTCGCTGATTTTTCTCCAGACCCCTCAATGTTTTATCTCCCAATCTCTGGCTGTTTATCCTCTGAACGCCTGTTGATTTTTCTCCAGAACCCTCGCTGCTTTATAACCCAAACCCTCGGTGTTTTATCCCCTGAACTCACGCTCTTTTATCTCCTGAATTCTTGCTGATTTATCCCCTGAATTTTCATTGCTTTATCCTCTGCACTCTCGCTGATTTTCCTCCAGAACCCTGCTGGTTTATCTCCCAAGCCCTCGTTGTTTTATCACCTGAACTCTCGCTGTTTTATCCCCTGAAATCTGTTTGTTTTATCTCCGGAATTCTTGCTGATTTTTCTCCAGAACTCTCAATATATTATCTCCTGAACTCTGGCTGTTTTATCTCCAGAACTCTCGTTGTTGTATCTCCAGAATTCTTCCTGATTTTTCTCCTGAGCTCTTGCTGTTTGATCTCCTGAACGTTGCTGTTTTAACTCCCGAATTCTCACTGTTTTATTTCCTGAACCCTCGCTGTTTTATCTCTGAAAATCACGCTGTTTTCCCCCAGAACCCTCGCAGTTATATCTCCCAAAATCTCACTGCTTTATACACTGAATTCTCGCTATTTTATCCCCTGAACTCTCGCTGATTTTTCTCCAGAACCCTCATGTTTTATCTTCCAAGCTCACGCTGTTTTATCCTCTGAACGCCCGTTAATTTTTCTCCTGAAACTTCGTTGTTTTATCTCCCAAACCCTCGCTGTTTTCTCCCCTGAACTCTCGCTCTATTATTCGGTGAATTCTTGTTGTTTTATCACCTGAACCTTCACTGCTTGATCCTCTGCATTCTCGCTGATTTTTCACCAGAAACGTCGCTGCTTTATCTCCTAAACTCTCAGTGTTTTATCTCCTGAATTCTCCATGTTTTATCCCCTGAATTTTAACTCTATTATCTTCTGCACTCTAGCTGATTTTTCTCCAGAACCCTCGCTTTTTTCTCTCCCAACCTCTCGCTATTTTAACCGCTGAACACCCGCTGATTTTTCTCCAGAACCCTTGCTGTTTTATCTCCCAAACCCTCGCTGTTTTATCCCCTGTATTCTCGCTGTTTTTTCCCCTGAATTTTCACTGTTTTATCATCTGCACTCTCGCTGATATTTCTCTAGAACCCTCGCGGTTTTATCTCCCAAGCTCTCGCTGTTTTATCCTGTAACTCCCGCTGATTTCTCTCCAGAACCCTTGCTGTTCTATCTCACACTCTCACAGTTTTATATCCTGAGCTCTCGCTGTTTTATCTCCAGAATTCTTGCTGATTTTTCTGCTGAGCTCTTGCTGTTTGATCTCCTGAACTCCTGCTGTTTTAACTCCCGAATTCTCACTGTTTTATCTCCTAAACTCTCATTTTTTTAACTCTCAAACTCTCGCTGTTTTTCTCCAGAACCCTCGCTGTTTTTTCTCCCAAGCTCTGACTGTTTTATCCCCTGAATTCTCGCTGTTTTATCCCCTGAGTTTTCATTGTTTTATCCTCAGCACTCTCGCTGATTTTTCTCCAGCACCCTCGCTGTTTTATCTCCCAAGCTCTCGCTGTTTTACCCTCTGAACTCCTGCTGAACTTTTTCCAGAACCCTTGCTGTTTTATCTCACAAACACTCACTGTTTTATCTCCTGAACTCTCGCTGTTTTATTCCCTGAACTCTGGCTGACTATTCTCCAAAACCCTCGCTGTTTACTTTCCCAAACTCTCGCTGAGTTATCCCCTGAACTCTCATTGTTTTTCCCTCTGAGCTTTTGATGCTTTACCACTGAACTCTCGCTGTTTTATCCCCTGAACTCTGGCTGATTATTCTCCAGAATCCTAGCTATTTTACCTACCAAGCTCTTGCTGTTTCACCCTCTGAGCTCCTGCTGATCTTTCTCCATAACCTTCGCTGTTTTATCTCTCAAATTCTCACTCTTTTATCTCCTGAACTCGCACTCATTTATCTTCAAAGATCTCGCTGATTTTTCTGCAGAACTCTCACTATTTTATCTCCAGAACTCTGATTGCTTTATCTCCCAAACTCTCGGTGTTTTATCTCAAGAATTCTTGCCGATTTTTCTCCTGAGCTCTTGCAGTTATATCGCCTGAACTATTGCTGATTTAACTCCCGAATTATCACTGTTTTATCTTCTGAATTCTCGCTGCTTTATCTCTCAAACACTAGCTGATTTTTCTACAGAACCCTCGCTGTTTTATTTCCCAAGCTCTCGCTGTTTTATCCTCTGTAGTCCCGCTGATTTTTCTCCAGAACCCTTGCTGTTTTATCTCACCATATCTGAGTTTTATCTCCTAAACTCTCGCTGTTTTGTCCCCTAACCTCTCCTTGTTTTACCGCTGAATTTTTGTTGCTTTATCCCCTGAACTCCGGATGATTATTATCCAGAATCCTAGCTGTTTTATCTCCCAAGCTCTCGCTGTTTTATCCTCTGAACTCCAGCTGATCTTTCCCCAGAACCCTCGCTGTTTTATCTCAAAAACACTCACTGTTTTATCTCCTGAACTCGAGCTGTTTTATCCCCTGATCTCTAACTAATTATTCTCCTAAACCCTCGCTGTTTTATGTCCCAAGCTCTCGCTGTATTATCCTCTGAACTCCCGCTGATTTTTCTCCAGACCCCTCGCTGTTTACCTCCCAAACCCACGCTGTTTTATCCCCTGAAATCTCGCTGTTTATTCCCATGAATTCTCGCTGTTTTTTCCACTGAATTTTCACTGTTTTATCCTCTGCACTCTCCCTGATTTTTCTCCTGAACCCTCGCTGTTTTAACTCTCAAATTCACACTGTTTTATCTCCTGAACTCTCAATCTTTTATCTCTAAAGGTCTCGCTAATTTTTCTCCACAACTCTCACTATTTTATCTCCTGAGCTCTCGTTATTTTACCATCGGAACTCTCGCTGTTTTATCTTCAGATTTCATGCTCATTTTTCTCCTGAGCTCTTGCTGTTTTATCCCGTGAACTCTCACAGTTGTGTAACCAAACTCTCGCTGTTTTATCCTCTGAACGCTTGCTGATGTTTCTCCAGAACCCTCGCTGTTCTATCTCCCAAAGTCTCGTTGTTTTTTCCCCTGAACGCTCATTGTTTTATCTTCCAAGCTTTTGCTGCTTTACTCCTGAACTCTTGCTGTTTTATCCCCTGAATTTTCAGTGTTTTACCCTCAGCACTCGCGCTGATTTTTCTCCAGAACCCTCACTGTTTTATCCCCCAAGCTCTCGCTGTTTTATCAACTGAACTCCTGCAGATCTTTCTCAAGAACCCTTGGTGTTTTATCTCACAAACTCTCACTCTTTTATCTCATGAACTCTCGCTGTTTTATCTGAAACTCTCCTTGTTTTATCTCCTGAACCCTCGTTGTTTTATCCCCTAAATTCTCACTGTTTTACGTCTGAATACTCGTTCCTTTATCCTCTGAACTCTCGCTGCTTTTTCTCCAGAATTCTTGCTGATTTTTCTCCTGAGCTCTTGCTATTTTATCCCCTGAATTCTCACAGTTTTATCCCCTGAATTCTTGCCATTTTATCCCCTGAATTCTGGCTGATTTTTGTCCAGAAACCTTGCTGTTGTATAACCTAAACTCTTGCTGTTTTATCCTCTGAACTCTTGCTGATGTTTCTCCAGAACCCTCGCTGTTTTATCTCCGAAACTCTCGCTGTTTTATCCTCTGAACTCCTGCTGAGCTTTCTCCAGAACCATTGCTGTATTTTCTCCCAAATTCTCACTGATTTATCTCCTGAACTCTCACTCTTTTATCTCCAAAGCTGTCGCTGATTTTTCTACAGAACTCACACTATTTTATGTCCTGAATGCTGGCTGTTTTATCTCCAGAATTCTCGCTGTTTTATCTCCAGAATTCTTGCTGATTTTTCTCCTGAGCAGTTGCTGCTTTATCGCCTGAACTCTTGCTGTTTTAACTCCCAAATTCTCACCTTTTTTATCTTCGGAAATCTCGCTGTTTTATCTCTCAAACACTCGCTGTTTTTTCACCAGAAACCTCGCTGTTTTATCTCCTACACTCTCACTGTTTTATCCCCTGAATTCTGCCTGTTTTATCCCCTGAATGCTCATTCTTTTATCCTCTGCACTCTCGCAGATTTTTCTCCAGAACCCTCGCTGTTTTATCTTCCAAGCTCTCGCTGTTTTATCCTCTGAACTCCCGCTGAATTTTCACCAGAACCATTGCTGTTTTATTTCACAACGTCTCACTGTTTTATCTCCTGAACTCTCGCTGTTTTATTCCCTGATCTCTGGCTGACTTTTCTCCAGAGCCCTCGCTGTTTTATCTTCCAAACTCTCGCTATTTTACTCCCTGAACTCTCATTGTTTTATCTTCCGAGCTTTTGCTGCTTTACCCCTGAAATCTCGTTGTTTTATCCCCTGAACTCTCAATGTTTTATCCCCTGAATTTTTGCTGCTTGATCCCCTGAACTCTCGCTGAATTTTCTCCAGAACCCTCAGTGTTTTATCTCCCCAGCAATCGCTGCTTATCCTCTGAACGCCTGTTGATTTTTCTCCAGAACCCTCGCTGCTTTATCTCCCAAACACTCGCTGTTTTATGCCCTGAACTCTCGCTCTTTTATCCCCTGAATTCTTGCTGTTTTATCCCCTGAATTTTCACCGCTTTATCCTCTGTACTCTCCAGAATCCAGAATCCTAGCTGTTTTATCGCCCAAGCACTCACTGTTTTATCCTCTGAACACGTGCTAATCTTTCTCCTGAACCCTCGCGGTTTTGTCTCTCAAATTCGCACAGTTTTATCTCCTGAACTCTCACTCTTTTATCTCTAAAGCTCTCGCTAATTATTCTCCACAACTCTCACTATTTTATCTCCTGAGCTCTCGCTGTTTTATCCTCTGAACTCCCGCTGATTTTTCACCTGAACAATTGCTGTTTTATTTCACAACGACTTACTGTTTTATCTCCTGAACTCTCGCTGTTTTATCTCCAGAACTCTCGCGGTTTTATCTCCCAAGCTTTCACTGCTGTATCCCCTGAATTCTCGCTGTTTTATCCCTTGAACTCTCGCTGAATTTTCTCCAGAACCCTCACTGCTTTATCTCCCAAACCCTCGCTTTTCTATCCCCTGATCTCTCGCTCTTTTATCCCCTGAATGCTTGCTGTTTTATCCCCTGAATTTTCACCGCTTTATCCTCTGCACTCTCGCTGATTTTTCACCAGAACATACGCTGTTTCATCTCCCAGGCTCTCGCTGTTATATCCTCTGTACTCCTGCTGATTTGCACCAGAACCCTCGCTGTTTTCTCTCCCAAGCTCTCGCTGTTTTATCCGCTGAACACCCGCTGATCTTTCTCCAGAACCCTCGCTGTTTTATTTCCCAAACCCTCGCTGTTTTATCCCATGAACGCTCGCTGTTTTATCCCCTGAATTTTCACTGTTTTATCCCCTGAACTCTGGCTGAATTTTCTGCTGAACCCTTGCTGTTTTATCTCCCAAACTCTCGCTGTTCTATCCTCTGAACTCCTGCTGATTTTTCTCCAGAACCCTTCCCTTTTTAGCTCACAAACTGTCACTGTTTTATCTCCCAAACTCTCACTGATTTTTCTCCAGAATTCTTGCTGCGTTTTCCCCAGAATGTTTGCTATTTCAGCTCCCAAACTCTTGCTGGTTTATCCCCTGAAACCTCACTGTTCCTGAACTTTCACTGCTTTACCCCTGAACTCTCGGTCTTTTATTCCCTGAGATTTTGCTGTTCTTTCCCTTGAATTCTCGCTGTTTTATCCCTTGTACTCTCGATGATTTTTTGCAGAACGCTTGCTCTTGTACCTCCCAAACTCTTGCTGTTTTATCCACTGAATTCTTGCTGATTTTTCTCCAGACCCCTCGCTGTTTTATCTCCCAAGCTCTCGTTGATTTATCCTCTGAACTCCCGCTGATTTTTCTCCAGACCCCTCGCTGTTTTTTGTCCCAAACCCTCGCTGTTTTATCCCCTGAACTCTCGCTGTTCAATCCCCTGAATTCTCGCTGTTTTATCCCCAGAATTTTCAGTGTTTTATCCTGTGTACTCTCGCTGGTTTCTCTACAGAACCCTCGCTGTTTTATCAACCAAGATCTCGCTGTTTTTTCCTCTCAACTCCTGCTGGTTTTTCTCCAGAACCCTTGCTGTTTTAGCTCACAAGCTCTCACTGTTTTGTCTCCCAAACTCTCGCTGATTTTTCTCCAGAATTTTGCTGATTTTTAACCAGCATTCTAGGTATTGTATCTCCCAAACTCTTGCTGGTTTATCCCCTGAACTCTATCTGTTCCTGAACTTTCACTGCTTTACCCCTGAACTCTCGCTCTTTTAACCCCTGGGCTCTTGCTGTTTTATCCCTTGAATTCTACTTGTTTTATCTGATGTACTCTCGCTGATTTTTCTCCCGAACCCTTGCTGTTGTATCTCCCGAACTCTTGCTTTTTATCCTCTGAACTCTTGCTGATGTTTCTCCAGAAACCTCGCTGATTTATCTCCCAAACTCTCGCTGTTTTATCCCCTGAAATCACCTTGTGTTATCTTCCGAGCTTTTGCTGCTTTACCCCTGAACTCTCGCCGTTTTATCACCTGAACTCAGGCTTATTTTTCTCCAGAACCCTTGCTGTTGTATAACCCAAACTCTTGCTGTTTTATCCTCTGAACTCTTGCTGATGTTTCTCCAGAACCCTCGCTGTTTCATCTCCCAAACTCTCGCTGTTTCATCCTTTGAACTCCTGCTGATCTTTCTCCAGAACCCTCGCAGTATTTCCTCCGAAATCCTCACTGATTTATCTCCTGAACTCTCATTCTTTTATGTCCAAAGCTGTCGCTGATTTATATACAGACTCACACTATTTTATCTCCTGAACGCTGGCTGTTTTTTCTCATGAACTCTCGCTGTTTTATCTCCAGAATACTTGCTGATTTTTCTCCTGAGCACTTGCTGTTTTATCAGCTGAACTCTTGCTGTTTTAACTCCCGAATTCTCACTGCCTTATCTTTGGAAATCTCGCTGTTTTATCTCTCAAACACTCAACTGTTTTTTCTCCAGAAACCTCGCTGTTTTATCTCCGAAACACTCATTGTTTTATGCCCTGAATTTTCACTGTTTTATCCTCTGCACTCTCGCTGATTTTTCTCCAGAACCCTCGCTGATTTATCTCCCAAGCTCTCGCTCTTTTATCCTCTGATCTCCCGCTGATTTTTCACCAGAACCATTGCTCTTTTATTTCACAACGTCTCACTGTTTTATCTCCTGAACTCTCACTCTTTTATCAGTAAAGCTCTCGCTAATTTTCCTCCACAACTCTCACTATTTTATCTCCTGAACTCTCGCTGTTTTTTTCTCTCAAACTCTCGCTGTTTTTCTCCAGAACCCTCGGTGTTTTATCTCCCAAGCGCTCACTGTTTTATCCTCTGAACTCCAGCTGATCTTTCTCCAGAAACCTCGCTTTATTATCTCCTAAACTCTTAGTGTTTTATCCCCTGAATTCTCCCTTTTTTATCCCCTCAATTTTCGCTCTTTTATCCTTGGCTCTCTTGCTGATTTTTCTCCAGAACCCTCGCTGCTTTATCTCCCAAGCTCTCGCTGTTTTATCCTCTGAACTCCCGCAGATTTTTCACCAGAACCATTGCTGTTTTATTTCACAACATCGCACTGTTTTATCTCCTGAACTCTCACTCTTTTATCTCTAAAGCTCTCGCTAATTTTTCTCCACAAATCTCACTATTTTATCTCCTGAACTCTCGCAGTTTTTTCTCTCAAACTGTGGCTATTTTTTCTCCAGAACCCTCGCTGTTTTATCTCCCAAGCGCACACTGTTTTATCCCCTGAATTCCCGCTGTTTTATCCCCTGATCTCTCGCTCTTTTATCCCCTGAATTCTTGCAGTTTTATCCCCTGAATTTTCACCGCTTTATCCCCTACACTCTTGCTGTTTTTTCACCAGAACACTCGCTGTTTCATCTCCCAAGCTCTTGCTGTTATATCCTCTGTACTCCTGCTGATTTGCACCGGAACCTTCGCTGTTTTCACTCCCAAGCTCTCGCTGTTTTATCCGCTGAATACCCCCTGATTTTTCTCCAGAACCCTCGCAGTTTTATCTCCCAAACGCTCGCTGTTTTATCCCCTGAACTCTCGCTGCTTTATCCACTGAATTCTCGCTGTTTTATCCCCTGAATTTTCACTGTTTTATCCCCTGAACTCTGGCTGAATTTTCTCCTGAACACTCGCTGTTTTATCTCCCGAACTCTCGCTGTACTATCCTCTGCACTCCTGCTGATTTTTCTCCAGATCCCAACCTTTTTAGCTCACAAACTCTCACTGTTTTATCTCCCAAACTCTCACTGATTTTTCTCCAGAATTCTTGCTGAGTTTTCCCCAGAATGTTTGCTATTTTAGCACCCAAACTCTTGCTGGTTTATCCCCTGAACTCTCACTGTTCCTGAACTTTCACTGCTTTACCCCAGAACTCTCCTTCTTTTATTCCCTGTGATCTTGCTGTTCTATCCCTTGAATTCTAGTTGTTTTATCAGCTGTACTCTCGATGATTTTTTGCAGAACCCTTGCTCTTGTACCTCCCAAACACTTGCTGTTTTATCCACTAAATTCTTGGTGATTTTTTTCCAGAAGCCTTGCTATTTCATCCAGAGCTCTCGTTGTTTTATCCCCTGAATGCTTGCTGTTTCATCCCCTGAAATCTCGCAGTTATATCTCCGGAATTCTTGCTGATTCTTCTCCAGAACTCTCACTATTTTATCTCCTGAACTCTGTCTGTTATTTCTCCCGAACTCTCGCTGTTTTATCTCCAGAATTCTTGCTGATTTATCTCCTGAGCTCTTGCCGTTTGATCTCATAAACTTTGCTGTTTTAACTCCCGAATTGTCACTGTTTTATCTCCTGAACTCTCGCTGTTTTATCTCTCAAAATCTCGTTGTTTTTTCTCCAGAACCCACGCTGTTATATCTCCCAAACTCTCACTGCTTTATAGCCTGAATTCTTGCTGTTTTATCCACCGAACCCTCGCTGATTTCTCTCCAGAACCCTTGTAGTTTTATCTCCCAAACCCTCGCTCTTTTATAACCTGAACTTTCTTTCGATTATCCGCTGAATTTTCGTTGTTTTATCCACTGAATGTTCACTGTTTGATCCTCTGCACTCTCGCTGATATTTCTCTCGAGAGCTCGTGGTTTTATTTCCCAAGCTCTCGCTGTTTTATCCTCTGAACTCCCGCTGATTTTTCTCCATATCCCTCGCTGTTTTATCTCCCAAGCACTCGCTGTTTTGTCCTCTGAACTCCCGCTGATTTTTCTCCAGACCACTCGCTGTTTTTTTATCCCAAACCCTCGCTGTTTTATCCCCTGAACTCTCGCTGTTTATTCTCCTGAATTCTCGCTGTTTTATCCCCTGAATTTACAGTGTTTTATCCAGTGCACTCACGCTGGATTCTCTACAGAACCTTCCATGTTTTATCACCCAAGGTCTCGCTGTTTTTTCCTCTCAACTCCTGCTGGTTTTTCTCCAGAACCCTTGCTGTTTTAGCTCGCAAGTTCTCACTGTTTTGTCTCCCAAACTCTCGCTGATTTTTCTCCAGAATTTTGCTGATTTTTAACCAGCATTCTTGGTATTGTATCTCCCAAACTCTTGCTGGTTTATCCCCTGAACTCTCACTGTTCCTGAACTTTCACTGCTTTACCCCTGAACTCTCGCTCTTTTATCCCCTGGGATCTTGCTGTTGTACCCCTTGAATTCTAGTTGTTTTATCCACTGTACTCTCGCTGATTTTTCTCCAGAAGCCTTGCTGTTCTATCTCCCAAACTCTTGCTGTTTTAGCCTCTGAACTCTTGCTGATTTTCTCTCCATAACTCTCGCTGTTTTATCACCCAAACGCTTGCTGTTTTGTCTGCAAAATTCTTGCAGATTTTTCTCCTGACCTCCTGCTGGTTTACCTCATGAAGTCTTGCTGTTTTAACTCCCGAAGTCACAGTTTTATCTCCTGAACTCCCACCGTTTTATCTCCTGAACTCTCGCTGTTTTATCTGAAACTATCGTTGTTTTGTCTCCTGAACCCTCGCTGTTTTATCCCCTGAATTCTCAGTGCTTTACTGCTGAATTCTCGTTGTCTTATCCCGGAACCCTCGCTGCTTTTTCTTCAGAAATCTTGCTGATGTTTCTCCTGAGCTCTTGCTGTTTTCTCCCCTGAATTTTCAGAGATTTATCCGTGAATTCTTGCCATTTAATCCGCTGAACTCGCGCTGATTTTCCTCAAGAACCCTTGCTGTTGTATAAGGCAAACTCTTGCTGTTTTATCCTCTGACCTCTCACTGTTATATCTCCAAGGCTCTCGCTGTTTAATCCTCTGAACACCTGCTGTGCTTTCTCCAGAACCCTAGCTTTATTTTCTCCCAAATTCTCGCTGATTTCTCTCCTGAACTCTCACACTTTTATCTCCAAAGCTGTCGATGAATTTTCTACAGAACTCACGCTATTTTATCTCCTGAACGCTGTCTGTTTTGTCTCCGGAACCCTCGCTGTTTTATCTCCTGAATTCTTGCTGAATTTTCTCCTGAGCTCTTGCTGTTTTACCTCCTGAACTCTTGCTGTTTTAGCTCCCGAATTCTCACTCTTTTATCTCCTGAACTCTCAATCTTTTATCTTCAAAGCACTCGCTGATTCTCCTCCAGAACTCTCACTATTTTAACTCCTGAACTCTGGCTGTTTTATCTCCCGAACTCTCGCTGCCATATCTCCAGAATTCTTGCTGATTTTTTTCCTGAACTCTTGCTGTTTTATCTCCTGAACTTTTGCTGTTTTAACTCCCGAATTCTCAGTGTTTTTTCTTCTGAATTCTCGCTGCTTTATCTCTCAAACACTCGCTGATTTTTCTCCAGAACCCTCGCCAGTTTATCTCCCAAGCTCTCGCTGTTATCCTCTGAAATCCCTCTGATTTTTCTCCAGAACCCTTGCTTTTCATCTCCCAAACTCTTGCTGTTTTATCCTCTGAACTCTTGCTGATTCTCTCCATACCTCTCGCTGTTTTATCTCCCAAACACTTGCTGTTTTGTCTCCAAAATTCTTGCAGATTTTTCTCCTGACCTCTTGCTTTTTTATCTCATGAAGTCTTGCAGTTTTAACTCCCGAATTCTCAGTGTTTTTCCTTCTGAATTGTCGCTGTTTTATCTCTCAAACACTCGCTGCTTTTTCTCCAGAACCCTTGCTGTTTTATCTCACAAACTCTCACAGTTTTTTGTCCTGAACTCTCGCTGTTGTATCACCTGAACTCTGGCTGAATTTTCTCCAGACCCCTCGCTGTTTTATCTCCCGAACTCTCACTGTTTTACCACCTGAACTCTCATTGTTTTATCTTGCAAGCTTTTGCTGCATTACCCCAGAAATCTAGCTGTTTTATCCCCTGAACTCTGGCTGATGTTTCCCCAGAACCCTAGTTGTTTTAAACTCCAAACTCTCGCTGTTTTATCGTCTAAACTACTGCTGATATTTCTCCAGAGCCCTCGCTGTTTTATCTCTCGAATTCTCACTTTTTTATCTCCTGAACTCTCGCTGTTTTATCTCAAACTCTGGTTATTTATCTCCTGAACCCGTGTCGTTTTATCCCCTGAATTCTCGCTGTTTTACCCCTGAAGGCTCGTTGTTTTATCCCTTGAATTCTTGCCGTTTTTTCCGCTGAACTCTTGCTGATTTTCCTCCAGGAACCTTGCTGTTGTATAACCCAAACTCTTGCAGTTTTATCCTCTGAACTCTTGCTGATGTTTCTCCAGAATCCTCGCTGTTTTATATCCCAAACTCTCGCTGTTTTAACCCCTGAAATCTCATTGTTTTATCTTCATATTTCTTGCTGATTTTTCTCCTGAGCACTTGCTGTTTTATCAGCTGAACTCTTGCTGTTTTAGCTCCCGAATTCTCACTGTTTTATCTTCGGAAATCCCGCTGTTGTATCTCTCAAACACTCACTGTTTTTTTCTCCTGAAACCTCACTGTTTTATCTCCTAAACTCTCACTGTTTTATCCCCTGAATTCTCTCTGTTTTATCCCCTGAATTTTCACTCTTTTGTCCTCTGCACTCCCGCTGATTTTTCACCAGAACCATTGCTGTTTTATTTCACAACGTCTCACTGTTTTATCTCCTGAACTCTCACTCTTTTAACTCTAAAGCTCTCGCTAATTTTTCTCCACAACTCTCACTATTTTATCGCCTGAACTCTCGCTCTTTTTTTCTCTCAAACTGTGGCTATTTTTTCTCCAGAACCCTCGCTGTTTTATCTCCCAAGCGCTCACTGTTTTGTCCCTGAATTCTCGCTGTTTCATCCCCTGAACTCTCGCTGATTTTTCTCCAGAACCCTCACTGTTTTGTCTCCCCAGCTCTCGCTGTTTATCCTCTGAACGCCTGTTGATTTTTCTCCAGAACCCTCGCTGCTTTATCTCCCAAACCCTCGCTGTTTCATCCACTGAACTCTCGCTCTTTTATCCCCTGAATTCTTGCTGTATTATCCACTGAATTTTCACTGCTTTATCCTCTGCACTCTCGCTGATTTTTCACCAGAACAGTCACTGTTTCATTTCCCAAGCTCTCGCTTTTATATCCTCTGTACTCCTGCCTATTTGCACCAGAACCCTGGATGTTTTCTCTCCCAAGCTCTCGCTGTTTTATCCGCTGAACACCCGCTGATTTTTCTCCAGGACCCTCGCGGTTTTATTTCCCAAACACTCACTGTTTTCTCCCCTGAAGTCCTGCTGTTTTATCCCCTGAATTCTCGCTGTTTTATCCCCTGAATTTTCATTGTTTTATCCCCTGACCTCTGGCTGAATTTTCTCCTGAACCCTCCCTGTTTTATCTCCCAAACTCTCACTGTTCTATCCTCTGAACTCCTGCTGATTTTTCTCCAGAACCCTTGCCTTTTTAGCTCACAAACTCTCACTGTTTTATCTCCCAAACTCTCACTGATTTTTCTCCAGAATTCTTGCTGATTCTTCCCCAGAATGTTTGCTATGTTAGTTCCCAAACTCTTTTTGGTTTATCCCCTGAACTCTGACTGTTCCTGAACATTCACTGCGTTTCCCATGAACTCTCGTTCTTTTATCCCCTGAGCTCTTGCTGTTCTAACCCTTGAATTCTAGTTGTTTTGTCCCCTGTACTCTCGATGATTTTTCTCCAGAACCCTTGTTGTTGTACCTCCCAAACTCTTGCTGTTTTATCCAAGGAATTCTTGGTGATTTTTCTCCAGAACACTCGCTGTTTTATCTCCCAAATTCTTGCTGTATTTTCCTCTGAACTCTTACTGATTTTTATCAAAAAGCCTTGCTATTTCATCCTGAGCTCTTACTGTTTTATCCCCTGAACGCTTGCTGCTTTATCCCCTGAAATCTCGCAGTTTTACCTCCGGAATTCTTGCCGATTTTTCTCCAGAACTCTCGCTATTTTATCTCCTGAACTCTGGCTGTTTTATCTCCCGAACTCTCGCTGTTTTATCTTCTGAATTCTTGCTGATTTTTCTCCTGAGCTCTTGCTGTTTGTTCTCATAAACTTTGATGTTATAACTTCCGAATTCTCACTGTTTTATCTCCTGAACTCTAGCTGTTTTATCTCTCAAAATCTCGCTGTGTTTTCTCCGGAACCCATGCTGTTATATCTCCCAAACTCTCACTGCTTTGTACCCTGAATTCTCGCTGTTTTATCCCCTGAACTCTCGCTGATTTTTCTCCAGAACCCTAGTTGTTTTATCTCCCAAACCCTCGCTGCTTTATCCCCTGAACTTTTGCTCCATTATCCGCTGAATTCTCATTGTTTTATCCGCTAAATGTTCACTGCTTGATCCTCTGCACTCTCGCTGATTTTTCTCCAGACACCTCGCTGTCTTATCACCCAAGATCTCACTGTTTTATTCTCTGAACCCCCGCTGATTTTTCTCCAGACCCCTCGCTGTTTTATCTCCGAAGCTCTCGCTGTTTTATCCTCTGAACTCCCGCTGATTTTTCTCCTGAGCCCTCGCTGTTTTATCTCTCGAATTCTCAATGTTTTATCTTCTGAACTCTCGCTCTTTTATCTCCAAGGCTGTCGCTGATTTTTCTCCAGAAGCCTTGCTGTTCTATCTCCCAAACTCTTGCTGTTTTATCCTCTGAACTCTTGCTGATTTTCTCTCCATAACTCTCGCTGTTTTACCACCCAAACGCTTGCTGTTTTGTCTCCAAAATTCTTGCAGATTTTTCTCCTGACCTCCTGCTGGTTTACCTCATGAAGTCTTGCTGTTTTAACTCCCGAAGTCACAGTTTTATCTCCTGAACTCCCACCGTTTTATCTCCTGAACTCTCGCTGTTTTATCTGAAACTATCGTTGTTTTGTCTCCTGAACCCTCGCTGTTTTATCCCCTCAATTCTCAGTGTTTTACCGCTGAATTCTCGTTGTCTTATCCCGGAACCCTCGCTGCTTTTTCTTCAGAAATCTTGCTGATGCTTCTCCTGAGCTCTTGTTGTTTTCTCCCCTGAATTTTCAGAGATTTATCCGTGAATTCTTGTCATTATATCCGCTGAACTCACGCTGATTTTCCACAAGAACCCTTGCTGTTGTATAAGACAAACTCTTGCTGTTTTATCCTCTGACCTCTCACTGTTATATCTCCAAGGCTCTCGCTGATTTTTCTCCAGAAGCCTTGCTGTTCTATCTCCCAAACTCTTGCTGTTTTATCCTCTGAACTCTTGCTGATTTTCTCTCCATAACTCTCGCTGTTTTATCACCCAAACGCTTGCTGTTTTGTCTCCAAAATTCTTGCAGATTTTTCTCCTGACCTCCTGTTGGTTTACCTCATGAAGTCTTGCTGTTTTAACTCCCGAAGTCACAGTTTTATCTCCTGAACTCCCACCGTTTTATCTCCTGAGCTCTCGCTGTTTTATCTGAAACTATCGTTGTTTTGTCTCCTGAACCCTCGCTGTTTTATCCCCTCAATTCTCAGTGTTTTACCACTGAATTCTCGTTGTCTTATCCCGGAACCCTCGCTGCTTTTTCTTCAGAAATCTTGCTGATGCTTCTCCTGAGCTCTTGCTGTTTTCTCCCCTGAATTTTCAGAGATTTATCCGTGAATTCTTGTCATTTTATCCGCTGAACTCACGCTGAATTTCCTCAAGAACCCTTGCTGTTGTATAAGACAAACTCTTGCTGTTGTATCCTCTGACCACTCACTGTTATATCTCCAAGGCTCTCGCTGTTTAATCCTCTGAACACCTGCTGAGCTTTCTCCAGAACCCTAGCTTTATTTTCTCCCAAATTCTCGCTGATTTCTCTCCTGAACTCTCACTCTTTTATCTCCAAAGCTGTCGATGAATTTTCTACAGAACTCACACTATTTTATCTCCTGAACGCTGTCTGTTTTATCTCCGGAACCCTCGCTGTTTTATCTCCTGAATTCTAGCTGAATTTTCTCCTGAGCTCTTGCTGTTTTACCTCCTGAACTCTTGCTGTTTTAGCTCCCGAATTCTCACTCTTTTATCTCCTGAACACTCACTCTTTTATCTTCAAAGCACTCGCTGATTTTTTCTCCAGAACTCTCACTATTTTAACTCATGAACTCTGGCTGTTTTATCTCCCGAACTCTCGCTGCCATATCTCCAGAATTCTTGCTGATTTTTTTCCTGAACTCTTGCTGTTTTATCTCCTGAACTTTTGCTGTTTTAACTCCCGAATTCTCAGTGTTTTTTCTTCTGAATTCTCGCTGCTTTATCTCTCAAACACTCGCTGATTTTTCTCCAGAACCCTCGCCAGTTTATCTCCCAAGCTCTCGCTGTTATCCTCTGAAATCCCTCTGATTTTTCTCCAGAACCCTTGCTTTTCATCTCCCAAACTCTTGCTGTTTTATCCTCTGAACTCTTGCTGATTCTCTCCATACCTCTCGCTGTTTTATCTCCCAAACACTTGCTGTTTTGTCTTCAAAGTTCTTGCAGATTTTTCTCCTGACCTCTTGCTTTTTTACCTCATGAAGTCTTGCAGTTTTAACTCCCGAATTCTCAGTGTTTTTCCTTCTGAATTGTCGCTGTTTTATCTCTCAAACACTCGCTGCTTTTTCTCCAGAACCCTTGCTGTTTTATCTCACAAACTCTCACAGTTTTTTGTCCTGAACTCTCGCTGTTTTATCACCTGAACTCTGGCTGAATTTTCTCCAGAACCCTCGCTGTTTTATCTCCCGAACTCTCCCTGTTTTAACACCTGAACTCTCATTGTTTTATCTTGCAAGCTTTTGCTGCATTACCCCAGAAATCTAGCTGTTTTATCCCCTGAACTCTGGCTGATGTTTCCCCAGAACCCTAGTTGTTTTAACTCCCAAACTCTCGCTGTTTTATCTTCTAAACTACTGCTGATATTTCTGCAGAGCCCTCGCTGTTTTATCTCTCGAATTCTCACTTTTTTATCTCCTGAACTCTCGCTGTTTTATCTCAAACTCTGGTTATTTATCTCCTGAACCCGCGTCGTTTTATCCCCTGAATTCTCGCTGTTTTACCCCTGAAGGCTCGTTGTTTTATCCCTTGAATTCTTGCCGTTTTTTCCGCTGAACTCTTGCTGATTTTCCTCCAGGAACCTTGCTGTTGTATAACCCAAACTCTTGCAGTTTTATCCTCTGAACTCTTGCTGATGTTTCTCCAGAATCCTCGCTGTTTTATATCCCAAACTCTCGCTGTTTTATCCCCTGAAATCTCATTGTTTTATCTTCATATTTCTTGCTGATTTTTCTCCTGAGCACTTGCTGTTTTATCAGCTGAACTCTTGCTGTTTTAGCTCCCAAATTCTCACTGTTTTATCTTCGGAAATCTCGCTGTTTTATCTCTCAAACACTCACTGTTTTTTCTCCTGAAACCTCACTGTTTTATCTCCTAAACTCTCACTGTTTTATCCCCTGAATTCTCTCTGTTTTATCCCCTGAATTTTCACTCTTTTGTCCTCTGCACTCTCGCTGATTTTTCTCCAGAACCCTCGCTGTTTTATCTCCAAGCTCTCGCTGTTTTAAGCTCTGAACTCCCGCTGATTTTTCACCAGAACCATTGCTGTTTTATTTCACAACGTCTTACTGTTTTATCTCCTGAACTCTCACTCTTTTAACTCTAAAGCTCTCGCTAATTTTTCTCCACAACTCTCACTATTTTATCGCCTGAACTCTCGCTCTTTTTTTCTCTCAAACTGTGGCTATTTTTTCTCCAGAACCCTCGCTGTTTTATCTCCCAAGCGCTCACTGTTTTATCCCTGAATTCTCGCTGTTTTATCCCCTGAACTCTCGCTGATTTTTCTCCAGAACCCTCACTGTTTTGTCTCCCCAGCTCTCGCTGTTTATCCTCTGAACGCCTGTTGATTTTTCTCCAGAAACCTCGCTGCTTTATCTCCCAAACCCTCGCTGTTTCATCCACTGAACTCTCGCTCTTTTATCCCCTGAATTCTTGCTGTATTATCCACTGAATTTTCACTGCTTTATCCTCTGCACTCTCGCTGATTTTTCACCAGAACAGTCACTGTTTCATTTCCCAAGCTCTCGCTTTTATATCCTCTGTACTCCTGCCTATTTGCACCAGAACCCTGGATGTTTTCTCTCCCAAGCTCTCGCTGTTTTATCTGCTGAACACCCGCTGATTTTTCTCCAGGACCCTCGCGGTTTTATTTCCCAAACACTCACTGTTTTCTCCCCTGAAGTCCTGCTGTTTTATCCCCTGAATTCTCGCTGTTTTATCCCCTGAATTTTCATTGTTTTATCCCCTGACCTCTGGCTGAATTTTCTCCTGAACCCTCCCTGTTTTATCTCCCAAACTCTCGCTGTTCTATCCTCTGAACTCCTGCTGATTTTTCTCCAGAACCCTTGCCTTTTTAGCTCACAAACTCTCACTGTTTTATCTCCCAAACTCTCACTGATTTTTCTCCAGAATTCTTGCTGATTCTTCCCCAGAATGTTTGCTATGTTAGTTCCCAAACTCTTTTTGGTTTATCCCCTGAACTCTGACTGTTCCTGAACATTCACTGCGTTACCCCTGAACTCTCGTTCTTTTATCCCCTGAGCTCTTGCTGTTCTAACCCTTGAATTCTAGTTGTTTTGTCCCCTGTACTCTCGATGATTTTTCTCCAGAACCCTTGTTGTTGTACCTCCCAAACTCTTGCTGTTTTATCCAAGGAATTCTTGGTGATTTTTCTCCAGAACACTCGCTGTTTTATCTCCCAAATTCTTGCTGTATTTTCCTCTGAACTCTTACTGATTTTTATCAAAAAGCCTTGCTATTTCATCCTGAGCTCTTGCTGTTTTATCCCCTGAACGCTTGCTGTTTTATCCCCTGAAATCTCGCAGTTTTACCTCCGGAATTCTTGCTGATTTTTCTCCAGAACTCTCGCTATTTTATCTCCTGAACTCTGGCTGTTTTATCTCCCGAACTCTCGCTGTTTTATCTTCTGAATTCTCGCTGATTTTTCTCCTGAGCTCTTGCTTTTTGTTCTCATAAACTTTGATGTTATAAATTCCGAATTCTCACTGTTTGATCTCCTGAACTCTAGCTGTTTTATCTCTCAAAATCTCGCTGTGTTTTCTCCAGAACCCATGCTGTTATATCTCCCAAACTCTCACTGCTTTATACCCTGAATTCTCGCTGTTTTATCCCCTGAACTCTCGCTGATTTTTCTCCAGAACCCTAGTTGTTTTATCTCCCAAACCCTCGCTGCTTTATCCCCTGAACTTTTGCTCCATTATCCGCTGAATTCTCGTTGTTTTATCCGCTAAATGTTCACTGCTTGATCCTCTGCACTCTCGCTGATTTTTCTCCAGACACCTCGCTGTCTTATCACCCAAGATCTCGCTGTTTTATTCTCTGAACCCCCGCTGATTTTTTTCCAGACCCCTCGCTGTTTTATCTCCGAAGCTCTCGCTGTTTTATCCTCTGAACTCCCGCTGATTTTTCTCCTGAGCCCTCGCTGTTTTATCTCTCGAATTCTCAATGTTTTATCTTCTGAACTCTCGCTCTTTTATCTCCAAGGCTCTCGCTGATTTTTCTCCAGAAGCCTTGCTGTTCTATCTCCCAAACTCTTGCTGTTTTATCCTCTGAACTCTCGCTGATTTTTCACCAGAACAGTCACTGTTTCATTTCCCAAGCTCTCGCTTTTATATCCTCTGTACTCCTGCCTATTTGCACCAGAACCCTGGATGTTTTCTCTCCCAAGCTCTCGCTGTTTTATCTGCTGAACACCCGCTGATTTTTCTCCAGGACCCTCGCGGTTTTATTTCCCAAACACTCACTGTTTTCTCCCCTGAAGTCCTGCTGTTTTATCCCCTGAATTCTCGCTGTTTCATCCCCTGAATTTTCATTGTTTTATCCCCTGACCTCTGGCTGAATTTTCTCCTGAACCCTCCCTGTTTTTTCTCCCAAACTCTCGCTGTTCTATCCTCTGAACCCCTGCTGATTTTTCTCCAGAACCCTTGCCTTTTTAGCTCACAAACTCTCACTGTTTTATCTCCCAAACTCTCACTGATTTTTCTCCAGAATTCTTGCTGATTCTTCCCCAGAATGTTTGCTATGTTAGTTCCCAAATTCTTTTTGGTTTATCCCCTGAACTCTGACTGTTCCTGAACATTCACTGCGTTACCCCTGAACTCTCGTTCTTTTATCACCTGAGCTCTTGCTGTTCTAAGCCTTGAATTCTAGTTGTTTTGTCCCCTGTACTCTCGATGATTTTTCTCCAGAACCCTTGTTGTTGTACCTCCCAAACTCTTGCTGTTTTATCCAAGGAATTCTTGGTGATTTTTCTCCAGAACACTCGCTGTTTTATCTCCCAAATTCTTGCTGTATTTTCCTCTGAACTCTTACTGATTTTTATCAAAAAGCCTTGCTATTTCATCCTGAGCTCTTGCTGTTTTATCCCCTGAACGCTTGCTGTTTTATCCCCTGAAATCTCGCAGTTTTACCTCCGGAATTCTTGCTGATTTTTCTCCAGAACTCTCGCTATTTTATCTCCTGAACTCTGGCTGTTTTATCTCCCAAACTCTCGCTGTTTTATCTTCTGAATTCTTGCTGATTTTTCTCCTGAGCTCTTGCTGTTTGTTCTCATAAACTTTGATGTTATAAATTCCGAATTCTCACTGTTTGATCTCCTGAACTCTAGCTGTTTTATCTCTCAAAATCTCGCTGTGTTTTCTCCAGAACCCATGCTGTTATATCTCCCAAACTCTCACTGCTTTATATCCTGAATTCTCGCTGTTTTATCCCCTGAACTCTCGCTGATTTTTCTCCAGAACCCTAGTTGTTTTATCTCCCAAACCCTCGCTGCTTTATCCCCTGAACTTTTGCTCCATTATCCGCTGAATTCTCGTTGTTTTATCCGCTAAATGTTCACTGCTTGATCCTCTGCACTCTCGCTGATTTTTCTCCAGACACCTCGCTGTCTTATCACCCAAGATCTCGCTGTTTTATTCTCTGAACCCCCGCTGATTTTTCTCCAGACCCCTCGCTGTTTTATCTCCGAAGCTCTCGCTGTTTTATCCTCTGAACTCCCGCTGATTTTTCTCCTGAGCCCTCGCTGTTTTATCTCTCGAATTCTCAATGTTTTATCTTCTGAACTCTCGCTCTTTTATCTCCAAGGCTCTCGCTGATTTTTCTCCAGAAGCCTTGCTGTTCTATCTCCCAAACTCTTGCTGTTTTATCCTCTGAACTCTTGCTGATTTTCTCTCCATAACTCTCGCTGTTTTACCACCCAAACGCTTGCTGTTTTGTCTCCAAAATTCTTGCAGATTTTTCTCCTGACCACCTGCTGGTTTACCTCATGAAGTCTTGCTGTTTTAACTCCCGAAGTCACAGATTTATCTCCTGAACTCCCACCGTTTTATCTCCTGAACTCTCGCTGTTTTATCTGAAACTATCGTTGTTTTGTCTCCTGAACCCTCGCTGTTTTATCCCGTGAATTCTCAGTGTTTTACCGCTGAATTCTCGTTGTCTTATCCCGGAACCCTCGCTGCTTTTTCTTCAGAAATCTTGCTGATGCTTCTCCTGAGCTCTTGCTGTTTTCTCCCCTGAATTTTCAGAGATTTATCCGTGAATTCTTGTCATTTTTTCCGCTGAACTCACGCTGATTTTCCACAAGAACCCTTGCTGTTGTATAAGACAAACTCTTGCTGTTTTATCCTCTGACCTCTCACTGTTATATCTCCAAGGCTCTCGCTGTTTAATCCTCTGAACACCTGCTGAGCTTTCTCCAGAACCCTAGCTTTATTTTCTCCCAAATTCTCGCTGATTTCTCTCCTGAACTCTCACTCTTTTATCTCCAAAGCTGTCGATGAATTTTCTACAGAACTCACACTATTTTATCTCCTGAACGCTGTCTGTTTTATTTCCGGACCCTCGCTGTTTTATCTCCTGAATTCTAGCTGAATTTTCTCCTGAGCTCTTGCTGTTTTACCTCCTGAACTCTTGCTTTTTTAGCTCCCGAATTCTCACTCTTTTATCTCCTGAACACTCACTCTTTTATCTTCACAGCACTCGCTGATTTTTTCTCCAGAACTCTCACTATTTTAACTCATGAACTCTGGCTGTTTTATCTCCCGAACTCTCGCTGCCATATCTCCAGAATTCTTGCTGATTTTTTTCCTGAACTCTTGCTGTTTTATCTCCTGAACTTTTGCTGTTTTAACTCCCGAATTCTCAGTGTTTTTTCTTCTGAATTCTCGCTGCTTTATCTCTCAAACACTCGCTGATCTTTCTCCAGAACCCTCGCCAGTTTATCTCCCAAGCTCTCGCTGTTATCCTCTGAAATCCCTCTGATTTTTCTCCAGAACCCTTGCTTTTCATCTCCCAAACTCTTGCTGTTTTATCCTCTGAACTCTTGCTGATTCTCTCCATACCTCTCGCTGTTTTATCTCCCAAACACTTGCTGTTTTGTCTTCAAAGTTCTTGCAGATTTTTCTCCTGACCTCTTGCTTTTTTACCTCATGAAGTCTTGCAGTTTTAACTCCCGAATTCTCAGTGTTTTTCCTTCTGAATTGTCGCTGTTTTATCTCTCAAACACTCGCTGCTTTTTCTCCAGAACCCTTGCTGTTTTATCTCACAAACTCTCACAGTTTTTTGTCCTGAACTCTCGCTGTTTTATCACCTGAACTCTGGCTGAATTTTCTCCAGAACCCTCGCTGTTTTATCTCCCGAACTCTCCCTGTTTTAACACCTGAACTCTCATTGTTTTATCTTGCAAGCTTTTGCTGCATTACCCCAGAAATCTAGCTGTTTTATCCCCTGAACTCTGGCTGATGTTTCCCCAGAACCCTAGTTGTTTTAACTCCCAAACTCTCGCTGTTTTATCTTCTAAACTACTGCTGATATTTCTGCAGAGCCCTCGCTGTTTTATCTCTCGAATTCTCACTTTTTTATCTCCTGAACTCTCGCTGTTTTATCTCAAACTCTGGTTATTTATCTCCTGAACCCGCGTCGTTTTATCCCCTGAATTCTCGCTGTTTTACCCCTGAAGGCTCGTTGTTTTATCCCTTGAATTCTTGCCGTTTTTTCCGCTGAACTCTTGCTGATTTTCCTCCAGGAACCTTGCTGTTGTATAACCCAAACTCTTGCAGTTTTATCCTCTGAACTCTTGCTGATGTTTCTCCAGAATCCTCGCTGTTTTATATCCCAAACTCTCGCTGTTTTATCCCCTGAAATCTCATTGTTTTATCTTCATATTTCTTGCTGATTTTTCTCCTGAGCACTTGCTGTTTTATCAGCTGAACTCTTGCTGTTTTAGCTCCCAAATTCTCACTGTTTTATCTTCGGAAATCTCGCTGTTTTATCTCTCAAACACTCACTGTTTTTTCTCCTGAAACCTCACTGTTTTATCTCCTAAACTCTCACTGTTTTATCCCCTGAATTCTCTCTGTTTTATCCCCTGAATTTTCACTCTTTTGTCCTCTGCACTCTCGCTGATTTTTCTCCAGAACCCTCGCTGTTTTATCTCCAAGCTCTCGCTGTTTTAAGCTCTGAACTCCCGCTGATTTTTCACCAGAACCATTGCTGTTTTATTTCACAACGTCTTACTGTTTTATCTCCTGAACTCTCACTCTTTTAACTCTAAAGCTCTCGCTAATTTTTCTCCACAACTCTCACTATTTTATCGCCTGAACTCTCGCTCTTTTTTTCTCTCAAACTGTGGCTATTTTTTCTCCAGAACCCTCGCTGTTTTATCTCCCAAGCGCTCACTGTTTTATCCCTGAATTCTCGCTGTTTTATCCCCTGAACTCTCGCTGATTTTTCTCCAGAACCCTCACTGTTTTGTCTCCCCAGCTCTCGCTGTTTATCCTCTGAACGCCTGTTGATTTTTCTCCAGAAACCTCGCTGCTTTATCTCCCAAACCCTCGCTGTTTCATCCACTGAACTCTCGCTCTTTTATCCCCTGAATTCTTGCTGTATTATCCACTGAATTTTCACTGCTTTATCCTCTGCACTCTCGCTGATTTTTCACCAGAACAGTCACTGTTTCATTTCCCAAGCTCTCGCTTTTATATCCTCTGTACTCCTGCCTATTTGCACCAGAACCCTGGATGTTTTCTCTCCCAAGCTCTCGCTGTTTTATCTGCTGAACACCCGCTGATTTTTCTCCAGGACCCTCGCGGTTTTATTTCCCAAACACTCACTGTTTTCTCCCCTGAAGTCCTGCTGTTTTATCCCCTGAATTCTCGCTGTTTTATCCCCTGAATTTTCATTGTTTTATCCCCTGACCTCTGGCTGAATTTTCTCCTGAACCCTCCCTGTTTTATCTCCCAAACTCTCGCTGTTCTATCCTCTGAACTCCTGCTGATTTTTCTCCAGAACCCTTGCCTTTTTAGCTCACAAACTCTCACTGTTTTATCTCCCAAACTCTCACTGATTTTTCTCCAGAATTCTTGCTGATTCTTCCCCAGAATGTTTGCTATGTTAGTTCCCAAACTCTTTTTGGTTTATCCCCTGAACTCTGACTGTTCCTGAACATTCACTGCGTTACCCCTGAACTCTCGTTCTTTTATCCCCTGAGCTCTTGCTGTTCTAACCCTTGAATTCTAGTTGTTTTGTCCCCTGTACTCTCGATGATTTTTCTCCAGAACCCTTGTTGTTGTACCTCCCAAACTCTTGCTGTTTTATCCAAGGAATTCTTGGTGATTTTTCTCCAGAACACTCGCTGTTTTATCTCCCAAATTCTTGCTGTATTTTCCTCTGAACTCTTACTGATTTTTATCAAAAAGCCTTGCTATTTCATCCTGAGCTCTTGCTGTTTTATCCCCTGAACGCTTGCTGTTTTATCCCCTGAAATCTCGCAGTTTTACCTCCGGAATTCTTGCTGATTTTTCTCCAGAACTCTCGCTATTTTATCTCCTGAACTCTGGCTGTTTTATCTCCCGAACTCTCGCTGTTTTATCTTCTGAATTCTCGCTGATTTTTCTCCTGAGCTCTTGCTTTTTGTTCTCATAAACTTTGATGTTATAAATTCCGAATTCTCACTGTTTGATCTCCTGAACTCTAGCTGTTTTATCTCTCAAAATCTCGCTGTGTTTTCTCCAGAACCCATGCTGTTATATCTCCCAAACTCTCACTGCTTTATACCCTGAATTCTCGCTGTTTTATCCCCTGAACTCTCGCTGATTTTTCTCCAGAACCCTAGTTGTTTTATCTCCCAAACCCTCGCTGCTTTATCCCCCTGAACTTTTGCTCCATTATCCGCTGAATTCTCGTTGTTTTATCCGCTAAATGTTCACTGCTTGATCCTCTGCACTCTCGCTGATTTTTCTCCAGACACCTCGCTGTCTTATCACCCAAGATCTCGCTGTTTTATTCTCTGAACCCCCGCTGATTTTTTTCCAGACCCCTCGCTGTTTTATCTCCGAAGCTCTCGCTGTTTTATCCTCTGAACTCCCGCTGATTTTTCTCCTGAGCCCTCGCTGTTTTATCTCTCGAATTCTCAATGTTTTATCTTCTGAACTCTCGCTCTTTTATCTCCAAGGCTCTCGCTGATTTTTCTCCAGAAGCCTTGCTGTTCTATCTCCCAAACTCTTGCTGTTTTATCCTCTGAACTCTCGCTGATTTTTCACCAGAACAGTCACTGTTTCATTTCCCAAGCTCTCGCTTTTATATCCTCTGTACTCCTGCCTATTTGCACCAGAACCCTGGATGTTTTCTCTCCCAAGCTCTCGCTGTTTTATCTGCTGAACACCCGCTGATTTTTCTCCAGGACCCTCGCGGTTTTATTTCCCAAACACTCACTGTTTTCTCCCCTGAAGTCCTGCTGTTTTATCCCCTGAATTCTCGCTGTTTCATCCCCTGAATTTTCATTGTTTTATCCCCTGACCTCTGGCTGAATTTTCTCCTGAACCCTCCCTGTTTTTTCTCCCAAACTCTCGCTGTTCTATCCTCTGAACCCCTGCTGATTTTTCTCCAGAACCCTTGCCTTTTTAGCTCACAAACTCTCACTGTTTTATCTCCCAAACTCTCACTGATTTTTCTCCAGAATTCTTGCTGATTCTTCCCCAGAATGTTTGCTATGTTAGTTCCCAAATTCTTTTTGGTTTATCCCCTGAACTCTGACTGTTCCTGAACATTCACTGCGTTACCCCTGAACTCTCGTTCTTTTATCACCTGAGCTCTTGCTGTTCTAAGCCTTGAATTCTAGTTGTTTTGTCCCCTGTACTCTCGATGATTTTTCTCCAGAACCCTTGTTGTTGTACCTCCCAAACTCTTGCTGTTTTATCCAAGGAATTCTTGGTGATTTTTCTCCAGAACACTCGCTGTTTTATCTCCCAAATTCTTGCTGTATTTTCCTCTGAACTCTTACTGATTTTTATCAAAAAGCCTTGCTATTTCATCCTGAGCTCTTGCTGTTTTATCCCCTGAACGCTTGCTGTTTTATCCCCTGAAATCTCGCAGTTTTACCTCCGGAATTCTTGCTGATTTTTCTCCAGAACTCTCGCTATTTTATCTCCTGAACTCTGGCTGTTTTATCTCCCGAACTCTCGCTGTTCTATCTTCTGAATTCTTGCTGATTTTTCTCCTGAGCTCTTGCTGTTTGTTCTCATAAACTTTGATGTTATAAATTCCGAATTCTCACTGTTTGATCTCCTGAACTCTAGCTGTTTTATCTCTCAAAATCTCGCTGTGTTTTCTCCAGAACCCATGCTGTTATATCTCCCAAACTCTCACTGCTTTATATCCTGAATTCTCGCTGTTTTATCCCCTGAACTCTCGCTGATTTTTCTCCAGAACCCTAGTTGTTTTATCTCCCAAACCCTCGCTGCTTTATCCCCTGAACTTTTGCTCCATTATCCGCTGAATTCTCGTTGTTTTATCCGCTAAATGTTCACTGCTTGATCCTCTGCACTCTCGCTGATTTTTCTCCAGACACCTCGCTGTCTTATCACCCAAGATCTCGCTGTTTTATTCTCTGAACCCCCGCTGATTTTTCTCCAGACCCCTCGCTGTTTTATCTCCGAAGCTCTCGCTGTTTTATCCTCTGAACTCCCGCTGATTTTTCTCCTGAGCCCTCGCTGTTTTATCTCTCGAATTCTCAATGTTTTATCTTCTGAACTCTCGCTCTTTTATCTCCAAGGCTCTCGCTGATTTTTCTCCAGAAGCCTTGCTGTTCTATCTCCCAAACTCTTGCTGTTTTATCCTCTGAACTCTTGCTGATTTTCTCTCCATAACTCTCGCTGTTTTACCACCCAAACGCTTGCTGTTTTGTCTCCAAAATTCTTGCAGATTTTTCTCCTGACCACCTGCTGGTTTACCTCATGAAGTCTTGCTGTTTTAACTCCCGAAGTCACAGATTTATCTCCTGAACTCCCACCGTTTTATCTCCTGAACTCTCGCTGTTTTATCTGAAACTATCGTTGTTTTGTCTCCTGAACCCTCGCTGTTTTATCCCCTGAATTCTCAGTGTTTTACCGCTGAATTCTCGTTGTCTTATCCCGGAACCCTCGCTGCTTTTTCTTCAGAAATCTTGCTGATGCTTCTCCTGAGCTCTTGCTGTTTTCTCCCCTGAATTTTCAGAGATTTATCCGTGAATTCTTGTCATTTTTTCCGCTGAACTCACGCTGATTTTCCACAAGAACCCTTGCTGTTGTATAAGACAAACTCTTGCTGTTTTATCCTCTGACCTCTCACTGTTATATCTCCAAGGCTCTCGCTGTTTAATCCTCTGAACACCTGCTGAGCTTTCTCCAGAACCCTAGCTTTATTTTCTCCCAAATTCTCGCTGATTTCTCTCCTGAACTCTCACTCTTTTATCTCCAAAGCTGTCGATGAATTTTCTACAGAACTCACACTATTTTATCTCCTGAACGCTGTCTGTTTTATTTCCGGACCCTCGCTGTTTTATCTCCTGAATTCTAGCTGAATTTTCTCCTGAGCTCTTGCTGTTTTACCTCCTGAACTCTTGCTTTTTTAGCTCCCGAATTCTCACTCTTTTATCTCCTGAACACTCACTCTTTTATCTTCACAGCACTCGCTGATTTTTTCTCCAGAACTCTCACTATTTTAACTCATGAACTCTGGCTGTTTTATCTCCCGAACTCTCGCTGCCATATCTCCAGAATTCTTGCTGATTTTTTTCCTGAACTCTTGCTGCTTTATCTCCTGAACTTTTGCTGTTTTAACTCCCGAATTCTCAGTGTTTTTTCTTCTGAATTCTCGCTGCTTTATCTCTCAAACACTCGCTGATTTTTCTCCAGAACCCTCGCCAGTTTATCTCCCAAGCTCTCGCTGTTATCCTCTGAAATCCCTCTGATTTTTCTCCAGAACCCTTGCTTTTCATCTCCCAAACTCTTGCTGTTTTATCCTCTGAACTCTTGCTGATTCTCTCCATACCTCTCGCTGTTTTATCTCCCAAACACTTGCTGTTTTGTCTTCAAAGTTCTTGCAGATTTTTCTCCTGACCTCTTGCTTTTTTACCTCATGAAGTCTTGCAGTTTTAACTCCCGAATTCTCAGTGTTTTTCCTTCTGAATTGTCGCTGTTTTATCTCTCAAACACTCGCTGCTTTTTCTCCAGAACCCTTGCTGTTTTATCTCACAAACTCTCACAGTTTTTTGTCCTGAACTCTCGCTGTTTTATCACCTGAACTCTGGCTGAATTTTCTCCAGAACCCTCGCTGTTTTATCTCCCGAACTCTCCCTGTTTTAACACCTGAACTCTCATTGTTTTATCTTGCAAGCTTTTGCTGCATTACCCCAGAAATCTAGCTGTTTTATCCCCTGAACTCTGGCTGATGTTTCCCCAGAACCCTAGTTGTTTTAACTCCCAAACTCTCGCTGTTTTATCTTCTAAACTACTGCTGATATTTCTGCAGAGCCCTCGCTGTTTTATCTCTCGAATTCTCACTTTTTTATCTCCTGAACTCTCGCTGTTTTATCTCAAACTCTGGTTATTTATCTCCTGAACCCGCGTCGTTTTATCCCCTGAATTCTCGCTGTTTTACCGCTGAAGGCTCGTTGTTTTATCCCTTGAATTCTTGCCGTTTTTTCCGCTGAACTCTTGCTGATTTTCCTCCAGGAACCTTGCTGTTGTATAACCCAAACTCTTGCAGTTTTATCCTCTGAACTCTTGCTGATGTTTTCTCCAGAATCCTCGCTGTTTTATATCCCAAACTCTCGCTGTTTTATCCCCTGAAATCTCATTGTTTTATCTTCATATTTCTTGCTGATTTTTCTCCTGAGCACTTGCTGTTTTATCGCTGAACTCTTGCTGTTTTAGCTCCCGAATTCTCACTGCTTTATCTTCGGAAATCTCGCTGTTTTATCTCTCAAACACTCACTGTTTTTTCTCCTGAAACCTCACTGTTTTATCTCCTAAACTCTCACTGTTTTATCCCCTGAATTCTCTCTGTTTTATCCCCTGAATTTTCACTCTTTTGTCCTCTGCACTCTCGCTGATTTTTCTCCAGAACCCTCGCTGTTTTATCTCCCAAGCTCTCGCTGTTTTAAGCTCTGAACTCCCGCTGATTTTTCACCAGAACCATTGCTGTTTTATTTCACAACGTCTTACTGTTTTATCTCCTGAACTCTCACTCTTTTAACTCTAAAGCTCTCGCTAATTTTTCTCCACAACTCTCACTATTTTATCGCCTGAACTCTCGCTCTTTTTTTCTCTCAAACTGTGGCTATTTTTTCTCCAGAACCCTCGCTGTTTTATCTCCCAAGCGCTCACTGTTTTATCCCTGAATTCTCGCTGTTTTATCCCCTGAACTCTCGCTGATTTTTCTCCAGAACCCTCACTGTTTTGTCTCCCCAGCTCTCGCTGTTTATCCTCTGAACGCCTGTTGATTTTTCTCCAGAACCCTCGCTGCTTTATCTCCCAAACCCTCGCTGTTTCATCCACTGAACTCTCGCTCTTTTATCCCCTGAATTCTTGCTGTATTATCCACTGAATTTTCACTGCTTTATCCTCTGCACTCTCGCTGATTTTTCACCAGAACAGTCACTGTTTCATTTCCCAAGCTCTCGCTTTTATATCCTCTGTACTCCTGCCTATTTGCACCAGAACCCTGGATGTTTTCTCTCCCAAGCTCTCGCTGTTTTATCTGCTGAACACCCGCTGATTTTTCTCCAGGACCCTCGCGGTTTTATTTCCCAAACACTCACTGTTTTCTCCCCTGAAGTCCTGCTGTTTTATCCCCTGAATTCTCGCTGTTTTATCCCCTGAATTTTCATTGTTTTATCCCCTGACCTCTGGCTGAATTTTCTCCTGAACCCTCCCTGTTTTATCTCCCATACTCTCGCTGTTCTATCCTCTGAACTCCTGCTGATTTTTCTCCAGAACCCTTGCCTTTTTAGCTCACAAACTCTCACTGTTTTATCTCCCAAACTCTCACTGATTTTTCTCCAGAATTCTTGCTGATTCTTCCCCAGAATGTTTGCTATGTTAGTTCCCAAACTCTTTTTGGTTTATCCCCTGAACTCTGACTGTTCCTGAACATTCACTGCGTTACCCCTGAACTCTCGTTCTTTTATCCCCTGAGCTCTTGCTGTTCTAACCCTTGAATTCTAGTTGTTTTGTCCCCTGTACTCTCGATGATTTTTCTCCAGAACCCTTGTTGTTGTACCTCCCAAACTCTTGCTGTTTTATCCAAGGAATTCTTGGTGATTTTTCTCCAGAACACTCGCTGTTTTATCTCCCAAATTCCTGCTGTATTTTCCTCTGAACTCTTACTGATTTTTATCAAAAAGCCTTGCTATTTCATCCTGAGCTCTTGCTGTTTTATCCCCTGAACGCTTGCTGTTTTATCCCCTGAAATCTCGCAGTTTTACCTCCGGAATTCTTGCTGATTTTTCTCCAGAACTCTCGCTATTTTATCTCCTGAACTCTGGCTGTTTTATCTCCCGAACTCTCGCTGTTTTATCTTCTGAATTCTCGCTGATTTTTCTCCTGAGCTCTTGCTTTTTGTTCTCATAAACTTTGATGTTATAAATTCCGAATTCTCACTGTTTGATCTCCTGAACTCTAGCTGTTTTATCTCTCAAAATCTCGCTGTGTTTTCTCCAGAACCCATGCTGTTTTATCTCCCAAACCCTCGCTGCTTTATCCCCTGAACTTTTGCTCCATTATCCGCTGAATTCTCGTTGTTTTATCCGCTAAATGTTCACTGCTTGATCCTCTGCACTCTCGCTGATTTTTCTCCAGACACCTCGCTGTCTTATCACCCAAGATCTCGCTGTTTTATTCTCTGAACCCCCGCTGATTTTTCTCCAGACCCCTCGCTGTTTTATCTCCGAAGCTCTCGCTGTTTTATCCTCTGAACTCCCGCTGATTTTTCTCCTGAGCCCTCGCTGTTTTATCTCTCGAAATCTCAATGTTTTATCTTCTGAACTCTCGCTCTTTTATCTCCAAGGCTCTCGCTGATTTTTCTCCAGAAGCCTTGCTGTTCTATCTCCCAAACTCTTGCTGTTTTATCCTCTGAACTCTTGCTGATTTTCTCTCCATAACTCTCGCTGTTTTACCACCCAAACGCTTGCTGTTTTGTCTCCAAAATTCTTGCAGATTTTTCTCCTGACCACCTGCTGGTTTACCTCATGAAGTCTTGGTGTTTTAACTCCCGAAGTCACAGTTTTATCTCCTGAACTCCCACCGTTTTATCTCCTGAACTCTCGCTGTTTTATCTGAAACTATCGTTGTTTTGTCTCCTGAACCCTCGCTGTTTTATCCCCTCAATTCTCAGTGTTTTACCGCTGAATTCTCGTTGTCTTATCCCGGAACCCTCGCTGCTTTTTCTTCAGAAATCTTGCTGATGCTTCTCCTGAGCTCTTGCTGTTTTCTCCCCTGAATTTTCAGAGATTTATCCGTGAATTCTTGTCATTTTTTCCGCTGAACTCACGCTGATTTTCCACAAGAACCCTTGCTGTTGTATAAGACAAACTCTTGCTGTTTTATCCTCTGACCTCTCACTGTTATATCTCCAAGGCTCTCGCTGTTTAATCCTCTGAACACCTGCTGAGCTTTCTCCAGAACCCTAGCTTTATTTTCTCCCAAATTCTCGCTGATTTCTCTCCTGAACTCTCACTCTTTTATCTCCAAAGCTGTCGATGAATTTTCTACAGAACTCACACTATTTTATCTCCTGAACGCTGTCTGTTTTATCTCCGGAACCCTCGCTGTTTTATCTCCTGAATTCTAGCTGAATTTTCTCCTGAGCTCTTGCTGTTTTACCTCCTGAACTCTTGCTGTTTTAGCTCCCGAATTCTCACTCTTTTATCTCCTGAACACTCACTCTTTTATCTTCAAAGCACTCGCTGATTTTTTCTCCAGAACTCTCACTATTTTAACTCATGAACTCTGGCTGTTTTATCTCCCGAACTCTCGCTGCCATATCTCCAGAATTCTTGCTGATTTTTTTCCTGAACTCTTGCTGTTTTATCGCCTGAACTTTTGCTGTTTTAACTCCCGAATTCTCAGTGTTTTTTCTTCTGAATTCTCGCTGCTTTATCTCTCAAACACTCGCTGATTTTTCTCCAGAACCCTCGCCAGTTTATCTCCCAAGCTCTCGCTGTTATCCTCTGAAATCCCTCTGATTTTTCTCCAGAACCCTTGCTTTTCATCTCCCAAACTCTTGCTCTTTTATCCTCTGAACTCTTGCTGATTCTCTCCATACCTCTCGCTGTTTTATCTCCCAAACACTTGCTGTTTTGTCTTCAAAGTTCTTGCAGATTTTTCTCCAGACCTCTTGCTTTTTTACCTCATGAAGTCTTGCATTTTTAACTCCCGAATTCTCAGTGTTTTTCCTTCTGAATTGTCGCTGTTTTATCTCTCAAACACTCGCTGCTTTTTCTCCAGAACCCTTGCTGTTTTATCTCACAAACTCTCACAGTTTTTTGTCCTGAACTCTCGCTGTTTTATCACCTGAACTCTGGCTGAATTTTCTCCAGAACCCTCGCTGTTTTATCTCCCGAACTCTCCCTGTTTTAACACCTGAACTCTCATTGTTTTATCTTGCAAGCTTTTGCTGCATTACCCCAGAAATCTAGCTGTTTTATCCCCTGAACTCTGGCTGATGTTTCCCCAGAACCCTAGTTGTTTTAACTCCCAAACTCTCGCTGTTTTATCTTCTAAACTACTGCTGATATTTCTCCAGAGCCCTCGCTGTTTTATCTCTCGAATTCTCACTTTTTTATCTCCTGAACTCTCGCTGTTTTATCTCAAACTCTGGTTATTTATCTCCTGAACCCGCGTCGTTTTATACCCTGAATTCTCGCTGTTTTACCCCTGAAGGCTCGTTGTTTTATCCCTTGAATTCTTGCCGTTTTTTCCGCTGAACTCTTGCTGATTTTCCTCCAGGAACCTTGCTGTTGTATAACCCAAACTCTTGCAGTTTTATCCTCTGAACTCTTGCTGATGTTTCTCCAGAATCCTCGCTGTTTTATATCCCAAACTCTCGCTGTTTTATCCCCTGAAATCTCATTGTTTTATCTTCATATTTCTTGCTGATTTTTCTCCTGAGCACTTGCTGTTTTATCAGCTGAACTCTTGCTGTTTTAGCTCCCGAATTCTCACTGTTTTATCTTCGGAAATCTCGCTGTTTTATCTCTCAAACACTCACTGTTTTTGCTCCTGAAACCTCACTGTTTTATCTCCTAAACTCTCACTGTTTTATCCCCTGAATTCTCTCTGTTTTATCCCCTGAATTTTCACTCTTTTGTCCTCTGCACTCTCGCTGATTTTTCTCCAGAACCCTCGCTGTTTTATCTCCCAAGCTCTCGCTGTTTTAAGCTCTGAACTCCCGCTGATTTTTCACCGGAACCATTGCTGTTTTATTTCACAACGTCTTACTGTTTTATCTCCTGAACTCTCACTCTTTTAACTCTAAAGCTCTCGCTAATTTTTCTCCACAACTCTCACTATTTTATCGCCTGAACTCTCGCTCTTTTTTTCTCTCAAACTGTGGCTATTTTTTCTCCAGAACCCTCGCTGTTTTATCTCCCAAGCGCTCACTGTTTTATCCCTGAATTCTCGCTGTTTTATCCCCTGAACTCTCGCTGATTTTTCTCCAGAACCCTCACTGTTTTGTCTCCCCAGCTCTCGCTGTTTATCCTCTGAACGCCTGTTGATTTTTCTCCAGAACCCTCGCTGCTTTATCTCCCAAACCCTCGCTGTTTCATCCACTGAACTCTCGCTCTTTTATCCCCTGAATTCTTGCTGTATTATCCACTGAATTTTCACTGCTTTATCCTCTGCACTCTCGCTGATTTTTCACCAGAACAGTCACTGTTTCATTTCCCAAGCTCTCGCTTTTATATCCTCTGTACTCCTGCCTATTTGCACCAGAACCCTGGATGTTTTCTCTCCCAAGCTCTCGCTGTTTTATCTGCTGAACACCCGCTGATTTTTCTCCAGACCCTCGCGGTTTTATTTCCCAAACACTCACTGTTTTCTCCCCTGAAGTCCTGCTGTTTTATCCCCTGAATTCTCGCTGTTTTATCCCCTGAATTTTCATTGTTTTATCCCCTGACCTCTGGCTGAATTTTCTCCTGAACCCTCCCTGTTTTATCTCCCAAACTCTCGCTGTTCTATCCTCTGAACTCCTGCTGATTTTTCTCCAGAACCCTTGCCTTTTTAGCTCACAAACTCTCACTGTTTTATCTCCCAAACTCTCACTGATTTTTCTCCAGAATTCTTGCTGATTCTTCCCCAGAATGTTTGCTATGTTAGTTCCCAAACTCTTTTTGGTTTATCCCCTGAACTCTGACTGTTCCTGAACATTCACTGCGTTACCCCTGAACTCTCGTTCTTTTATCCCCTGAGCTCTTGCTGTTCTAAGCCTTGAATTCTAGTTGTTTTGTCCCCTGTACTCTCGATGATTTTTCTCCAGAACCCTTGTTGTTGTACCTCCCAAACTCTTGCTGTTTTATCCAAGGAATTCTTGGTGATTTTTCTCCAGAACACTCGCTGTTTTATCTCCCAAATTCTTGCTGTATTTTCCTCTGAACTCTTACTGATTTTTATCAAAAAGCCTTGCTATTTCATCCTGAGCTCTTGCTGTTTTATCCCCTGAACGCTTGCTGTTTTATCCCCTGAAATCTCGCAGTTTTACCTCCGGAATTCTTGCTGATTTTTCTCCAGAACTCTCGCTATTTTATCTCCTGAACTCTGGCTGTTTTATCTCCCGAACTCTCGCTGTTTTATCTTCTGAATTCTTGCTGATTTTTCTCCTGAGCTCTTGCTGTTTGTTCTCATAAACTTTGATGTTATAAATTCCGAATTCTCACTGTTTGATCTCCTGAACTCTAGCTGTTTTATCTCTCAAAATCTCGCTGTGTTTTCTCCAGAACCCATGCTGTTATATCTCCCAAACTCTCACTGCTTTATACCCTGAATTCTCGCTGTTTTATCCCCTGAACTCTCGCTGATTTTTCTCCAGAACCCTAGTTGTTTTATCTCCCAAACCCTCGCTGCTTTATCCCCTGAACTTTTGCTCCATTATCCGCTGAATTCTCGTTGTTTTATCCGCTAAATGTTCACTGCTTGATCCTCTGCACTCTCGCTGATTTTTCTCCAGACACCTCGCTGTCTTATCACCCAAGATCTCGCTGTTTTATTCTCTGAACCCCCGCTGATTTTTCTCCAGACCCCTCGCTGTTTTATCTCCGAAGCTCTCGCTGTTTTATCCTCTGAACTCCCGCTGATTTTTCTCCTGAGCCCTCGCTGTTTTATCTCTCGAAATCTCAATGTTTTATCTTCTGAACTCTCGCTCTTTTATCTCCAAGGCTCTCGCTGATTTTTCTCCAGAAGCCTTGCTGTTCTATCTCCCAAACTCTTGCTGTTTTATCCTCTGAACTCTTGCTGATTTTCTCTCCATAACTCTCGCTGTTTTACCACCCAAACGCTTGCTGTTTTGTCTCCAAAATTCTTGCAGATTTTTCTCCTGACCACCTGCTGGTTTACCTCATGAAGTCTTGCTGTTTTAACTCCCGAAGTCACAGTTTTATCTCCTGAACTCCCACCGTTTTATCTCCTGAACTCTCGCTGTTTTATCTGAAACTATCGTTGTTTTGTCTCCTGAACCCTCGCTGTTTTATCCCCTGAATTCTCAGTGTTTTACCGCTGAATTCTCGTTGTCTTATCCCGGAACCCTCGCTGCTTTTTCTTCAGAAATCTTGCTGATGCTTCTCCTGAGCTCTTGCTGTTTTCTCCCCTGAATTTTCAGAGATTTATCCGTGAATTCTTGTGATTTTTTCTGCTGAACTCACGCTGATTTTCCACAAGAAACCTTGCTGTTGTATAAGACAAACTCTTGCTGTTTTATCCTCTGACCTCTCACTGTTATATCTCCAAGGCTCTCGATGTTTAATCCTCTGAACACCTGCTGAGCTTTCTCCAGAACCCTAGCTTTATTTTCTCCCAAATTCTCGCTGATTTCTCTCCTGAACTCTCACTCTTTTATCTCCAAAGCTGTCGATGAATTTTCTACAGAACTCACACTATTTTATCTCCTGAACACTGTCTGTTTTATCTCCGGAACCCTCGCTGTTTTATCTCCTGAATTCTAGCTGAATTTTCTCCTGAGCTCTTGCTGTTTTACCACCTGAACTCTTGCTGTTTTAGCTCCCGAATTCTCACTCTTTTATCTCCTGAACACTCACTCTTTTATCTTCAAAGCACTCGCTGATTTTTTCTCCAGAACTCTCACTATTTTAACTCATGAACTCTGGCTGTTTTATCTCCCGAACTCTCGCTGCCATATCTCCAGAATTCTTGCTGATTTTTTTCCTGAACTCTTGCTGTTTTATCGCCTGAACTTTTGCTGTTTTAACTCCCGAATTCTCAGTGTTTTTTCTTCTGAATTCTCGCTGCTTTATCTCTCAAACACTCGCTGATTTTTCTCCAGAACCCTCGCCAGTTTATCTCCCAAGCTCTCGCTGTTATCCTCTGAAATCCCTCTGATTTTTCTCCAGAACCCTTGCTTTTCATCTCCCAAACTCTTGCTGTTTTATCCTCTGAACTCTTGCTGATTCTCTCCATACCTCTCGCTGTTTTATCTCCCAAACACTTGCTGTTTTGTCTTCAAAGTTCTTGCAGATTTTTCTCCTGACCTCTTGCTTTTTTACCTCATGAAGTCTTGCAGATTTAACTCCCGAATTCTCAGTGTTTTTCCTTCTGAATTGTCGCTGTTTTATCTCTCAAACACTCGCTGCTTTTTCTCCAGAACCCTTGCTGTTTTATCTCACAAACTCTCACAGTTTTTTGTCCAGAACCCTCGCTGTTTTATCTCCCGAACTCTCCCTGTTTTAACACCTGAACTCTCATTGTTTTATCTTGCAAGCTTTTGCTGCATTACCCCAGAAATCTAGCTGTTTTATCCCCTGAACTCTGGCTGATGTTTCCCCAGAACCCTAGTTGTTTTAACTCCCAAACTCTCGCTGTTTTATCTTCTAAACTACTGCTGATATTTCTGCAGAGCCCTCGCTGTTTTATCTCTCGAATTCTCACTTTTTTATCTCCTGAACTCTCGCTGTTTTATCTCAAACTCTGGTTATTTATCTCCTGAACCCGCGTCGTTTTATCCCCTGAATTCTCGCTGTTTTACCCCTGAAGGCTCGTTGTTTTATCCCTTGAATTCTTGCCGTTTTTTCCGCTGAACTCTTGCTGATTTTCCTCCAGGAACCTTGCTGTTGTATAACCCAAACTCTTGCAGTTTTATCCTCTGAACTCTTGCTGATGTTTCTCCAGAATCCTCGCTGTTTTATATCCCAAACTCTCGCTGTTTTATCCCCTGAAATCTCATTGTTTTATCTTCATATTTCTTGCTGATTTTTCTCCTGAGCACTTGCTGTTTTATCAGCTGAACTCTTGCTGTTTTAGCTCCCGAATTCTCACTGTTTTATCTTCGGAAATCTCGCTGTTTTATCTCTCAAACACTCACTGTTTTTTCTCCTGAAACCTCACTGTTTTATCTCCTAAACTCTCACTGTTTTATCCCCTGAATTCTCTCTGTTTTATCCCCTGAATTTTCACTCTTTTGTCCTCTGCACTCTCGCTGATTTTTCTCCAGAACCCTCGCTGTTTTATCTCCCAAGCTCTCGCTGTTTTAAGCTCTGAACTCCCGCTGATTTTTCACCAGAACCATTGCTGTTTTATTTCACAACGTCTTACTGTTTTATCTCCTGAACTCTCACTCTTTTAACTCTAAAGCTCTCGCTAATTTTTCTCCACAACTCTCACTATTTTATCGCCTGAACTCTCGCTCTTTTTTTCTCTCAAACTGTGGCTATTTTTTCTCCAGAACCCTCGCTGTTTTATCTCCCAAGCGCTCACTGTTTTATCCCTGAATTCTCGCTGTTTTATCCCCTGAACTCTCGCTGATTTTTCTCCAGAACCCTCACTGTTTTGTCTCCCCAGCTCTCGCTGTTTATCCTCTGAACGCCTGTTGATTTTTCTCCAGAACCCTCGCTGATTTATCTCCCAAACCCTCGCTGTTTCATCCACTGAACTCTCGCTCTTTTATCCCCTGAATTCTTGCTGTATTATCCACTGAATTTTCACTGCTTTATCCTATGCACTCTCGCTGATTTTTCACCAGAACAGTCACTGTTTCATTTCCCAAGCTCTCGCTTTTATATCCTCTGTACTCCTGCCTATTTGCACCAGAACCCTGGATGTTTTCTCTCCCAAGCTCTCGCTGTTTTATCTGCTGAAATCCCGCTGATTTTTCCCCTGAGCCCTCACTGTTTTATCTCTCGAATTCTCAATGTTTTATCTTCTGAACTCTCGCTCTTTTATCTCCAAGGCTCTCGCTGATTTTTCTCCAGAAGCCTTGCTGTTCTATCTCCCAAACTCTTGCTGTTTTATCCTCTGAACTCTTGCTGATTTTCTCTCCATAACTCTCGCTGTTTTACCACCCAAACGCTTGCTGTTTTGTCTCCAAAATTCTTGCAGATTTTTCTCCTGACCACCTGCTGGTTTACCTCATGAAGTCTTGCTGTTTTAACTCCCGAAGTCACAGTTTTATCTCCTGAACTCCCACCGTTTTATCTCCTGAACTCTCGCTGTTTTATCTGAAACTATCGTTGTTTTGTCTCCTGAACCCTCGCTGTTTTATCCCCTGAATTCTCAGTGTTTTACCGCTGAATTCTCGTTGTCTTATCCCGGAACCCTCGCTGCTTTTTCTTCAGAAATCTTGCTGATGCTTCTCCTGAGCTCTTGCTGTTTTCTCCCCTGAATTTTCAGAGATTTATCCGTGAATTCTTGTGATTTTTTCCGCTGAACTCACGCTGATTTTCCACAAGAACCCTTGCTGTTGTATAAGACAAACTCTTGCTGTTTTATCCTCTGACCTCTCACTGTTATATCTCCAAGGCTCTCGCTGTTTAATCCTCTGAACACCTGCTGAGCTTTCTCCAGAACCCTAGCTTTATTTTCTCCCAAATTCTCGCTGATTTCTCTCCTGAACTCTCAATCTTTTATCTCCAAAGCTGTCGATGAATTTTCTACAGAACTCACACTATTTTATCTCCTGAACGCTGTCTGTTTTATCTCCGGAACCCTCGCTGTTTTATCTCCTGAATTCTAGCTGAATTTTCTCCTGAGCTCTTGCTGTTTTACCTCCTGAACTCTTGCTGTTTTAGCTCCCGAATTCTCACTCTTTTATCTCCTGAACACTCACTCTTTTATCTTCAAAGCACTCGCTGATTTTTTCTCCAGAACTCTCACTATTTTAACTCATGAACTCTGGCTGTTTTATCTCCCGAACTCTCGCTGCCATATCTCCAGAATTCTTGCTGATTTTTTTCCTGAACTCTTGCTGTTTTATCGCCTGAACTTTTGCTGTTTTAACTCCCGAATTCTCAGTGTTTTTTCTTCTGAATTCTCGCTGCTTTATCTCTCAAACACTCGCTGATTTTTCTCCAGAACCCTCGCCAGTTTATCTCCCAAGCTCTCGCTGTTATCCTCTGAAATCCCTCTGATTTTTCTCCAGAACCCTTGCTTTTCATCTCCCAAACTCTTGCTGTTTTATCCTCTGAACTCTTGCTGATTCTCTCCATACCTCTCGCTGTTTTATCTCCCAAACACTTGCTGTTTTGTCTTCAAAGTTCTTGCAGATTTTTCTCCTGACCTCTTGCTTTTTTACCTCATGAAGTCTTGCAGTTTTAACTCCCGAAATCTCAGTGTTTTTCCTTCTGAATTGTCGCTGTTTTATCTCTCAAACACTCGCTGCTTTTTCTCCAGAACCCTTGCTGTTTTATCTCACAAACTCTCACAGTTTTTTGTCCTGAACTCTCGCTGTTTTATCACCTGAACTCTGGCTGAATTTTCTCCAGAACGCTCGCTATTTTATCTCCCAAACTCTCCCTGTTTTAACACCTGAACTCTCATTGTTTTATCTTGCAAGCTTTTGCTGCATTACCCCAGAACCCTCGCTGTTTTATCTCCCAAGCTCTCGCTGTTTTAAGCTCTGAACTCCCGCTGATTTTTCACCAGAACCATTGCTGTTTTATTTCACAACGTCTTACTGTTTTATCTCCTGAACTCTCACTCTTTTAACTCTAAAGCTCTCGCTAATTTTTCTCCACAACTCTCACTATTTTATCGCCTGAACTCTCGCTCTTTTTTTCTCTCAAACTGTGGCTATTTTTTCTCCAGAACCCTCGCTGTTTTATCTCCCAAGCGCTCATTGTTTTATCCCTGAATTCTCGCTGTTTTATCCCCTGAACTCTCGCTGATTTTTCTCCAGAACCCTCACTGTTTTGTCTCCCCAGCTCTCGCTGTTTATCCTCTGAACGCCTGTTGATTTTTCTCCAGAACCCTCGCTGATTTATCTCCCAAACCCTCGCTGTTTCATCCACTGAACTCTCGCTCTTTTATCCCCTGAATTCTTGCTGTATTATCCACTGAATTTTCACTGCTTTATCCTCTGCACTCTCGCTGATTTTTCACCAGAACAGTCACTGTTTCATTTCCCAAGCTCTCGCTTTTATATCCTCTGTACTCCTGCCTATTTGCACCAGAACCCTGGATGTTTTCTCTCCCAAGCTCTCGCTGTTTTATCCGCTGAACACCCGCTGATTTTTCTCCAGGACCCTCGCGGTTTTATTTCCCAAACACTCACTGTTTTCTCCCCTGAAGTCCTGCTGTTTTATCCCCTGAATTTTCATTGTTTTATCCCCTGACCTCTGGCTGAATTTTCTCCTGAACCCTCCCTGTTTTATCTCCCAAACTCTCGCTGTTCTATCCTCTGAACTCCTGCTGATTTTTCTCCAGAACCCTTGCCTTTTTAGCTCACAAACTCTCACTGTTTTATCTCCCAAACTCTCACTGATTTTTCTCCAGAATTCTTGCTGATTCTTCCCCAGAATGTTTGCTATGTTAGTTCCCAAACTCTTTTTGGTTTATCCCCTGAACTCTGACTGTTCCTGAACATTCACTGCGTTACCCCTGAACTCTCGTTCTTTTATCCCCTGAGCTCTTGCTGTTCTAACCCTTGAATTCTAGTTGTTTTGTCCCCTGTACTCTCGATGATTTTTCTCCAGAACCCTTGTTGTTGTACCTCCCAAACTCTTGCTGTTTTATCCAAGGAATTCTTGGTGATTTTTCTCCAGAACACTCGCTGTTTTATCTCCCAAATTCTTGCTGTATTTTCCTCTGAACTCTTACTGATTTTTATCAAAAAGCCTTGCTATTTCATCCTGAGCTCTTACTGTTTTATCCCCTGAACGCTTGCTGTTTTATCCCCTGAAATCTCGCAGTTTTACCTCCGGAATCCTTGCTGATTTTTCTCCAGAACTCTCGCTATTTTATCTCCTGAACTCTGGCTGTTTTATCTCCCGAACTCTCGCTGTTTTATCTTCTGAATTCTTGCTGATTTTTCTCCTGAGCTCTTGCTGTTTGTTCTCATAAACTTTGATGTTATAAATTCCGAATTCTCACTGTTTTATCTCCTGAACTCTAGCTGTTTTATCTCTCAAAATCTCGCTGTGTTTTCTCCAGAACCCATGCTGTTAAATCTCCCAAACTCTCACTGCTTTATACCCTGAATTCTCGCTGTTTTATCCCCTGAACTCTCGCTGATTTTTCTCCAGAACCCTAGTTGTTTTATCTCCCAAACCCTCGCTGCTTTATCCCCTGAACTTTTGCTCCATTATCCGCTGAATTCTCGTTGTTTTATCCGCTAAATGTTCACTGCTTGATCCTCTGCACTCTCGCTGATTTTTCTCCAGACACCTCGCTGTCTTATCACCCAAGATCTCGCTGTTTTATTCTCTGAACCCCCGCTGATTTTTCTCCAGACCCCTCGCTGTTTTATCTCCGAAGCTCTCACTGTTTTATCCTCTGAAATCCCGCTGATTTTTCTCCTGAGCCCTCGCTGTTTTATCTCTCGAATTCTCAATGTTTTATCTTCTGAACTCTCGCTCTTTTATCTCCAAGGCTCTCGCTGATTTTTCTCCAGAAGCCTTGCTGTTCTATCTCCCAAACTCTTGCTGTTTTATCCTCTGAACACTTGCTGATTTTCTCTCCATAACTCTCGCTGTTTAACCACCCAAACGCTTGCTGTTTTGTCTCCAAAATTCTTGCAGATTTTTCTCCTGACCACCTGCTGGTTTACCTCATGAAGTCTTGCTGTTTTAACTCCCAAAGTCACAGTTTTATCTCCTGAACTCCCACCGTTTTATCTCCTGAACTCTCGCTGTTTTATCTGAAACTATCGTTGTTTTGTCTCCTGAACCCTCGCTGTTTTATCCCCTGAATTCTCAGTGTTTTACCGCTGAATTCTCGTTGTCTTATCCCGGAACCCTCGCTGCTTTTTCTTCAGAAATCTTGCTGATGCTTCTCCTGAGCTCTTGCTGTTTTCTCCCCTGAATTTTCAGAGATTTATCCGTGAATTCTTGTCATTTTATCCGCTGAACTCACGCTGATTTTCCACAAGAACCCTTGCTGTTGTATAAGACAAACTCTTGCTGTTTTATCCTCTGACCTCTCACTGTTATATCTCCAAGGCTCTCGCTGTTTAATCCTCTGAACACCTGCTGAGCTTTCTCCAGAACCCTAGCTTTATTTTCTCCCAAATTCTCGCTGATTTCTCTCCTGAACTCTCACTCTTTTATCTCCAAAGCTGTCGATGAATTTTCTACAGAACTCACACTATTTTATCTCCTGAACGCTGTCTGTTTTATCTCCGGAACCCTCGCTGTTTTATCTCCTGAATTCTAGCTGAATTTTCTCCTGAGCTCTTGCTGTTTTACCTCCTGAACTCTTGCTGTTTTAGCTCCGAATTCTCACTCTTTTATCTCCTGAACACTCACTCTTTTATCTTCAAAGCACTCGCTGATTTTTTCTCCAGAACTCTCACTATTTTAACTCATGAACTCTGGCTGTTTTATCTCCCGAACTCTCGCTGCCATATCTCCAGAATTCTTGCTGATTTTTTTCCTGAACTCTTGCTGTTTTATCGCCTGAACTTTTGCTGTTTTAACTCCCGAATTCTCAGTGTTTTTTCTTCTGAATTCTCGCTGCTTTATCTCTCAAACACTCGCTGATTTTTCTCCAGAACCCTCGCCAGTTTATCTCCCAAGCTCTCGCTGTTATCCTCTGAAATCCCTCTGATTTTTCTCCAGAACCCTTGCTTTTCATCTCCCAAACTCTTGCTGTTTTATCCTCTGAACTCTTGCTGATTCTCTCCATACCTCTCGCTGTTTTATCTCCCAAACACTTGCTGTTTTGTCTTCAAAGTTCTTGCAGATTTTTCTCCTGACCTCTTGCTTTTTTACCTCATGAAGTCTTGCAGTTTTAACTCCCGAAATCTCAGTGTTTTTCCTTCTGAATTGTCGCTGTTTTATCTCTCAAACACTCGCTGCTTTTTCTCCAGAACCCTTGCTGTTTTATCTCACAAACTCTCACAGTTTTTTGTCCTGAACTCTCGCTGTTTTATCACCTGAACTCTGGCTGAATTTTCTCCAGAACCCTCGCTGTTTTATCTCCCGAACTCTCCCTGTTTTAACACCTGAACTCTCATTGTTTTATCTTGCAAGCTTTTGCTGCATTACCCCAGAACCCTCGCTGTTTTATCTCCCAAGCTCTCGCTGTTTTAAGCTCTGAACTCCCGCTGATTTTTCACCAGAACCATTGCTGTTTTATTTCACAACGTCTTACTGTTTTATCTCCTGAACTCTCACTCTTTTAACTCTAAAGCTCTCGCTAATTTTTCTCCACAACTCTCACTATTTTATCGCCTGAACTCTCGCTCTTTTTTTCTCTCAAACTGTGGCTATTTTTTCTCCAGAACCCTCGCTGTTTTATCTCCCAAGCGCTCACTGTTTTATCCTGAATTCTCGCTGTTTTATCCCCTGAACTCTCGCTGATTTTTCTCCAGAACCCTCACTGTTTTGTCTCCCCAGCTCTCGCTGTTTATCCTCTGAACGCCTGTTGATTTTTCTCCAGAACCCTCGCTGCTTTATCTCCCAAACCCTCGCTGTTTCATCCACTGAACTCTCGCTCTTTTATCCCCTGAATTCTTGCTGTATTATCCACTGAATTTTCACTGCTTTATCCTCTGCACTCTCGCTGATTTTTCACCAGAACAGTCACTGTTTCATTTCCCAAGCTCTCGCTTTTATATCCTCTGTACTCCTGCCTATTTGCACCAGAACCCTGGATGTTTTCTCTCCCAAGCTCTCGCTGTTTTATCCGCTGAACACCCGCTGATTTTTCTCCAGGACCCTCGCGGTTTTATTTCCCAAACACTCACTGTTTTCTCCCCTGAGGTCCTGCTGTTTTAATCCCCTGAATTCTCGCTGTTTTATCCCCTGAATTTTCATTGTTTTATCCCCTGACCTCTGGCTGAATTTTCTCCTGAACCCTCCCTGTTTTATCTCCCAAACTCTCGCTGTTCTATCCTCTGAACTCCTGCTGATTTTTCTCCAGAACCCTTGCCTTTTTAGCTCACAAACTCTCACTGTTTTATCTCCCAAACTCTCACTGATTTTTCTCCAGAATTCTTGCTGATTCTTCCCCAGAATGTTTGCTATGTTAGTTCCCAAACTCTTTTTGGTTTATCCCCTGAACTCTGACTGTTCCTGAACATTCACTGCGTTACCCCTGAACTCTCGTTCTTTTATCCCCTGAGCTCTTGCTGTTCTAACCCTTGAATTCTAGTTGTTTTGTCCCCTGTACTCTCGATGATTTTTCTCCAGAACCCTTGTTGTTGTACCTCCCAAACTCTTGCTGTTTTATCCAAGGAATTCTTGGTGATTTTTCTCCAGAACACTCGCTGTTTTATCTCCCAAATTCTTGCTGTATTTTCCTCTGAACTCTTACTGATTTTTATCAAAAAGCCTTGCTATTTCATCCTGAGCTCTTACTGTTTTATCCCCTGAACGCTTGCTGTTTTTATCCCCTGAAATCTCGCAGTTTTACCTCCGGAATCCTTGCTGATTTTTCTCCAGAACTCTCGCTATTTATCTCCTGAACTCTGGCTGTTTTATCTCCCGAACTCTCGCTGTTTTATCTTCTGAATTCTTGCTGATTTTTCTCCTGAGCTCTTGCTGTTTGTTCTCATAAACTTTGATGTTATAAATTCCGAATTCTCACTGTTTTATCTCCTGAACTCTAGCTGTTTTATCTCTCAAAATCTCGCTGTGTTTTCTCCAGAACCCATGCTGTTAAATCTCCCAAAATCTCACTGCTTTATACCCTGAATTCTCGCTGTTTCATCCCCTGAACTCTCGCTGATTTTTCTCCAGAACCCTAGTTGTTTTATCTCCCAAACCCTCGCTGCTTTATCCCCTGAACTTTTGCTCCATTATCCGCTGAATTCTCGTTGTTTTATCCGCTAAATGTTCACTGCTTGATCCTCTGCACTCTCGCTGATTTTTCTCCAGACACCTCGCTGTCTTATCACCCAAGATCTCGCTGTTTTATTCTCTGAACCCCCGCTGATTTTTCTCCAGACCCCTCGCTGTTTTATCTCCGAAGCTCTCGCTGTTTTATCCTCTGAAATCCCGCTGATTTTTCTCCTGAGCCCTCGCTGTTTTATCTCTCGAATTCTCTATGTTTTATCTTCTGAACTCTCGCTCTTTTATCTCCAAGGCTCTCGCTGATTTTTCTCCAGAAGCCTTGCTGTTCTATCTCCCAAACTCTTGCTGTTTTATCCTCTGAACTCTTGCTGATTTTCTCTCCATAACTCTCGCTGTTTTACCACCCAAACGCTTGCTGTTTTGTCTCCAAAATTCTTGCAGATTTTTCTCCTGACCACCTGCTGGTTTACCTCATGAAGTCTTGCTGTTTTAACTCCCAACGTCACAGTTTTATCTCCTGAACTCCCACCGTTTTATCTCCTGAACTCTCGCTGTTTTATCTGAAACTATCGTTGTTTTGTCTCCTGAACCCTCGCTGTTTTATCCCCTGAATTCTCAATGTTTTACCGCTGAATTCTCGTTGTCTTATCCCGGAACCCTCGCTGCTTTTTCTTCAGAAATCTTGCTGATGCTTCTCCTGAGCTCTTGCTGTTTTCTCCCCTGAATTTTCAGAGATTTATCCGTGAATTCTTGTCATTTTTTCCGCTGAACTCACGCTGATTTTCCACAAGAACCCTTGCTGTTGTATAAGACAAACTCTTGCTGTTTTATCCTCTGACCTCTCACTGTTATATCTCCAAGGCTCTCGCTGTTTAATCCTCTGAACACCTGCTGAGCTTTCTCCAGAACCCTAGCTTTATTTTCTCCCAAATTCTCGCTGATTTCTCTCCTGAACTCTCACTCTTTTATCTCCAAAGCTGTCGATGAATTTTCTACAGAACTCACACTATTTTATCTCCTGAACGCTGTCTGTTTTATCTCCGGAACCCTCGCTGTTTTATCTCCTGAATTCTAGCTGAATTTTCTCCTGAGCTCTTGCTGTTTTACCTCCTGAACTCTTGCTGTTTTAGCTCCCGAATTCTCACTCTTTTATCTCCTGAACACTCACTCTTTTATCTTCAAAGCACTCGCTGATTTTTTCTCCAGAACTCTCACTATTTTAACTCATGAACTCTGGCTGTTTTATCTCCCGAACTCTCGCTGCCATATCTCCAGAATTCTTGCTGATTTTTTTCCTGAACTCTTGCTGTTTTATCGCCTGAACTTTTGCTGTTTTTAACTCCCGAATTCTCAGTGTTTTTTCTTCTGAATTCTCGCTGCTTTATCTCTCAAACACTCGCTGATTTTTCTCCAGAACCCTCGCCAGTTTATCTCCCAAGCTCTCGCTGTTATCCTCTGAAATCCCTCTGATTTTTCTCCAGAACCCTTGCTTTTCATCTCCCAAACTCTTGCTCTTTTATCCTCTGAACTCTTGCTGATTCTCTCCATACCTCTCGCTGTTTTATCTCCCAAACACTTGCTGTTTTGTCTTCAAAGTTCTTGCAGATTTTTCTCCAGACCTCTTGCTTTTTTACCTCATGAAGTCTTGCATTTTTAACTCCCGAATTCTCAGTGTTTTTCCTTCTGAATTGTCGCTGTTTTATCTCTCAAACACTCGCTGCTTTTTCTCCAGAACCCTTGCTGTTTTATCTCACAAACTCTCACAGTTTTTTGTCCTGAACTCTCGCTGTTTTATCACCTGAACTCTGGCTGAATTTTCTCCAGAACCCTCGCTGTTTTATCTCCCGAACTCTCCCTGTTTTAACACCTGAACTCTCATTGTTTTATCTTGCAAGCTTTTGCTGCATTACCCCAGAAATCTAGCTGTTTTATCCCCTGAACTCTGGCTGATGTTTCCCCCAGAACCCTAGTTGTTTTAACTCCCAAACTCTCGCTGTTTTATCTTCTAAACTACTGCTGATATTTCTCCAGAGCCCTCGCTGTTTTATCTCTCGAATTCTCACTTTTTTATCTCCTGAACTCTCGCTGTTTTATCTCAAACTCTGGTTATTTATCTCCTGAACCCGCGTCGTTTTATCCCCTGAATTCTCGCTGTTTTACCGCTGAAGGCTCGTTGTTTTATCCCTTGAATTCTTGCCGTTTTTTCCGCTGAACTCTTGCTGATTTTCCTCCAGGAACCTTGCTGTTGTATAACCCAAACTCTTGCAGTTTTATCCTCTGAACTCTTGCTGATGTTTCTCCAGAATCCTCGCTGTTTTATATCCCAAACTCTCGCTGTTTTATCCCCTGAAATCTCATTGTTTTATCTTCATATTTCTTGCTGATTTTTCTCCTGAGCACTTGCTGTTTTATCAGCTGAACTCTTGCTGTTTTAGCTCCCGAATTCTCACTGTTTTTATCTTCGGAAATCTCGCTGTTTTATCTCTCAAACACTCACTGTTTTTGCTCCTGAAACCTCACTGTTTTTATCTCCTAAACTCTCACTGTTTTATCCCCTGAATTCTCTCTGTTTTATCCCCTGAATTTTCACTCTTTTGTCCTCTGCACTCTCGCTGATTTTTCTCCAGAACCCTCGCTGTTTTATCTCCCAAGCTCTCACTGTTTTAAGCTCTGAACTCCCGCTGATTTTTCACCAGAACCATTGCTGTTTTATTTCACAACGTCTTACTGTTTTATCTCCTGAACTCTCACTCTTTTAACTCTAAAGCTCTCGCTAATTTTTCTCCACAACTCTCACTATTTTATCGCCTGAACTCTCGCTCTTTTTTTCTCTCAAACTGTGGCTATTTTTTCTCCAGAACCCTCGCTGTTTTATCTCCCAAGCGCTCACTGTTTTATCCCTGAATTCTCGCTTATCCCCTGAACTCTCGCTGATTTTTCTCCAGAACCCTCACTGTTTTGTCTCCCCAGCTCTCGCTGTTTATCCTCTGAACGCCTGTTGATTTTTCTCCAGAACCCTCGCTGATTTATCTCCCAAACCCTCGCTGTTTCATCCACTGAACTCTCGCTCTTTTATCCCCTGAATTCTTGCTGTATTATCCACTGAATTTTCACTGCTTTATCCTCTGCACTCTCGCTGATTTTTCACCAGAACAGTCACTGTTTCATTTCCCAAGCTCTCGCTTTTATATCCTCTGTACTCCTGCCTATTTGCACCAGAACCCTGGATGTTTTCTCTCCCAAGCTCTCGCTGTTTTATCCGCTGAACACCCGCTGATTTTTCTCCAGGACCCTCGCGGTTTTATTTCCCAAACACTCACTGTTTTCTCCCCTGAAGTCCTGCTGTTTTATCCCCTGAATTCTCGCTGTTTTATCCCCTGAATTTTCATTGTTTTATCCCCTGACCTCTGGCTGAATTTTCTCCTGAACCCTCCCTGTTTTATCTCCCAAACTCTCGCTGTCCTATCCTCTGAACTCCTCCTGATTTTTCTCCAGAACCCTTGCCTTTTTAGCTCACAAACTCTCACTGTTTTATCTCCCAAACTCTCACTGATTTTTCTCCAGAATTCTTGCTGATTCTTCCCCAGAATGTTTGCTATGTTAGTTCCCAAACTCTTTTTGGTTTATCCCCTGAACTCTGACTGTTCCTGAACATTCACTGCGTTACCCCTGAACTCTCGTTCTTTTATCCCCTGAGCTCTTGCTGTTCTAACCCTTGAATTCTAGTTGTTTTGTCCCCTGTACTCTCGATGATTTTTCTCCAGAACCCTTGTTGTTGTACCTCCCAAACTCTTGCTGTTTTATCCAAGGAATTCTTGGTGATTTTTCTCCAGAACACTCGCTGTTTTATCTCCCAAATTCTTGCTGTATTTTCCTCTGAACTCTTACTGATTTTTATCAAAAAGCCTTGCTATTTCATCCTGAGCTCTTACTGTTTTATCCCCTGAACGCTTGCTGTTTTATCCCCTGAAATCTCGCAGTTTTACCTCCGGAATCCTTGCTGATTTTTCTCCAGAACTCTCGCTATTTTATCTCCTGAACTCTGGCTGTTTTATCTCCCGAACTCTCGCTGTTTTATCTTCTGAATTCTTGCTGATTTTTCTCCTGAGCTCTTGCTGTTTGTTCTCATAAACTTTGATGTTATAAATTCCGAATTCTCACTGTTTTATCTCCTGAACTCTAGCTGTTTTATCTCTCAAAATCTCGCTGTGTTTTCTCCAGAACCCATGCTGTTAAATCTCCCAAACTCTCACTGCTTTATACCCTGAATTCTCGCTGTTTTATCCCCTGAACTCTCGCTGATTTTTCTCCAGAACCCTAGTTGTTTTATCTCCCAAACCCTCGCTGCTTTATCCCCTGAACTTTTGCTCCATTATCCGCTGAATTCTCGTTGTTTTATCCGCTAAATGTTCACTGCTTGATCCTCTGCACTCTCGCTGATTTTTCTCCAGACACCTCGCTGTCTTATCACCCAAGATCTCGCTGTTTTATTCTCTGAACCCCCGCTGATTTTTCTCCAGACCCCTCGCTGTTTTATCTCCGAAGCTCTCGCTGTTTTATCCTCTGAAATCCCGCTGATTTTTCTCCTGAGCCCTCGCTGTTTTATCTCTCGAATTCTCAATGTTTTATCTTCTGAACTCTCGCTCTTTTATCTCCAAGGCTCTCGCTGATTTTTCTCCAGAAGCCTTGCTGTTCTATCTCCCAAACTCTTGCTGTTTTATCCTCTGAACTCTTGCTGATTTTCTCTCCATAACTCTCGCTGTTTTACCACCCAAACGCTTGCTGTTTTGTCTCCAAAATTCTTGCAGATTTTTCTCCTGACCACCTGCTGGTTTACCTCATGAAGTCTTGCTGTTTTAACTCCCAACGTCACAGTTTTATCTCCTGAACTCCCACCGTTTTATCTCCTGAACTCTCGCTGTTTTATCTGAAACTATCGTTGTTTTGTCTCCTGAACCCTCGCTGTTTTATCCCGTGAATTCTCAGTGTTTTACCGCTGAATTCTCGTTGTCTTATCCCGGAACCCTCGCTGCTTTTTCTTCAGAAATCTTGCTGATGCTTCTCCTGAGCTCTTGCTGTTTTTTTCCCCTGAATTTTCAGAGATTTATCCGTGAATTCTTGTCATTTTTTCCGCTGAACTCACGCTGATTTTCCACAAGAACCCTTGCTGTTGTATAAGACAAACTCTTGCTGTTTTATCCTCTGACCTCTCACTGTTATATCTCCAAGGCTCTCGCTGTTTAATCCTCTGAACACCTGCTGAGCTTTCTCCAGAACCCTAGCTTTATTTTCTCCCAAATTCTCGCTGATTTCTCTCCTGAACTCTCACTCTTTTATCTCCAAAGCTGTCGATGAATTTTCTACAGAACTCACACTATTTTATCTCCTGAACGCTGTCTGTTTTATCTCCGGAACCCTCGCTGTTTTATCTCCTGAATTCTAGCTGAATTTTCTCCTGAGCTCTTGCTGTTTTACCTCCTGAACTCTTGCTGTTTTAGCTCCCGAATTCTCACTCTTTTATCTCCTGAACACTCACTCTTTTATCTTCAAAGCACTCGCTGATTTTTTCTCCAGAACTCTCACTATTTTAACTCATGAACTCTGGCTGTTTTATCTCCCGAACTCTCGCTGCCATATCTCCAGAATTCTTGCTGATTTTTTTCCTGAACTCTTGCTGTTTTATCGCCTGAACTTTTGCTGTTTTAACTCCCGAATTCTCAGTGTTTTTTCTTCTGAATTCTCGCTGCTTTATCTCTCAAACACTCGCTGATTTTTCTCCAGAACCCTCGCCAGTTTATCTCCCAAGCTCTCGCTGTTATCCTCTGAAATCCCTCTGATTTTTCTCCAGAACCCTTGCTTTTCATCTCCCAAACTCTTGCTGTTTTATCCTCTGAACTCTTGCTGATTCTCTCCATACCTCTCGCTGTTTTATCTCCCAAACACTTGCTGTTTTGTCTTCAAAGTTCTTGCAGATTTTTCTCCTGACCTCTTGCTTTTTTACCTCATGAAGTCTTGCAGTTTTAACTCCCGAAATCTCAGTGTTTTTCCTTCTGAATTGTCGCTGTTTTATCTCTCAAACACTCGCTGCTTTTTCTCCAGAACCCTTGCTGTTTTATCTCACAAACTCTCACAGTTTTTTGTCCTGAACTCTCGCTGTTTTATCACCTGAACTCTGGCTGAATTTTCTCCAGAACCCTCGCTGTTTTATCTCCCGAACTCTCCCTGTTTTAACACCTGAACTCTCATTGTTTTATCTTGCAAGCTTTTGCTGCATTACCCCAGAAATCTAGCTGTTTTATCCCCTGAACTCTGGCTGATGTTTCCCCAGAACCCTAGTTGTTTTAACTCCCAAACTCTCGCTGTTTTATCTTCTAAACTACTGCTGATATTTCTGCAGAGCCCTCGCTGTTTTATCTCTCGAATTCTCACTTTTTTATCTCCTGAACTCTCGCTGTTTTATCTCAAACTCTGGTTATTTATCTCCTGAACCCGCGTCGTTTTATCCCCTGAATTCTCGCTGTTTTACCCCTGAAGGCTCGTTGTTTTATCCCTTGAATTCTTGCCGTTTTTTCCGCTGAACTCTTGCTGATTTTCCTCCAGGAACCTTGCTGTTGTATAACCCAAACTCTTGCAGTTTTATCCTCTGAACTCTTGCTGATGTTTCTCCAGAATCCTCGCTGTTTTATATCCCAAACTCTCGCTGTTTTATCCCCTGAAATCTCATTGTTTTATCTTCATATTTCTTGCTGATTTTTCTCCTGAGCACTTGCTGTTTTATCAGCTGAACTCTTGCTGTTTTAGCTCCCGAATTCTCACTGTTTTATCTTCGGAAATCTCGCTGTTTTATCTCTCAAACACTCACTGTTTTTTCTCCTGAAACCTCACTGTTTTATCTCCTAAACTCTCACTGTTTTATCCCCTGAATTCTCTCTGTTTTATCCCCTGAATTTTCACTCTTTTGTCCTCTGCACTCTCGCTGATTTTTCTCCAGAACCCTCGCTGTTTTATCTCCCAAACTCTCGCTGTTTTAAGCTCTGAACTCCCGCTGATTTTTCACCAGAACCATTGCTGTTTTATTTCACAACGTCTTACTGTTTTATCTCCTGAACTCTCACTCTTTTAACTCTAAAGCTCTCGCTAATTTTTCTCCACAACTCTCACTATTTTATCGCCTGAACTCTCGCTCTTTTTTTCTCTCAAACTGTGGCTATTTTTTCTCCAGAACCCTCGCTGTTTTATCTCCCAAGCGCTCACTGTTTTATCCCTGAATTCTCGCTGTTTTATCCCCTGAACTCTCGCTGATTTTTCTCCAGAACCCTCACTGTTTTGTCTCCCCAGCTCTCGCTGTTTATCCTCTGAACGCCTGTTGATTTTTCTCCAGAACCCTCGCTGATTTATCTCCCAAACCCTCGCTGTTTCATCCACTGAACTCTCGCTCTTTTATCCCCTGAATTCTTGCTGTATTATCCACTGAATTTTCACTGCTTTATCCTCTGCACTCTCGCTGATTTTTCACCAGAACAGTCACTGTTTCATTTCCCAAGCTCTCGCTCTGTACTCCTGCCTATTTGCACCAGAACCCTGGATGTTTTCTCTCCCAAGCTCTCGCTGTTTTATCCGCTGAACACCCGCTGATTTTTCTCCAGGACCCTCGCGGTTTTATTTCCCAAACACTCACTGTTTTCTCCCCTGAAGTCCTGCTGTTTTATCCCCTGAATTCTCGCTGTTTTATCCCCTGAATTTTCATTGTTTTATCCCCTGACCTCTGGCTGAATTTTCTCCTGAACCCTCCCTGTTTTATCTCCCAAACTCTCGCTGTCCTATCCTCTGAACTCCTGCTGATTTTTCTCCAGAACCCTTGCCTTTTTAGCTCACAAACTCTCACTGTTTTATCTCCCAAACTCTCACTGATTTTTCTCCAGAATTCTTGCTGATTCTTCCCCAGAATGTTTGCTATGTTCGTTCCCAAACTCTTTTTGGTTTATCCCCTGAACTCTGACTGTTCCTGAACATTCACTGCGTTACCCCTGAACTCTCGTTCTTTTATCCCCTGAGCTCTTGCTGTTCTAACCCTTGAATTCTAGTTGTTTTGTCCCCTGTACTCTCGATGATTTTTCTCCAGAACCCTTGTTGTTGTACCTCCCAAACTCTTGCTGTTTTATCCAAGGAATTCTTGGTGATTTTTCTCCAGAACACTCGCTGTTTTATCTCCCAAATTCTTGCTGTATTTTCCTCTGAACTCTTACTGATTTTTATCAAAAAGCCTTGCTATTTCATCCTGAGCTCTTGCTGTTTTATCCCTGAACGCTTGCTGTTTTATCCCCTGAAATCTCGCAGTTTTACCTCCGGAATTCTTGCTGATTTTTCTCCAGAACTCTCGCTATTTTATCTCCTGAACTCTGGCTGTTTTATCTCCCGAACTCTCGCTGTTTTTTCTTCTGAATTCTTGCTGATTTTTCTCCTGAGCTCTTGCTGTTTGTTCTCATAAACTTTGATGTTATAACTCCCGAATTCCCACTGTTTTATCTCCTGAACTCTAGCTGTTTTATCTCTCAAAATCTCGCTGTTTTTTCTCCAGAACCCACGCTGTTATATCTCCCAAACTCTCACTGCTTTATACCCTGAATTCTCGCTGTTTTATCCCCTGAACTCTCGCTGATTTTTCTCCAGAACCCTAGTTGTTTTATCTCCCAAACTCTCGCTGCTTTATCCCCTGAACTTTTGCTCCATTATCCGCTGAATTCTCGTTGTTTTATCCGCTAAATGTTCACTGCTTGATCCTCTGAACCCCCGCTGATTTTTCTCCTGACCCCTCGCTGTTATATCTCCGAAGCTCTCGCTGTTTTATCCTCTGAACCCCCGCTGATTTTTCTCCAGACCCCTCGCTGTTTTATCTCCGAAGCTCTCGCTGTTTTATCCTCTGAACTCCCGCTGATTTTTCTCCTGAGCCCTCGCTGTTTTATCTCTCGAATTCTCAATGTTTTATCTCCTGAACTCTCGCTCTTTTATCTCCAAGGCTCTCGCTGATTTTTCTCCAGAAGCCTTGCTGTTCTATCTCCCAAACTCTTGCTGTTTTATCGTCTGAACTCTTGCTGATTTTCTCTCCATAACTCTCGCTGTTTTATCACCCAAACGCTTGCTGTTTGGTCTCCACAATTCTTGCAGATTTTTCTCCTGACCTCCTGCTGGTTTACCTCATGAAGTCTTGCTGTTTTAACTCCCGAAGTCACAGTTTTATCTGAAACTATCGTTGTTTTGTCTCCTGAACCCTCGCTGTTTTATCCCCTGAATTCTCAGTGTTTTACCGCTGAATTCTCGTTGTCTTATCCCGGAACCCTCGCTGCTTTATCTTCAGAAATCTTACTGATGCTTCTCCTGAGCTCTTGCTGTTTTCTCCCCTGAATTTTCAGAGATTTATCCGTGAATTCTTGCCATTTTATCCGCTGAACTCGCGCTGATTTTCCTCAAGAACCCTTGCTGTTGTATTAAGACAAACTCTTGCTGTTTTATCCTCTGACCTCTCACTGTTATATCTCCAAGGCTCTCGCTGTTTAATCCTCTGAACACCTGCTGAGCTTTCTCCAGAACCCTAGCTTTATTTTCTCCCAAATTCTCGCTGATTTCTCTCCTGAACTCTCACTCTTTTATCTCCAAAGCTGTCGATGAATTTTCTACAGAACTCACACTATCCCGAACGCTGTCTGTTTTATCTCCGGAACCCTCGCTGCTTTATCTCCTGAACTCTCGCATTATTAACTCCCGAATTCTCGCTGTTTTATCCCCTGAACTCTGGCTGATTATTATCCAGAATTCTTGCTGTTTTATCTCCTTCTCTCGCTGTTTTATCGTCCGAACTACTGCTGAACTTTCTCCAGGACCCTCGCTATATTATCTCTCGAATTCGCACTATTTTATCTCCTGAACTCTCACTCTTTTATCTCCAAAGGGTTCGCTGATTTTTCTCCAGAACTCTCACCATTTTATCTCCTGAACTCTCGCTATTTTATTTCACGAACTCTCGTTTTTTTATCTCCAGATTTCTTACTGATTTTTCTCCTGAGCTCTTGCTGTTTGATCTCCTGAACTCTTGCTGTTTTAACTCCCGAATTCTCACTGTTTTACCTCGTGAACACTCATTGTTTTATATCTCAACCTCTCACTGTTTTTTCTCCTGAACCCTCGCTGTTTTATCTCCCAAACTCTCACTGAATTATCCCATGAAAACTCGCTTTTTTATCCCCTGAACTCTGGCTGATTATTATCCAGAATCCTAGCTGTTTTATCTTCCAAGCTCTCGCTGTTTTATCCTCTGAACTCCTGCTGATCTTTCTCCAGAACACTCGTTGTCTATCTCTCGAATTCCCACTGTTTTATCACCTGAACTCTCAATCTTTTGTCTCCAAAGCTCACACTAATTTTTCTCCACATCTCTCACTATTTTATCTCCTGGGCTCACGCTGTTTTATGTCCTGAATTCTTGTGATTTTTCTCCTGAGCTCTAGCTGTTTGCTCTCCTAACCGCTTGCTGTTTTAACTCCCGAATTCTCACAGTTTTATCTCCTGAGCTCTCGCTGTTTTATCTCTCAAAACCTCGTTTTTTTTACTCGAGAAACCTCGCTGTTTTATCTCCTAAATTCTCAATGCTTTATCCCGTGAATTCTCCATGTTTTATCCGCTGAATTTTCACTGTTTTATCCTCTGCACTTTCGCTGATTTTTCTCCTGTTCCCTCGCTGTTTTATCTCCCACGATCTCACTGTTTTATCCTCCGAACTCCTGCTGATCTTTCTCCAGAACCCTCGCTGTATTATCTCTCGAATTCGCACTATTTTTTCTCCTGAACTCTCACTCTTTTATCTCCAAAGCTCTCGCTGATTTGTCACCAGAACTCTCAATATTTTACCTCTGAACTTTCGCTGTTTTATCTCCAGAACTCTCGGTGTTTTATCTCCAGAATTCTTACTGATATTTCTCCTGAGCTCTTGCTGTTTGATCTCCTGAACTCTAGCTGTTTTAACTCCCGAATTTTCACTGTTTTATCTCGTGAACTCTCATTGTTTTATCTCTCAATCTCTCGCAGTTTTTTCTCCAGAACCCTCGCTGTTTTATCTCCCAAGCTCTCGCTGCTTATTATCCTCTGAACTCCTGCTGATAATTGTCCAGAACCCTCGCTGTTTTATCTCTCGAAATCTCGCTGTTTTATGTCCAGAATTCTTCCTGATTTTTCTCCTGAGGACATGCTGTTTGATCTCCTGAACTCTTGCTGTTTTAACTCCCGAGTTCACAGTGGTTTATCTCTCAAACTCTCGCTGTTTTTTTCTCCAGAACCCTCGCTGTTTTATCTCCCGAACTCTCACTGAATTATCCCTTGAATTCACACTGTTTTATACCCAGAAATTTCGCTGATTTTTCTCCAAAAACCTAGCTGTTTTATCTCCCAACCTCTAGCAGTTTTATCCTCCGAACTTCTGCTGATCTTTCTCCAGGACCCTCGCTGTATTATCTCTCAAATTCGCACTATTTTATCTCCTGAACTCTCACTCTTTAATCTCCAAAGCTCTCGCTGATTTTTCTCCAGAACTCTCACTATTGTACCTACTGAACTCTCACTGTTTTCTCGCCCGAACTCTCGCTGTTTTATCTCCAGAATTCTTCCTGATTTTCACAGCTCTTGCTGTCTGATCTCCTGAACTCTTGCTGTTTTAACTCCCGAATTCTCACTGTTTTTGCTCCTGAACCCTCGCTGTATTATCTCCCAAACTCTCACGGTTCTAACCCCTGAATACTCGCTGTTTTATCCCCTGAAATCTCGCTGATTTTTCTCCAGAAACCTAGCTATTTTATCTCCCAAGCTCTCGCTGTTTTACCCTGTGAACTCCCGCTGATATTTCTCCAAAACCCTTGCTGTATTATCTCCCAAATTCTCACTGTTTTATCCCGTGAACTCTCATTGTTTAATCTTCCGAGCTTTTGCTGCTTTACCCCTGAACTCTTCGCTTTTTTATCCCCTGACCTCCCATTGTTTATCACCAGAATTTTTTGCTGCTTTATCCCCTGAACTCTGAAAATTATTATCCAGAATCCTAGCTGTTTTATCACCCAAGCTCTTGCTGTTTTATCCTCTGAACTCCTGCTGATCTTTCTCCAGAACACTCGCTGTTTTATCTCTCGAATTCGCACTGTTTTATCCCCTAAGCTCCCATGGTTTTCCCTCCAAAGCACTCGCACATTTTTCTCCACAACTCTCACTATTTTATCTCCTGAGCTCTCGCTGTTCTATCGCCTGAACTCTCGCTCTTTTATCTGGAGAATTTTTGCTCATTTTTCTCCTGAGCTCTTGCCTTTTGATCTCCTGAACTCTTGCTGCTTTAACTCACAAAGTCTCACTGTTTTATCTCTCAAACTCTCGCTGTTTTTTCTACAGAACCCTCGCTGCTTTATCAACCAAACTCTCACTGTTTTATCCCCTGGACTCTCATTGTTTTATCTTCTGAACTTTTGCTGCTTTATCCCTGAACTCTCGATGTTTCATCCCCTGAACTCCGATTGTTTTATCCCCTGAACTCTGGCTGATTATTATCCAGAATTCTAGCAGTTTTATCTCTCAAACTCTCGCTGTTTTTTCTCCAGAACCCTCGCTGTTTTATCTCCCAAACTCTCACTGAATTATCCCATGAAAACTCGCTGTTTTATCCCCTGAAATCTAGCTGATTTTTCTCCAGAAACCTAGCTGCTTCATCTCCCAAGCTCTCGCTGTTTTATCCTCTGAACTCTCATTGTTTTAACTTCCGAATTTTCACTGTTTTATCTCGTGAACTCTCACAGTTTTATCTCTCAAACTCGCGCTGTTTTTTCTCCAGAACCCTCGCTGTGTGAGCTCCCAAACTCTCACCGAATTATCCCTTGAATTCTCACTGTTTTATCCCCTGAAATCTCGCTGTTTTTTCTCCAGAAACCAAGCTGTTTTATCTCCCAAGCTCTCACTGTTTTATCCTCCAAACTCCTGCTGTTCTTTCTCCAGAACCCTCGCTGTATTATCTCTCGAATTCGCACTATTTTATCTCCTGAACTCACACACTTTAATCTCCAAAGCTGTCGCTGATTTGTCACCAGAACTCTCACTATTTTACCTACTGAACTCTCGCTGTTTTATCTCCCAAACTCTCGGTGTTTTATTCCCAGTATTCTTACTGATTTTTCTCCTGAACTCTAACTGTTTTAACTTCCGAATTTTCACTGTTTTATCTCGTGAACTCTCAGAGTTTTATCTCTAAAACTCTCGCTGTTTTTTCTAAATTACCCTCGTTGTGTGAGCTCCCAAACTCTCACCGAATTATCCCTTGAATTCTCACTGTTTTATTCCCGGAAATATCGCTGTTTTTTCTCCAGAAACCAAGCTGTTTTATCTCCCAAGCTCTCGCTGTTTTATCCTCTGAACTCCTGCTGATCTTTCTCCAGAACCCTTGCTGTTTTATCTCTCGAATTCGCACTCTTTTATCCCCTGAACTCTCACTCTTTTATCTCCAAAGGGTTCGCTGATATTTCTCCAGAACTCTCACTATTTTATCTCCTGAATTCGCGCTGTTTTATCTCCAGATTTCAATTTGATTTTTTTCCTGATCTCTTGCTGTTTTTTCTCCTGAACTCTTGCTGTTTTAATTCCCGAATTCTCACTGTTTTATCTCCTGAATCTTCGCTGTTTTATCTCTCAAACTCTCACTGCTTTTTCTCCAGAACCCTCACTGCTTTATCTCCCAAATTCTCACAGTTTTAACATCTGAATTCTCGCTGTTTTATCCCCTGAACTCTGGCTCATTATTATCCAGAATCCTAGCTGTCTTATCTCCCAAGCTCTCGTTATTTTATCCTCCGAAATCCTGCTGAACTTTCTCCAGGACCCTCGCTGTATTATCTTTCGAATTCGTACTATTTTATCTCCTGAACTTTCACTCTTTTATCTCTTAAGGGTTCGCTGATTTTTCTCCAGAACTCTCAACATTTTATCTCCTGAACTCTCACTGTATTATTTCCCGAACTCTCGTTGTTTTATCTCCAGAATTCTTACTGATTTTTCTCCTGAGCTCTTGCTGTTTGATCTCCTGAACTCTTGCTGTTTTAACTCCCGAATTCACACTGGTTTATCTCTCAAACTCTCGCTGTTTTTTCTCCAGAACCCTCGCTGTTTTATCTCCCAAACTCTCACTGAATTATCCCTTGAATTCTCACAGTTTCATACCCAGAAATCTCGCTGATTTTTCTCCAGAAACCTAGCTGTTTTATCTCCCAACCTCTAGCTGTTTTATCCTCCGAACTCCTGCTGATATTTTTCCAGGACCCTCGCTGTATTATCTCTCAATTCGCACTATTTTATCTCCTGAACTCTCACTCTTTTATCTCCAAAGCTCTCCCTGATTTTTCTCCAGAACTCTCACTATTTTACCTACTGAACTCTCACTGTTTTCTCTCCCGAACTCTAGCTGTTTTATCTCCAGAAGTCTTCCTGATTTTCACCTGAGCTCTTGCTGTTTGATCTCCTGAACTCTTGCTGTTTTAACTCCCGAATTCTCACTGTTTTTTCTCCTGAACCCTCGCTGTATTTTCTCCCAAACTCTCACGGTTCTAACCCCTGAATACTCGCTGTTTTATCCCCTGAAATCTCGCTGATTTTTCTCCAGAAACCTAGCTACTTTATTTCCCAAGCTCTCGCTGTTTTACCCTGTGAACTCCCGCTGTCTTTTCTCCAAAACGCTTGCTGTTTTATCTCCCAAACTCTCACTGTTTTATCCCGTGAACTCTCATTGTTTTATCTTCCGTGCTTTTGCTGCTATACCCCTGAACTCTTCGGTGCTTTATCCCCTGAACTCTCATTGTTTATCACCTGAATTTTTTGCTGCTTTATTCCCTGAACTCTGACAAATCATTATCCAGAATCCTAGCTGTTTCATCTCCCAAACTGTTGCTGTTTTATCCTCTGAACTCCTGCTGATCTTTCTGCAGAACACCCGCTGTTTCATCTCTCGAATTCGCACTGTTTTATCCCCTGAGCTCCCATGGTTTTATCTCCAAAGCACTCGCAAATTTTTCTCCACAACTCTCACTATTTTATCTCCGGAGCTCACGCTGTTCTATCTCCCGAACTCTCGGTGTTTTATTGCCAGTATTCTTACTGATTTTTCTCCTGAACTCTAGCTGTTTCAACTTCCGAATTTTCAGTGTTTTATCTCGTGAGCTCTCATAGTTTTATCTCTCAAACTCTCGCTGTTTTTTCTCCAGATCCCTCGCTGTATTATCTCCCAAACTCTCACTGTTTTAACGCCTGAATTCTGGCTGTTTTATCCCCTCACCTCTGGCTGATTATTATCCAGAATCCAAGCTGTTTTATCTCCCGAACTCTCGGTGTTTTATTCCCAGTATTCTTACTGAATTTTCTCCTGAACACTAGCTGTTTTAACTTCCGAATTTTCACTGTTTTATCTCGTGAGCTCTCATAGTTTTATCTCTCAAACTCTCGCTGTTTTTTCTCTAGATCCCTCGCTGTATTATCTCCCAAACTCTCGCTGTTTTAACCCCTGAATTCTGGCTGTTTTATCCCCTGAACTCTGGCTGATTATTATCCAGAATCCTAGCTGTTTTATCTCCCAAACTCTCGGTGCTTTATCTCCAGAATTCTTACTGATTTTTCTCGTGAGCTCTTGCTGTTTGATCTCCTGAACTCTAGCTGTTTTAACTCCCGAATTCTCACTGTCTTATCTCGTGAACTCTCATTGTTTTATATCTCAACCTCTCACTGTTTTTTCTCCAGATCCCTCGCTGTTTTATCTCCAAAGCTCTCGCTGTTTTATCCCCTGAACTCTGGCTGATTTTTCTCCAGAACCCTTGCTGTTTTATAGCACAAACTATCACTCTTTTATCCCCTGTATTCTCACTGTTTTATCCCCTGACCTCTGGCAGATTTTCCTCCAGAAGCCTAGCTGTTCTATCTCCTGAACTGTCGCTGCTGTATCCTCTGAACCCCTGCTGATCATTCTCCAGATCCCTTGCATTTTTATCGCTGAAACTCTCGCTGTTTTATCCCCTGAACTCTCATTGTTTTATCTTCCGAGCTTTTGCTGCTTTACCCCTGAACTCTCGCTGTATTATCCCCTGAACTCTCATTGTTTTAACCCCTGAATTCTCGCTTTTTTATCAACTGAAATCTATCTGATTATTATCCAGAATTCTAGCTGTTTTATCTACCAAGCTCTCGCTGCTTTATCCTCCGAATTCCAGCTGAACTTTTTCCAGGACCCTCGTTGTATTTTCTCTCGAATTCGCATTATTTTATCTCCTGAAATCTCACTCTTTTATCTCCAAAGGGTTCGCTGATTATTCTCCAGAACTCTCACTATTTTATCTCCTGTAGTCTCGCTGTTTTATCTCCCGAACTCTCGTTGTTTTATCTGCAGAATTCTTACTGATTTTTCTCCTGAGCTCTTGCTGATTGAGCTCCTGAACTCTGGCTGTTTTAACTCCCGAATTCTCAAAGTTTTATCTCCTGAACTGTCATTGTTTTATCTCTCAAACTCTAGCCGTTTTTTCTCCAGAACCCTCGCTGTTTTATCTCCCAAACTCTCACTGAATTATCCAATGAAATCTCGCTGTTTTATCCCCTGAAATCTCGCTGATTTTTCTCCAGAAACCTAGCTGTTTTATCTCCCAAGCTCTCGCTGTTTTATCCTCTGAACACCCGCTGATTTTTCTCCAGAACCCTTGCTGCTTTATCTCCCAAACTCTCACTGTTTTATCCCCTGAACTCTCACCGTTTTATATTCCGAGCTTTTGCTGCTTTACCACTGAAATCTTCGCTGTTTTATCCCCTGAACACTCATTGCTTTATTGCCTGAATTTTTGCTGCTTTATCCCCTGAACTCTGGCTGATATTTGTTCAGAATCCTAGCTGTTTTATCTCCCAAGCTCTCGCTGTTTTATCCTCTGCACTCCTGCTGATCTTTCTGCTGAACACTCACTGTTTTATTTCTCGAATTCTCACTGTTTTATCTTCTGAACTCTCAATCTTTTATCTCCAGAGCTCACGCTAATTTTTCTCCACAACTCTCAATATTTTATCTCCTGGGCTCTCGCTGTTTTATCTCGTGAATTCTTGATGATTTTTCTCCTAAGCTCCTGCTGTTTGCTCTCCTAAACTCTTGCTGTTTTAACTCCCGAATTCTCATAGTTTTATCTCCTGAACTCTCGCTGTTTTATCTCTCAAACACTTTTTTTTCTCTCGAGAACCCTCGCTGTTTTATCTCCTAAATTCTCAATGCTTTATCGCCTGAATTCTCCCTGTTTTATCCCCTGAATTTTCACTGTTTTATCCTCTGTACTTTCGCTGATGTTTCTCCAAAGCTCTGGCTGTTTTATACCCTGAACTCTGGCTGATCATTCTCCAGAACCCTTGCTGTTTTATATCACAAACTCTCACTGTTTTATCCCCTGTATTCTCACTGTTTTATCCCCTGAAATCTGGCAGATTTTTCTCCAGAAGCCTAGCTGTGCTATCTCCTGAACTCTCGCTGTTGTATCCTCTGATCTCCTGCTGATCTTTCTCCAGGTCCATTGCATTTCTATCGCCGAAACTCTCGCTGTTTTATCACCTGAACTCTCATTGTTCTATCTTCTGAGCTTTTGCTTCTTTACACCTGAACTCTCGCTGTTTTATCCCCTGAACTCACATTGTTTTATCCCCTGAATTTTTGCTGCTTTATCCCCTGAACTCTGGCTGACTATTATCCAGAATCCTAGCTGTTTTACCTCCCAAGTTCTCGCTGTTTTATCCTCTGAACTCCTGCTGATCTTTCTGCAGAACCCTCGTTCTTTTATCTCTCGAATTCGCACTGTTTTATCTCCTGAACTCTCACTCTTTTTTCTCCAAGGCTCTCGCTCGTTTTTCTCCAGAACTCTCTCTATTTCATCTCCTGAACTCTCGCTGTTTTATCTCCCGAACTCTCGCTGTTTTATCTCCAGAATTCCACCTGATTTTTCTACTGAGCTATGCTCTTTTTTCTCCTGAACTCTTCCTGTTTTAACTCCCGAATTCTCAGTTTTATCTCCTGATCTCTCGCTCTTTTATCAATCAAACTCTCGCTGCTTTTTCTCCAGTGCACTCACTGTTTTATCTCCCAAACTCTCAGTGTTCTAACCCCTGAATTCTCGCTGTTTTATCCCCTGAACTCTGGCTGATTATTATCCAGAATCCTAGCTGTTTTATCTCCCAAACTCTCGGTGCTTTATTTCCAGAATTCTTACTGATTTTTCTCGTGAGCTCTTGCTGTTTGATCTCCTGAACTCTAGCTGTTTTAACTCCCGAATTCTCACTGTCTTATCTCGTGAACTCTCATTGTTTTATATCTCAACCTCTCACTGTTTTTTCTCCAGATCCCTCGCTGTTTTATCTCCAAAGCTCTCGCTGTTTTATCCCCTGAACTCTGGTTGATTTTTCTCCAGAACCCTTGCTGTTTTATAGCACAAACTATCACTCTTTTATCCCCTGTATTCTCACTGTTTTATCCCCTGACCTCTGGCAGATTTTCCTCCAGAAGCCTAGCTGTTCTATCTCCTGAACTCTCGCTGCTGTATCCTCTGAACCCCTGCTGATCATTCTCCAGATCCCTTGCATTTTTATCGCTGAAACTCTCGCTGTTTTATCCCCTGAACTCTCATTGTTTTATCTTCCGAGCTTTTGCTGCTTTACCCCTGAACTCTCGCTGTATTATCCCCTGAACTCTCATTGTTTTAACCCCTGAATTCTCGCTTTTTTATCAACTGAAATCTATCTGATTATTATCCAGAATTCTAGCTGTTTTATCTACCAAGCTCTCGCTGCTTTATCCTCCGAATTCCAGCTGAACTTTTTCCAGGACCCTCGTTGTATTTTCTCTCGAATTCGCATTATTTTATCTCCTGAAATCTCACTCTTTTATCTCCAAAGGGTTCGCTGATTATTCTCCAGAACTCTCACTATTTTATCTCCTGTAGTCTCGCTGTTTTATCTCCCGAACTCTCGTTGTTTTATCTGCAGAATTCTTACTGATTTTTCTCCTGAGCTCTTGCTGATTGAGCTCCTGAACTCTGGCTGTTTTAACTCCCGAATTCTCACAGTTTTATCTCCTGAACTGTCATTGTTTTATCTCTCAAACTCTAGCCTTTTTTCTCCAGAACCCTCGCTGTTTTATCTCCCAAACTCTCACTGAATTATCCAATGAAATCTCGCTGTTTTATCCCCTGAAATCTCGCTGATTTTTCTCCAGAAACCTAGCTGTTTTATCTCCCAAGCTCTCGCTGTTTTATCCTCTAAACACCCGCTGATTTTTCTCCAGAACCCTTGCTGCTTTATCTCCCAAACTCTCACTGTTTTATCCCCTGAACTCTCACCGTTTTATATTCCGAGCTTTTGCTGCTTTACCACTGAAATCTTCGCTGTTTTATCCCCTGAACACTCATTGCTTTATTGCCTGAATTTTTGCTGCTTTATCCCCTGAACTCTGGCTGATTGTTGTTCAGAATCCTAGCTGTTTTATCTCCCAAGCTCTCGCTGTTTTATCCTCTGCACTCCTGCTGATCTTTCTGCTGAACACTCACTGTTTTATTTCTCGAATTCTCACTGTTTTATCTTCTGAACTCTCAATCTTTTATCTCCAGAGCTCACGCTAATTTTTCTCCACAACTCTCAATATTTTATCTCCTGGGCTCTCGCTGTTTTATCTCGTGAATTCTTGATGATTTTTCTCCTAAGCTCCTGCTGTTTGCTCTCCTAAACTCTTGCTGTTTTAACTCCCGAATTCTCATAGTTTTATCTCCTGAACTCTCGCTGTTTTATCTCTCAAACACTTTTTTTTCTCTCGAGAACCCTCGCTGTTTTATCTCCTAAATTCTCAATGCTTTATCGCCTGAATTCTCCCTGTTTTATCCCCTGAATTTTCACTGTTTTATCCTCTGTACTTTCGCTGATGTTTCTCCAAAGCTCTGGCTGTTTTATACCCTGAACTCTGGCTGATCATTCTCCAGAACCCTTGCTGTTTTATATCACAAACTCTCACTGTTTTATCCCCTGTATTCTCACTGTTTTATCCCCTGAAATCTGGCAGATTTTTCTCCAGAAGCCTAGCTGTGCTATCTCCTGAACTCTCGCTGTTGTATCCTCTGATCTCCTGCTGATCTTTCTCCAGGTCCATTGCATTTCTATCGCCGAAACTCTCGCTGTTTTATCACCTGAACTCTCATTGTTCTATCTTCTGAGCTTTTGCTTCTTTACACCTGAACTCTCGCTGTTTTATCCCCTGAACTCACATTGTTTTATCCCCTGAATTTTTGCTGCTTTATCCCCTGAACTCTGGCTGACTATTATCCAGACTCCTAGCTGTTTTACCTCCCAAGTTCTCGCTGTTTTATCCTCTGAACTCCAGCTGATCTTTCTGCAGAACCCTCGTTCTTTTATCTCTCGAATTCGCACTGTTTTATCTCCTGAACTCTCACTCTTTTTTCTCCAAAGCTCTCGCTCGTTTTTCTCCAGAACTCTATTTCATCTCCTGAACTCTCGCTGTTTTATCTCCCGAACTCTCGCTGTTTTATCTCCAGAATTCCACCTGATTTTTCTACTGAGCTCTTGCTCTTTTTTCTCCTGAACTCTTCCTGTTTTAACTCCCGAATTCTCAGTTTTATCTCCTGATCTCTCGCTCTTTTATCAATCAAACTCTCGCTGCTTTTTCTCCAGTGCACTCACTGTTTTATCTCCCAAACTCTCAGTGTTCTAACCCCTGAATTCTCGCTGTTTTATCCCCTGAACTCTGGCTGATTATTATCCAGAATCCTAGCTGTTTTATCTCCCAAACTCTCGGTGCTTTATCTCCAGAATTCTTACTGATTTTTCTCGTGAGCTCTTGCTGTTTGATCTCCTGAACTCTAGCTGTTTTAACTCCCGAATTCTCACTGTCTTATCTCGTGAACTCTCATTGTTTTATATCTCAAACTCGCACTGTTTAACGCCTGAATTCTGGCTGTTTTATCCCCTGAACTCTGGCTGATTATTATCCAGAATCCTAGCTGTTTTATCTCCCGAACTCTCGGTGTTTTATTCCCAGTATTCTTACTGAATTTTCTCCTGAACACTAGCTGTTTTAACTTCCGAATTTTCACTGTTTTATCTCGTGAGCTCTCATAGTTTTATCTCTCAAACTCTCGCTGTTTTTTCTCTAGATCCCTCGCTGTATTATCTCCCAAACTCTCGCTGTTTTAACCCCTGAATTCTGGCTGTTTTATCCCCTGAACTCTGGCTGATTATTATCCAGAATCCTAGCTGTTTTATCTCCCAAACTCTCGGTGCTTTATCTCCAGAATTCTTACTGATTTTTCTCGTGAGCTCTTGCTGTTTGATCTCCTGAACTCTAGCTGTTTTAACTCCCGAATTCTCACTGTCTTATCTCGTGAACTCTCATTGTTTTATATCTCAAACTCGCACTGTTTAACGCCTGAATTCTGGCTGTTTTATCCCCTGAACTCTGGCTGATTATTATCCAGAATCCTAGCTGTTTTATCTCCCGAACTCTCGGTGTTTTATTCCCAGTATTCTTACTGAATTTTCTCCTGAACACTAGCTGTTTTAACTTCCGAATTTTCACTGTTTTATCTCGTGAGCTCTCATAGTTTTATCTCTCAAACTCTCGCTGTTTTTTCTCCAGATCCCACGCTGTATTATCTCCCAAACTCTCACTTTTTTAACCCCTGAATTCTCGCTATTTTATCTTCTGAACTCTGGCTGATTATTATCCAGAATCCTCGCTATTTTATCTCCCAACCTCTCGCTGTTTTATCCCCCGAACTCCTGCTGATCTTTCTCCAGAACCATCGCTGTATTATCTCTCAAATAAGCACTATTTTTTCTCCTGAACTCTCACTCTTTTATCTCCCAAACTGATCTCGCTGATTTGTCTCCAGATCTCTCATTATTTTACCTACTGAACTCTCGCTGTTTTATCTCCCAAACTCTCGGTGTTTTATCTCCAGACTTCTTCCTTTTTTTCCTCCTGAGCTCCTGCTGTTTGATCTCCTGAAATCTAGCTGTTTTAACTCCCGAATTCTCACTGTTTTATCTCGTGAACTCTCGCTGATATAACTCTCAAACTCTTGCTGATTTTTCTCCAGAAACCTAGATGTTTTATCTCCCAAACTCTCACTGATTAATCCGTTGAATTCTCGCTGTTTTATCCCCTGAAAATGGCGGATTTTTCTCCAGAACCCTTGCTGTTTTATCTCCCAAACTCTCACTGTTTTATCCGCTGAACTCTCATTGTTTTATCTTCTGAGCTTTTGCTGCTTTACCCCTGAACTCTCGCTGTATTATCCCCTGAACTCTCATTGTTTTAACCCCTGAATTCTCGCTTTTTTATCCCCTGAAATCTATCTGACTATTATCCTGAATTCTAGCTGTTTTATCTACCAAGCTCTCGCTGTTTTATCCTCCAAACTCATGCTGATCTTTCTCCAGAACCCGCGCTGTATTATCTCTCGAATTCGCACTATTTTATCTCCTGAACGCTCACACTTTAATCTCCAAAGCTCTCGCTGATTTGTCACCAGAACTCTCAGTATTTTACCTCCTGAACTCTCGCTGTTTTATCTCCCGAACTCTCGGTGTTTTATTCCCAGTATTCTTACTGATTTTTCTCCTGAACTCTAACTGTTTTAACTTCCGAATTTTCACTGTTTTATCTCGTGAGCTCTCATAGTTTTATCTCTCAAACTCTCGCTGTTTTTTCTCCAGATCCCTCGCTGTATTATCTCCCAAACTCTCACTGTTTTAACGCCTGAATTCTGGCTGTTTTATCCCCTGAACTCTGGCTGATTATTATCCAGATTCCTAGCTGTTTTATCTCCCGAACTCTCGGTGTTTTATTCCCAGTATTCTTACTGAATTTTCTCCTGAACACTAGCTGTTTTAACTTCCGGTGCTTTATCTCCAGAATTCTTACTGATTTTTCTCGTGAGCTCTTGCTGTTTAATCTCCTGAACTCTAGCTGTTTTCACTCCCGAATTCTCACTGTCTTATCTCGTGAACTCTCATTGTTTTATATCTCAACCTCTCACTGTTTTTTCTCCAGATCCCTCGCTGTTTTATCTCCAAAGCTCTCGCTGTTTTATCCCCTGAACTCTGGCTGATTTTTCTCCAGAGGCCTTGCTGTTTTATAGCACAAACTGTCACTCTTTTATCCCCTGTATTCTCACTGTTTTATCCCCTGAACTCTGGCAGATTTTTCTCCAGAAGCCTAGCTGTTCTATCTCCTGAACTGTCGCTGCTGTATCCTCTGAACCCCTGCTGATCATTCCCCAGATCCCTTGCATTTTTATCGCTGAAACCCTCGCTGTTTTATCCCCTGAACTCTCACTGTTTTATCTTCCGAGCTTTTGCTGCTTTACCCCTGAACTCTCGCTGTATTATCCCCTGAACTCTGATTGTTTTAACCGCTGAATTCTCGTTTTTTTTATCACCTGAAATCTATCTGATTATTATCCAGAATTCTAGCTGTTTTATCTACCAAGCTCTCGCTGCTTTATCCTCTGAACTCCAGCTGAACTTTTTCCTAACCCTCGTTGTATTATCTCTCGAATTCGCATTATTTTATCTCCTGAAATCTCACTCTTTTATCTCCAAAGGGTTCGCTGATTATTCTCCAGAACTCTCACTATTTTATCTCCTGTAGTCTCACTGTTTTATCTCCCGAACTCTCGTTGTTTTATCTGCAGAATTCTTCTGGATTTTTCTCCTGAGCTGTTTGAGCTCCTGAACTCTTGCTGTTTTAACTCCCGAATTCTCACAGTTTTATCTCCTGAACTGTCATTGTTTTATCTCTCAAACTCTGGCCGTTTTTTCACCAGAACCCTCGCTCTTTTATCTCCCAAACTCTCACTGAATTATCCAATGAAATCTCGCTGTTTTATCCCCTGAAATCTCGCTGATTTTTCTCCAGAAACCTAGCTGTTTTATCTCCCAAGCTCTCGCTGTTTTATCCTCTGAACACCCGCTGATTTTTCTCCAGAACCTTTGCTGTTTTATCTCCCTAACTCTCACTATTTTATCTCCTGTAGTCTCGCTGTTTTATCTCCCGAACTGTCGTTGTTTTATCTGCAGAATTCTTACTGATTTTTCTCCTGAGCTCTTGCTGATTGAGCTCCTGAACTCTGGCTGTTTTAACTCCCGAATTCTCAAAGTTTTATCTCCTGAACTGTCATTGTTTTATCTCTCAAACTCTGGCCGTTTTTTCACCAGAACCCTCGCTGTTTTATCTCCCAAACTCTCACTGAATTATCCAATGAAATCTCGCTGTTTTATCCCCTGAAGTCTCGCTGTTTTTTCTCCAGATACCAAGCTGTTTTATCACCCCAGATCTCGCTGTTTTATCCTTGAAACTCCTGCTGATCTTTCTCCAGAACGCTTGCTGTTTTATCTCTCGAATTTGCAATGTTTTATCTCCTGAACTCTCAATCTTTTATCTCCAAAGCTTACGTTTATTTTTCTCCTGAACTCTCACTGTCTTATCTCCTGAACTCTCGCTGTTTTATCTCCTGAACTCTCGCTGTTTTATCTCCAGATTTCTATTTGATTTTTCTCTTGAACTCTTGCTGTTTTTTCTCCTGAACTCTTGCAGTTTTACCTCCCGAATTCTCGAAGTTTTATCTCCTGAACTCTCTCTGTTTTATCTCTCAAACTTTCGCTGCTTTTTCTCCAGATCCCTCGCTGTATTATCTCCCAAATTCTCACTGTTTTAACCCCTGAATTCTGGCTGTTTCATCACCTGAAATCTGGCTGATTATTATCCAGAATCCTAGCTGTTTTATCTCCCAAACTCTCGGTGCTTTATCTCCAGAATTCTTATTGATTTTTCTCGTGAGCTCTTGCTGTTTGATCTCCTGAACTCTAGCTGTTTTAACTCCCGAATTCTCACTGTTTTATCTCGTGAACTCTCATTGTTTTATATCTCAACCTCTCACTGTTTATTCTCCAGATCCCTCGCTGTTTTATCTCCAAAGCTCTCGCTGTTTTATCCCCTGAACTCTGGCTGATTTTTCTCCAGAAGCCTAGCTATTCTATCTCCTGAACTGTCGCTGCTGTATCCTCTGAAACCCTGCTGATCTTTCTCCAGATCCCTTGCATTTTTATCGCTGAAACTCTCGCTGTTTTATCCCCTGAACTCTCATTGTTTTATCTTCCGAGCGTTTGCTGCTTTACCCCTGAACTCTCGCTGTATTATCCCCTGAACTCTCATTGTTTTAACCCCTAAATTCTCGCTTCGTAATCCCCTGAAATCTATCTGATTATTATCCAGAATTCTAGCTGTTTTATCGACCAATCTCTCGCTGCTTTATCCTCCGAACTCCAGGTGAACTTTCTCCAGGACGCTCGTTGTATTATATCTCGAATTCGCACTATTTTATCTCCTGAACTCTTACTCTTTTATCTCCAAAGCTCTCGCTGATTTTTCTCCAGAACTCTCACTATTATACCTGCTGAACTCTCGCTGTTTTCTCTCCCGAACTCTAGGTCTTTTATCTCCTGAATTCTTCCTGATTTTCACCTGAGCTCTTGCTGTTTGATCTCCTGAACTCTTGCTGTTTTAACTCCCGAATTCTAACTGTCTTTTCTCCTGAACCCTCGCTGTTTTATCTCCCAAACTCTCACGGTTTTAACCACTGAAATCTCGCTGATTTTTCTCCAAAAACCTCGTTTTTTTATCTCCCAAGCTCTCGCTGTTTTATCCTCTGAACTCCCGCTGATTTTTCTTCAAAACCCTTGCTGTTTTATCTCCCGAACTCTCACTGTTTTATCCCCTGAACTCTCATTGTTTTATCCCCTGAATGTTTGCTGCTTTATCCCCTGAGCTCTGTCTGATTATTATTCAGACTCCTAGCTGTTTTATCACCCAAGCTCTTGCTGTTTTATCCTCTGAACTCCTGCTGATAGTTCTCCAGAACACTCGCTGTTTTATCTCTCGAATTCGCAGTGTTTTATCTCCTGAACTCCCACGCTTTTATCTCCAAAGCTCTCGCAAACCTTTCTCCACAACTCTCACTATTTTATCTCCTGAGCTCTCGCTGTTCTATCTCCTGAACTTCGCTGTTTTCTCTCCAGAATTCTTGCTCATTTTTCTCCTGAGTTCTTGCTGTTTGATCTCCTGAACTCTTGCTGTTTTAACTCACAAAGTCTCACTGTTTTATCTCTCAAACTCTCGCTGTTTTTTCTACAGGACCCTCATTGCTTTATCAACTAAACTCTCACTGTTTTATCCCCTGAACTCTCATTGTTTTATTTTCTGATCTTTTGCTGCTTTACCCCTGAACTCTCGCTGTTTTATCCCCTGAACTCTCATTGCTTTATCCCCTAAATTTTTGCTGCTTTATCCCCTGAACTCTTGTTGATTATTATCCAGAATTCTAGCTGTTTTATCTCCCAAGCTCTCGCTGCTTTATCCTCTGTACTCCTGCTTATGTTTCTCCAGAACCCTCGCTGTTTCATCTCTCGAACTCTCGCTGTTTTATCTCCAGAATTCTTACTGATTTTTTTCCTGAGGTATTGCTGTTTGATCTCCTGGACTCTTGCTGTTTTAACTCCCGAATTCACACTGGTTTATCTCTCAATCCTTCGCTGTTTTATCTCCCAAATTCTCACCGAATTATCCCTTGAATTCGCACTGTTTTATACCCTGAAATCTATCTGATTTTTCTCCAGAAACCTAGCTGTTTTATCTCTCAAGCTCTCGCTGTTTTATCCTCTGAACTCCTGCTGAACTTTCTCCAGGATCCTCGCTGTATTATCTCTCGAATTCACACTATTTTATCTCCTGAACTCTCACTCTTTTATCTCCAAAGGGTTTGCTGATTTTTCTCCAGAACTCTGACTATTTTATCTACTGAACTCTCGCTGTATTATCTCCCAAACTCTCGTTGTTTTATCTCCAGAATTCTACTGATTTTTCTCCTGAAATCTTGCTGTTTTAACTCCCGAATTCTCACTGTTTTATCTCGTGAACTCTCATTGTTTTATATCTCACCTTCTCACTGTTTTTTCTCCAGAACCCTCGCTGTTTTATCTCCCAAACTCTCACTGAATTATCCAATGAAAATTCGCTGTTTTATCCCGTGAACTCTGGCTGATTATTATCCAGAATCCTAGCAGTTTTATCTCCCAAGTTCTCGCTGTTTTATCCTCTGAACTCCTGCTGATCTTTCTCCAGAACACTCGCTGTTTTATCTCTCGATTTCGCACTGTTTTATCACCTGAACTCTCAATCTTTTATCTCCAAAGCTCACGCTAATTTTTCTCCACAACTCTCACTATTTTATCACCTGGGCTCTCGCTGTTTTATCTCCTGAGTTCTTGCTGATTTTTCTCCTGAGCTCTTGCTGTTTGCTCTCCTAAACTCTTGCTGTTTTAACTCCAGTATTCTCACAGTTTTATCTCGTGAAATCTCGCTGTTTTATCTCTCAAAAACTCTTTTTTTTCTCGAGAAAACTCGCTGTTTTATCTTCTAAATTCTCAATGCTTTATCCCCTGAATTCACAGTTTTATCGGCTGAATTTTCATTGTTTTCTCCTCTGCACTTTCGCTGATTTTTCTCCTGTTCCCTCGCTGTTTTATCTCAAAAGCTCTTGCTGTTTTATCCCCTGAACTCTGGCTGATTTTTCTCCAGAACCCTTGCTGCTTTATATCACAAACTCTCACTGTTTTATCCCCTGTATTCTCACTGTTTTATCCCCTGACCTCAGGCAGATTTTTCTCCAGAAGCCTAGCTGTTCTATCTCCTGAACTCTCGCTGTTGTATCCTCTGAACTCCTGCTGATCTTTCTCCAGATCCCTTGCATTTTTATCGCCGAAACTCTCACTGTTTTATCCCCTGAACTCTCAGTGTTTTATCTTCGAGCTTTTGCTGCTTTACCCCTGAACTCTCGATGTTTTATCCCCTGAAATCTCATTGTTTTATCCCCTGAATTTTTGCTGCTTTATCCCCTGAACTCTGGCTAATTTAATCCAGAATTCTAGCTGTTTTACCTCCCAAGCTCTCGCTCTTTTATCCTCTGAACTCCACCTGAAATTTCTGCAGAACCCTCATTGTTTCATCTCTCGAATTCGCACTGTTTTATCTCCAGAACTCTCACTCTTTTATCTCCAAAGCTCTCGCTCATTTTTCTCCAGAACTCTCTCTCTTTTATCTCCTGAACTCTCGCTGTTTTATCTCCTGAACTCTCGCTGTTTTATCTCCAGAATTCCTCTTGATTTTTCTCCTGAGCTCCTGCTGTTTTTTGTCCTGAACGCTTGCTGTTTTAACTCGCGAATTCTCACCGTTTCATCTCCTGCACTCTTGCTGTTTTATCACTCAAACTCTCGCTGCTTTTTCTCCAGAACCCTCGCTGTTTCATCTCCCAAACTCTCAATGTTCTATCCCCTTAATTCTCGCTGTTTTATCCCCTGAAATCTGGCTGATTCTTATTCAGAAACCTAGTTGTTTTATGTCACAACGTCTCACTGTTTTATCTCCTGAACTCTCGCTGTTTTATCTCGCAAACTCTCGATACTTTTACTCCAAAAACCTTGCTGTTTTATCTCAGAAACTCTCACTGTTTTAACCCCTGAATTCTCGATGTTTTTCCTTCTGAACTCTCGCTGAACATTATCCAGAATCCTAGCAATTTTATCTCCCAAGCTCACGCTGTTTTATCCTCCGAACTGCTGCTGATCTTTCTCCAGAACCCTCGCTGTATTATCTCTCGAATTCGAGGTATTTTATCTCCTGAACTCTCACTCTTCTTTCTCCAATGCTATCACTGATTTGTCTCCAGAACTCCCACTATTTTAACTACTGAACTCTCGCTGTTTTATCTCCCGAACTCTCGGTGCTTTATCTCCAGAATTCTTACTGATTTTTCTCATGAGCTCTTGCTGTTTGATCTCCTGAACTCTAGCTGTTTTAACTCCCAAATTCTCACTGTTTTATCTCGTGAACTCTCATTGTTTTATATCTCAACCTCTCACTGTTTTTTTCTCCAGATCCCTCGCTGTTTTATCTCCAAAGCTCTCGCTGTTTTATCCCCTGAACTCTGGCTGATTTTTCTCCAGAACCCTTGCTGTTTTATAGCACAAACTGTCACTCTTTTATCCCCTGTATTCCCACTGTTTTATCCCCTGAACTCTGGCAGATTTTTCTCCAGAAGCCTAGCTGTTCTATCTCCTGAACTCTCGCTGCTGTATCCTCTGAACCCCTGCTGATCTTTCTCCAGATCCCTTGCATTTTTATCGCTGAAACTCTCGCTGTTTTATCCCCTGAACTCTCATTGTTTTATCTTCCGAGCTTTTGCTGCTTTACACCTGAACTCTCGCTGTATTATCCCCTGAACTCTCATTGTTTTAACCCCTGAATTCTCGCTTCTTTATCCCCTGAAATCTATCTGATTATTATCCAGAATTCTAGCTGTTTTATCTACCAAGCTCTCGCTGCTTTATCCTCCGAACTCCAGCTGAATGTTCTCCAGGACCCTCGTTGTATTATCTCTCGAATTCGCACTATTTTATCTCCTGAAATCTCACTCTTTTATCTCCAAAGGGTTCGCTGATTTTTCTCCAGAACTCTCACTATTTTATCTCCTGTAGTCTCGCTGTTTTTTTCTCCCGAACTCTCGTTGTTTTATCTCCAGAATTCTTACTGATTTTTCTCCTGAGCTGTTGCTGTTTGAGCTCCTGAACTGTGGCTGTTTTAACTCCCGAATTCTCACAGTTTTATCTCCTGAACTGTCATTGTTTTATCTCTCAAACTCTAGCCGTTTTTTCTCCAGAACCCTCGCTGTTTTATCTCCCAAACTCTCACTGAATTATCCAATGAAATCTCGTGTTTTATCCCCTGAAATCTCGCTGATTTTTCTCCAGAAACCTAGCTGTTTTATCTCCCAAGCTCTCGCTGTTTTATCCTCTGAACACCCGCTGATTTTTCTCCACAACCGTTGCTGTTTTATCTCCCAAACGCTCACTGTTTTATCCCCTGAACTCTCACCGTTTTATATTCCGAGCTTTTGCTGCTTTACCACTGAAATCTTCGCTGTTTTATCCCCTGAACACTCATTGCTTTATTGCCTGAATTTTTGCTGCTTTATCCCCTGAACTCTGGCTGACTGTTGTCCAGAATCCTAGCTGTTTTATCTCCCAAGATCTCGCTGTTTTATCCTCTGCAATCCTGCTTATCTTTCTGCTGAACACTCGCTGTTTTATTTCTCGAATTCTCACTGTTTTATCTTCTGAACTCTCAATCTTTTATCTCCAAAGCTCACGCTAATTTTTCTCCACAACTCTCACTATTTTATCTCCTGGGCTCTCGCTGTTTTATCTCGTGAATTCTTGATGATTTTTCTCCTAAGCTCTTGCTGTTTGCTCTCCTAAACTCTTGCTGTTTTAACTCCCGAATTCTCATAGTTTTATCTCCTGACCTCTCGCTGTTTTATCTCTCAAACACTCGTTTTTTTGTTTTCTCGAGAACCCTCGCTGTTTTATCTCCTAAATTCTCAATGCTCTATCGCCTGAATTATCCCTGTTTTATCTGCTGAATTTTCACATTTTTATCCTCTGTACTTTCGCTGATGTTCCTCCAAAGCTCTGGCTGTTTTATCCCCTGAACTCTGGCTGATCATTCTCCAGAACCCTTGCTGTTTTATATCACAAACTCTCACTGTTTTATCCCCTGTATTCTCACTGTTTTATCCCCTGAAATCTGGCAGATTTTTATCCAGAAGCCTAGCTGTTCTATCTCCTGAACTCTCGCTGTTGTATCCTCTGAACTCCTGCTGATCTTTCTCCAGATCCGTTGCATTTCTATCGCTGAAACTCTCGCTGTTTTATCACCTGAACTCTCATTGTTTTATCTTCTGAGCTTTTGCTTCTTTACACCTGAACTCTCGCTGTTTTATCGCCTGAACTCACATTGTTTTATCCCCTGAATTTTTGCTGCTTTATCCCCTGAACTCTGGCTGACTATTATCCAGAATACTAGCTGTTTTACCTCCCAAGTTCTTGCTGTTTTATCCTCTGAACTCCTGCTGATCTTTCAGCAGAACCCTCGTTCTTTTATCTCTCGAATTCACACTGTTTTATCTCCTGAACTCTCACTCTTTTTTTCTCCAAAGCTCTCGCTCGTTTTTCTCCAGAACTCACTCTATTTCATCTCCTGAACTCTCGCTGTTTTATCTCCCGAACTCTCGCTGTTTTATCTCCAGAATTCCACCTGATTTGTCTCCTGAGCTCTTGCACTTTTTTCTCCTGAACTCTTCCTGTTTTAACTCCCGAATTCTCACTGTTTTATCTCCTGAACTGTCATTGTTTTATCTCTCAAACTCTCGCCGTTTTATCTCCAGAACCCTCGCTGTTTTATCTCCCAAACTCTCACTGAATTATCCAATGAAATCTCGCTGTTTTATCCCCTGAAATCTCGCTGATTTTTCTCCAGAAACCTAGCTGTTTTATCTCCCAAGCTCTCGCTGTTTTATCCTCTGAACACCCGCTGATTTTTCTCCAGAACCGTTGCTGTTTTATCTCCCAAACTCTCACTGTTTTATCCCCTGAACTCTCATTGTTTTATCTTCCGAGCTTTTGCTGCTTTACCACTGAAATCTTCGCTGTTTTATCCCCTGAACACTCATTGCTTTATTGCCTGAATTTTTGCTGCTTTATCCCCTGAACTCTGGCTGACTGTTGTCCAGAATCCTAGCTGTTTTATCTCCCAAGCTCTCGCTGTTTTATCCTTTGCAATCCTGCTTATCTTTCTGCTGAACACTCGCTGTTTTATTTCTCGAATTCGCACTGTTTTATCTGCAGAATTCCACCTGATTTTTCTCCTGAGCTCTTGCACTTTTTTCTCCTGAACTCTTCCTGTTTTAACTCCCGAATTCTCACTGTTTTATCTCCTGAACTCTCGCTCTTTTATCACTCAAACTCTCGCTGCTTTTTCTCCAGAACACTCACTGTTTTGTCTCCCAAACTCTCAGCGTTCTAACCCCTGAATTCTCGCTGTTTTATCCCCTGAAATCTGGCTGATTCTTATCCAGAAACATAGCTGTTTTATGTCACAAAGTCTCACTGTTTTATCTCCTGAACTCTCGCTGTTTTATCTCGAAAACTCTTGCTGCTTTTTCTCCAGAACCTTCGCTGCTTTATCTCCTAAACTCTCACTTTTTTAACCCCAGAATCCTCGCTATTTTATCTCCCAAGCTCTTGCTGTTTTATCCTCCGAACTCCTACCTGATCTTTCTCCAGAACCCTCGCTGTATTATCTCTCGAAAACGCACTATTTTTTCTCCTGAACTCTCACTCTTTTATCTCCAAAGCTCTCGCTGATTTGTCTCCAGATCTCTCATTATTTTACCTACTGAACTCTCGCTGTTTTATCTCCCAAACACTCGGTGTTTTATCTCCAGAATTCTTCCTTTTTTTCTCCTGAGCTCCTGCTGTTTGATCTCCTGAAATCTAGCTGTTTTAACTCCCGAATTCTCACTGTTTTATCTTGTGAACTCTCGCTGATATATCTCTCAAACTCTCGCTGATTTTTCTCCAGAAACCTAGCTGTTTTATCTCCCAGGCTCTCGCTCTTCTATCTTCTGAATTCGTGCTGATCTTTCTTCAGAACTCTTGCTGTTTTATCTCCCAAACTCTCACTGATTTATCCCTTGAATTCTCGCTGTTTTATCCCCTGAAATCTGGCTGATTTTTCTCCAGAACCCTTGCTGTTTTATCTTCCAAACTCTCACTGTTTTATCCCCTGAACTCTCATTGTTTTATCTTCCGAGCTTTTGCAGCTTTACCCCTGAACTCATCGCTGTTTTATCCTCTGAACTCTCATTGTTTTATCCCCTGAATTTTTGCTGCTTTATCCCCTGAACTCTGGCTGATTATTGTCCAGAATCCTAGCTGTTTTAACTCCCAAGCTCTCGCTGTTTTATCATCTGAACTCGTGCTGATCTTTCTCCAGAACACACGCTGTTTTATCTCTCGAATTCGCACTGTTTTATCTGCTGAACTCTCAATCTTTTATCTCCAAAACTAACACTATTTTTTCTCCACAACTCTCACTATTTTATCTCCAGAGCTCTCGCTGTTTTATCTCCTGAGCTCTTGCTGTTTGCTCTCCTGAACTCCTGCTGCTTGAACTCCCGAATTCTTACAGTTTTATCTCCTGAACTCTCGCTGTTTTATCTCTCAAACACGCGTTTTTTTTCTCGCGAAACATCGCTGTTTTATCTCCAAAATTTTCAATGTTTCATCCCCTGAATTCTCCCTGCTTAATCGGCTGAATTTTCACTGTTTTATCCTCTGCAATTTCGCTGATTTTTCTCCAGAACCCTTGCTGATTTATCTCCCAAACTCTCACAGTTTTATCCCCTGAACTCTCATTGTTTTATCCCCTCAATTTTTGATGCTTTATCCCCTGAACTCTGGCTGATTATTATCCAGAGTCCTAGCTGTTTTATCTCCCAAGCTCTTGCTATTTTATGCTCTGAACTCCTGCTGAGCTTTCTTCAGAACACTCGCTATTTTATCTCTCGAATTCACACTGTTTTATCTCCAGAACACTCACTCTTTTAACTCCAAAGCGCTCACTACATTTTCTCCACAACTCTCACTATTTTATCTCCTGGACTCTCGCTGTTTTATCTCCTGAATTCTTGCTGATTTTTCTCCTGAGCTCTTGCTGTTTGATCTCCTGAACTCTTGCTGTTTTAACTCCTGAATTCTCACAGTTTTATCTCCTGAACTCTCGCTGTTCTTTCTCTCAAACATTCGTTTTTTTTTCTCGAGAAATCTCGCTGTTTTATCTCCCAAATTCTTAATGTTTTATCCCCTGAATTCTCCCTGTTTTATCCACTGAATTTTCACTGTTGTATCCTCTGCACTTTTGCTGATTTTTCTCCAGAACCCTCGCTGTTTTATGTCCAAAGTTCTCGTTGTTTTATCCCCTGAGGTCTCACTGATTTTTCTCCAGAAACCTTTTTGTTTTATATCACAAACTCTCACTGTTTCATCCCCTGAATTCTCACTGTTTTATCCCCTGAACGCTGGCAGATTTTTCTCCAGAAGCCTAGCTGTTCTATCTCCTGAACTCTCGCTGTTGTATCCTCTGAACTCCTGATGATCTTTCTCCAGAACCCCTGCTGTTTTATCTCCCACACTCTCACTGTTTTATCCCCTGAACTCTCATTGTTTTATCTTCCGAGCTTTTGCTGCTTTACCACTGAACTCTTCAGTGTTTTATCCCCTGAATTCCCATTGTTTTATCTGGTGAATTTTTGCTCCTTTATCCCCTGAACTCTGGCTGTGTATTATCCAGGATCCTAGCTGTTTTATCTCCCAAGCTCTCGCTGTTTTATCCTCTGAACTGCTGCTGATCTTTCTCCAGAACACTCGCTGTTTTATCTGTCGAATTCACACTGTTTTATCTCCAGAACTCCCACGCTTTTATCTCCAAACCTCTCGCTAATTTTTCTCCACAACTCTCACTATTTTATCTCCTGAGCTCTCACTGTTTTATATCCCAAATGCTGACTGCTTTACCTCCAGAAATCATGCTCATTTTTCTCCTGAGCTCTTCCTGTTTGATCTCCTGAACTCTTGCTGTTTTACCTCACAAAGTCTCACTGTTTTATCTCCTGAACTCTTGCTGTTTTATCTCTCAAACTCTCGTTGTTTTTTCTACAGAACCCTCGCTGCTTTATCAACCAAACTCTCACTGTTTTATCCCCTGAGCTATCATTGTTTTATCTTCTGAGCTTTTGCTGCTTTACCCCTGAACTCTCGCTGTTTTATCCCCTGAACACTCATTGTTATATCCCCTAATTTTTGCTTATTTATCCCCTGAACTCTGGTTGATTATTACCCAGAATTCTAGCTGTTTTATCTCCCAAGTTCTCGCTGTTTTATCCTCTGAACTCCTGCTGATATTTCTCCAGAACCCTTTTATCTGTCGAATTCGCACTGTTTTATCTCCTGAACTCTTATATTTTATATCCAAAGCTCTCGCTCATTTTTCTCCAGAAATCTCATTATTTTATCTCCTGAACTCTCGCTGTTTTAACTCCCGAATTTTCACTGTTTTATCTCCTGAACTCTCGCTGTTTTATCTCTCAAACTCTCGCTGCTTTTTCTCCAGAACCCTCGTTGTTTTATCTCCCAAACTCTCACTGTTTTAACCCCTGAAATCTCGCTCTTTTACCCCCTGCACTCTGGCTGATTATTATCCAGAATTCTAGCTGTTTTATCTCCCAAGCTCTCACTGTTTTATCCTCCGAACTCCTGCTGAGCATTCTCCAGGACCCTCGCTGTATTATCTCTCGAATTCGCACTATTTTATCTCCTGAACTCTCACTCTTTTATCTCCAAAATTTTCGCTGATTTTTCTCCAGAACTCTCACGATTTTACCTCATGAACTCTCCCTGTTTTGTCTCCGAACTCTCGCTGTTTTATCTCCAGAATTCTTACTGATTTTTCTCCTGAGCTCTTGCTGTTTGATCTCCTGAACTCTTGCTTTTTTTAACTCCCGAATTCTCACTGTTTTATCTCCTGAACTCTCATTGTTTTATCTCTCAAACTCTCCCTGTTTTTTCTCCAGAACCCACGCTGTTCTATCTCCAAAACTCTCACTGAATTATCCCATGAAACTCGCTGTTTTATCCCCTGAAATCTCGCTGATTTTTCTCCACAAACCTAACTGTTTTATATCCCAAGCTCTCTCTGTTTTATCCTCTGAACTCCCGTTGATTCCTCTCCAGAACCCTTGCTGTTTTATCTCCCAGAATTTCACTGTTTTATCCCCTGAACTCTCATTGTTTTATCTTCTGAGCTTTTGCTGCTTTATCCCTGAACTCTGGATGATTATTGTCCAGAATCCTAACTGTTGTATCTCCCAAACTCTCACTGTTTTAACCGCTGAATTCTGGCTGTTTTAACCCCTGAACTCTGGCTGATTATTATGCAGAATCCTAGCTGTTTTATCTCCCAAGCTCTCGCTGTTTTATCCTCTGAACTTAGCTGATCTTTCTCCAGCATCTTCGCTGTATTATCTCTCGTATTCACACTGTTTTATCTCCTGAACTCCCACGCTTTTATCTCCAAAGCTCTCGCTGATTTTTCTCCTGAACTCTCACAATTTTACCTACTGAACTCTCGCTGTTTTCTCTCCCGAACTCTCGCTGTTTTATCTCCAAAATTCTTCTTGGTTTTTCTTCTGAGCTCTTGCTATATGATCTCCTGAACTCTTGCTGATTTAACTCCTGAATTCTCACTGTTTTTTCTCCTCAACGCTCGCTGTTTTATCTCCCAAACTCTCACGGTTTTACCCCCTGTATTCTCTCTGTTTTGTCCCCTGAAATCTGGCTGATTTTACTCCAGAAACAAAGCTGCTTTTTCTCCCAAACTCTCACTGCTTTATTCCCTGAACTCTCATTGTTTTATCTTCCGAGCTTTTGCTGCTTTACCCCTGAACTCTCTCTGTTTTATCCCCTGAACTCTCATTGTTTTATCCCCTCAATTTTTGATGCTTTATCCCCTGAACTCTGGCTGATTATTATCCGGAATCCTAGCTGTTTTATCTCCCAAGCTCTCGCTGTTTTATCCACTGAAATCCTGCTGATCTTTCTCCAGAATACTCGCTGTTTTATCTCTCGAATTCACAATTTTTTATCTCCTGAACTCTCAATCTTTTCTCTCCAAAGCTCACGCTAATTTTTCTCCACAACTCTCACTATTTTATCTCCAAGGCTCTCGCTGTTTTATCTCGTGAATTCTTGCTGATTTTTCCCCTGAGCTCTTGCTGTTTGATCTCCTGAACTCTTGCTGATTTAACTCCCGAATTCTCACAGTTTTTTCTCCTGAACTCTTGCTGTTTTATCTCTCAAACACTCGTTTTTTTCTTCTAGAGAAACATCACTGTTTTATTTCCCAAATTCTCAATGTTTTATCACCTGAATTCTCCGTTTTATCCGCTGAATTTTCACTGTTTTATCCTCTCCACTTTCGCTGATTTTTCTCCAGAACCCTTACCGTTTTGTCTCCCAAACTCTCACTGTTCTATCCCCTGAACTCTCATTGTTTTATCGTCCGAGCTTTTGCTGATTTACCCCTGAATTCTTCGCTGTTTTATCCCCTGAACTCTCATTGATTTATCCCCTGAATTCTGGCTGTTTTATCCCCTGAACTCTGGCTGATTATTATCCAGAATCCAAGCTGTTTTATCCTCCGAACTCCTGCTGATCTTTCTCCAGAACCTTCGCTGTATTATCTCTCATATTCGCACTGTTTTATCTCCTGAACTCCCACTCTTTTATCTCCAAAGCTCTCGCTGATTTTTTCTCCTGAACTCTCAGTATTTTACCTACTGAACTCTCGCTGTTTTCTCTCCCGAACTCTCGCTGTTCTATCTCCAGAATGTTTCTTGCTTATTCTCCTGAGCTCTTGCTGTATGATCCCCTGAACTCGTTTTTTTCTTCTCGAGAAACCTCGCTGTTTTATCTCCTAAATTCTCAATGTATTATCCCCTGAATTCTCCCTGTTTTATCTGCGGAATTTTCACTGTTTTATCCTCTGCACTTTCGCTGATTTTTCTCCAGAACCCTCGCTGTTTTATCTCCAAAGCTCTCGTTGTTTTATCCCCTAAGCTCTGACTGATTTTTCTCCAGAACCCTTGCTGTTTTATATCACAAACTCTCACTGTTTTATTCCCTGAATTCTCACTATTTTATCCCCTGAACTCTGGCAGATTTTTATCCAGAAGCCTAGCTGTTCTATCTCCTGAGCTAAAGTTGTTGTATCCACTGAACTCCTGCTCATCTTTCTCCAGAACCCTTTTGCTGTTTTATCTCCAAAACTCTCGCTGTTTCATCCCCTGAACTCTCATTGTATTATCTTCCTAGCTTTTGCTGCTTTACCCATGAACTTTTGCTGTTTTATCACTGAACAATCATTGTTTTATCCCCTGAATTTTTGCTGCTGTATCGCCTGAACTCTGGCTGATTATTATGCGGATCTTTCTCCAGGACCCTCGCTGCTTTATCTTCCAAACTCTCACTGAATTATCCCTTGAATTCTCGCTTTTTTATCCCCTGAAATCTCGCTGTTTTTTCTCCAGAAACCTATCTGTTTATCTCCCAAGCTCTCGCTCTTTTATCCTCTGACCTCCTGCTCATCTTTCTGCAGAACCCTCGCTGTTTTATCTCTCGAATTCACACTGTTTTATCTCCTGAACTCTCAGTCTTTTATCTCCAAAGCTCTCGCTCATTTTTATCCAGAACTCTTTCTATTTTATCTCCTGAACTCTCTCTGTTTTATCTCCTTAACTCTCGCTGTTTTATTTCCAGAATTCCTCCTGATTTTTCTCCTGAGCTCTTATTGTTTTTTCTCCTGAACTCTTGATGTTTTAACTCCCGAATTCTCACTGTTTTATCTCCTGAACTCTCAATGTTTTATCACTCAAACTCTCGCTGCTTTTTCTCCAGAACCCTCGCTGTTTTATTTCCCAAACTCTCACTGTTCTATCCCCTGAATTCTCGCTGTTTTATCCCCTGAAAACTGACTGATATTTTTATCCAGAAACCTAGCTGTTTTATGTCACAAAGTCTCACTGTTTTATCTCCTGAACTCTCATTGTTTTATCCCCTGAACTCTTGAAAATTTTTCTCCAGTTCCCTCGCTGTTTTATCCGCTGAACTCTCATTCTTTTATCTTCCGAGCTTTTGCTGCTTTACCGCTGAACTCTGGCTGTTTTATCCCCTGAAATCTCATTCCTTTATCCCCTGAATTTTTGCTTCTTTATCCCTTGAAGACTGGCTGGTTATTATCCAGAATCCTAGCTGTTTTACCTCCCAAGCTCTCTTTATTTCCCTCTGATCTCCTGCTGATCTTTCTCTAGAACCCTCGCTGTTTTATCTCTCGAATTCGCACTGTTTTATCTCCTGAACTCTCAATCTTTTATCTCCAAAGCTCTCGCTTATTTTTCTCCTGAGCTCTCACGATTTTATCCCCTGAACTTTCGCTGTTTTATCTCCAGGATTCTTCCTGATTTTTCTCCTGAGCTCTTGCTGTTTTTTCTCCTGAACTCAAGCTGTTTTAACGACCGAATTCTGAATGTTTTGTCCCGTGAACTCTCGTTGTTTTGTCTCTCAAACTGTCGCTGTTTTTTTCTCCAGAACCCTCACTGTTTTATCTCCCAAATTCTCACTGATTTATCCCTTGAATTCTGGCTGTTTTGTCCCCTGAATTCTCGCTGTTTTCTCCAGAAACCAAGCTGTTTTATCTCCCAAGCTCTCGCAGTTTTATCTTCTAAACGCCTGCTGAACATTCTCCAGAACACTCCCTGTATTATCTTTCGAATTCACACTGTTTTATCTCCTGAGCTCCCACTCTTTTAACTAAAAGCTCTCGCTAATTTTTCTCCACAAACACTCAATATTTTATCTCCTGAGCTCTCGCTGTTTTAACTCCAGAATTCTTGCTCATTTTTCTCCTGAGCTCTTGCTTTTTCATCTCCTGAACTGTTGCTGTTTTAACTCACAAAGTCTCACTGTTTTATCTCCTGAAATCTCGCTGTTTTATCTCTCAAACTCTTGCTGTTTTTTCTCCAGAACCCTCGCTGCTTTATCAACCAAACTCTCACTGTTTTATCCCGTGAACTCTCATTGTTTTATCTTCTGAGCTTTTGCTGCTTTACCCCTGAACTTTCGCTGCTTTATCCCCTGAGCTCTCAATGTTTTATCACCTAAATTTTTGCTGCATTATCCGCTGAACACTGGTTGATTATTATCCAGAATCCTAGCTGTTTTATCTCCAAGCTCTCGCTGTTTTATGCTCCGAACTCCTGCTGATCTTTCTCCTGGACCCTCGTTGTATTATCTCTTGAATTCGCACTATTTTATTTCCTGAACTATCACTCTTTTATCTCCAAAGCTCTCGCTGATTTCTCTCCAGAACTCTCACTATTTTACCTACTGAACTCTCACTGATTTCTCTCCCCAACTCTCGTTGTTTTATCTCCAGAATTCCTCCTGACTTTCTCCTGAGCTCTTGCTGTTTGATCTCCAGAACTCTTGCTCTTTAACTCCCGAATTCTCACTGTTTCTTCTCCTGAAATCTCGCTGTTTTATCGCCCAAACTCTCACGGTTTTAACCCCTGAATTCTCACTGTTTTATTCCCTGAACTCTGGCTGATTTTTCTCCAGAACCCTAGGTCTTTTATCTCCCAAACTCTCGCTGTTTTATCCTCTGAACTCCTGCTGATCTTTCTCCAGAATCCTCGCTGTTTTATCTCTCGAATTCGCACTGTTGTATCCCCTGAACTCTCACTCTTTTATCTCCAAAGGGTTCGCTGATATTTATCCAGAAGTCTCACTATCTTATCTCCTGAACTCTCGGTGGTTTATATCCCGAACTCTCGGTGTTTTATCTCCAGAATTCTTACTGATTTTTTCTTGAGCTCTTGCTGTTTGATCACCTGAACCCTTGCTGTTTTAACTCCCGAATTCTCACTTTATTATCTCCTGAACTCTCACTCTTTTATCTCCAAAGCTCTCGCTGATTTTTCTCCAGAACTCTCTCTATTTTATCTCCAGAACTCTCTCTGTTTTATCTCCGAACTCTCACTGTTTTATCTCGAGAATTCCTCCCGATTTTTCTGCTGAGCTCTTGCTGTTTTTTTTTCTCCTGAACTCTTGCTGTTTTAACTCCCGAATTCTCACTGTTTTATCTCCTGAACTCTCGCTGTTTTATCTCCCAAACTCACGCTGCTTTTTCTCCAGAACCCTCGCTGTTTTATCTCCAAACTCTCACTGATTTATCCCTTGAATTCTCGCTGTTTTATCCCCTGAAATCTGGCTTATTTTACACCAGAAACATAGCTGTTTTTTCTTCCAAACTCTCATTATGTTTTCTTCCGAGCTTTTGCTGCTTTACCCCTGAACTCTCGCTGTTTTATCCCCTGAACTCTCTTTGTTTTATCCCCTGAATTTTTGATGCTTTATCCCCGGAACTCTGGCTGATTTTTTCTCCAGAACTCTCCCTACTTTATCTCCAGTTCTCTCTCTGTTTTATCTCCAGAATCCTAGCTGTTTTATCTCCCAAGCTCTCGGTTTTTTATCCTCTGAGCTCCTGCTGATCTTTCTCCTCAACACTCCCTGTTTTATCTTTCGAATTCACACTGTTGTATCTCCTGAACTCCCACTCTTTTAACTAAAAAGCTCTCGCTATTTTTTTCTCCACAACTCTCAATATTTTATCTCCTGAGCTCTCGCTGTTTTAACTCCAGAATTCTTGCTCATTTTTCTCCTGAGCTCTTGCTGTTTCATCTCCAGAACTCTTGCTGTTTTAACTCACAAAGTCTCACTGTTTTATCTCCTGAAATCTCGCTGTTTTATCTTTCAAACTCTCGCTGTTTTTTCTCCAGAACCCTCGCTTTTTTATCAACCAAACTCTCACTGTTTTATCCCGTGAACTCTCATTGTTTTATCTTCTGAGCTTTTGCTGCTTTACCCCTGAACTTTCGCTGTTTTATCCCCTGAGCTCTCATTGTTTTATCACCTAAATTTTAGCTGATTTATCCGCTGAACACTGGTTGATTATTATCCAGAATCCTAGCTGTTTTATCTCCAAGCTCTCGCTGTTTTATCCTCCGAACTCCTGCTGATCTTTCTCCTGGACCCTCGTTGTATTATCTCTTGAATTCGCACTATTTTATTTCCTGAACTATCACTCTTTTATCTCCAAAGCTCTCGCTGATTTCTCTCCAGAACTCTCACTATTTTACCTACTGAACTCTCGCTGATTTCTCTCCCCAACTCTCGTTGTTTTATCTCCAGAATTCTTCCTGACTTTCTCCTGAGCTCTTGCTGTTTGATCTCCAGAGCTGTTGCTCTTTAACTCCCGAATTCTCATTGTTTCTTCTCCTGAAATCTCGCTGTTTTATCTCCCAAATTCTCATGGTTTTAACCACTGAATTCTCGCTGTTTTAGTCCCGGAACTCTGGCTGATTTTTCTCCAGAACCCTAGGTCTTTTATCTCCCAAACTCTCGCTGTTTTATCCTCTGAACTCCTGCTGATCTTTCTCCAGAATCCTCGCTGTTTTATCTCTCGGATTGGCACTGTTTTATCCCCTGAACTCTCACTCTTTTATCTCCAAAGGGTTCGCTGATATTTCTCCAGAAGTCTCACTATCTTATCTCCTGAACTCTCGCTGGTTTATATCCCGAACTCTCGGTGTTTTATCTCCAGAATTCTTACTGATTTTTTCTTGAGCTCTTGCTGTTTGATCACCTGAACCCTTGCTGTTTTAACTCCCGAATTCTCACTTTATTATCTCCTGAACTATCACTCGTTTATCTCCAAAGCTCTCGCTGATTTTTCTCCAGAACTCTCTCTATTTTATCTCCAGAACTCTCTCTGTTTTATCTCCGAACTCTCACTGTTTTATCTCGAGAATTCCTCCCGATTTTTCTGCTGAGCTCTTGCTGCTTTTTTTTCTCCTGAACTCTTGCTGTTTTAACTCCCGAATTCTCACTGTTTTACCTCCTGAACTCTCGCTGTTTTATTTCTCAAACTCACGCTGCTTTTTCTCCAGAACCCTCGCTGTTTTATCTCCAAACTCTCACTGATTTATCCCTTGAATTCTCGCTGTTTTATCCCCTGAAATCTGGCTGATTTTACACCAGAAACATAGCTGTTTTTTCTTCCAAACTCTCATTATGTTTTCTTCCGAGCTTTTGATGCTTTACCCCTGAACCCTCGCTGTTTTAACCCCTGAACTCTCTTTGTTTTATCCCCTGAATTTTTGATGCTTTATCCCCGGAACACTGGCTGATTTTTTGTCCAGAACTCTCCCTACTTTATCCCCAGTTCTCTCTCTGTTTTATCTCCAGAATCCTAGCTGTTTTATCTCCCAAGCTCTCGGTTTTTTATCCTCTGAGCTCCTGCTGATCTTTCTCCAGAACACTTCCTGTTTTATCTTTCGAATTCACACTGTTTTATCTCCTGAACTCCCACTCTTTTAACTATAAAGCTCTCGCTAATTTTTCTCCACAACTCTCAATATTTTATCTCCTGAGCTCTCGCTGATTTAACTCCGGAATTCACGTTCATTTTTCTCCTGAGCTCTTGATGTTTCATCTCTTCAACTCTTGCTGTTTGAACTCACAATGTCTAACTGTTTTATCTCCTGAAATCTCGCTGTTTTATCTCTCAAACTCTCGCTGTTTTTGTCCAGGACCCTCCCTGCTTTATCAAACAAACTCTCACTGTTTTATCCCCTGAACTCTCATTGTTTTATCTTCTGAGCTTTTGCTGCTTTACCCCTGAACTTTCGCTGCTTCATCCCCTGAACTCTCATAGTTTTATCCCCTGAATTTTTGCTGCTTTATCCCCTGAACTCTGGCTGATTATTATTCCGAATCTTATCTGTTTTATTTCCAAGCTCTCGCTGTTTTATCCTCCGAACTCCTGCTGATCTTTCTCCTGGACCCTCGTTGTATTATCTCTTGAATTCGCACTATTTTATTTCCTGAACTTTCACTCTTTTATCTCCAAAGCTCTCGCTGATTTCTCTCCAGAACTCTCGCCATCTTACCTACTGAACTCTCGGTGATTTCTCTCCCCAACTCTCGTTGTTTTATCTCCAGAATTATTCCTGACTTTCTCCTGAGCTGTTGCTGTTTGATTTCCAGAACTATTGCTCTTTAACTCCCGAATTCTCATTGTTTCTTCTCCTGAAATCTCGCTGTTTTATCTGCCAAACTCTCATGGTTTTAACCAATGAATTCTCGCTGTTTTATTCCCGGAACTCTGGCTGATTTTTCTCCAGAACCCTATCTCTTTTATCTCCCAAACTCTCCCTGTTTTATCCTCTGAACTCCTGCTGATATTTCTCCAGAATCCTCGCTGTTTTATCTCTCGAATTGGCACTGTTGTATCCCCTGAACTCTCACTCTTTTATCTCCAAAGGGTTCGCTGATATTTCTCCAGAAGTCTCACTATCTTATCTCCTGAACTCTCGCTGTTTTATATCCCGAACTCTCGGTGTTTTATCTCCAGAATTCTTACTGAATTTTTTCTTGAGCTCTTGCTGTTTGATCACCTGAACCCTTGCTGTTTTAACTCCCGAATTCTCACTTTATTATCTCCTGAACTCTCACTCTTTTATCTCCAAAGCTCTCGCTGATTTTTCGCCAGAACTCTCTCTATTTTATCTCCAGAACTCTCTCTGTTTTATCTCCAGAACTCTCTCTGTTTTATCTCCGAACTCTCGCTGTTTTATCTCCAGAATTCCTCCCGATTTTTCTGCTGAGCGCTTGCTGTTTTAACTCCCGAATTCTCACTTTATTATCTCCTGAACTCTCACTCTTTTATCTCCAAAGCTCTCGCTGATTTTTCTCCAGAACTCTCTCTATTTTATCTCCAGAACTCTCTCTATTTTATCTCCAGAACTCTCTCTGTTTTATCTCCGAACTCTCGCTGTTTTATCTCCAGAATTCCTCCCGATTTTTCTGCTGAGCGCTTGCTGTTTTTTTTCTCCTGAACTCTTGCTGTTTTAACTCCCGAATTCTCACTGTTTTATCTCCTGAACTCTCGCTGTTTTATCTCTCAAACTCACGCTGCTTTTTCTCCAGAACCCTTGCTGTTTTATCTTCCGAACTCTCACTGATTTATCCCTTGAATTCTCGCTGTTTTATCCCCTGAAATCTGGCTGATTTTACACCAGAAACATAGCTGTTTTTTCTCCCAAACTCTCATTATGTTTTCTTCCAAGCTTTTGCTGCTTTACCCCTGAACCCTCGCTGTTTTAACCCCTGAACTCTCTTTGTTTTATCCCCTGAATTTTTGATGCTTTATCCCCGGAACTCTGGCTGATTTTTTCTCCAGAACTCTCCCTATTTTATCTCCAGTTCTCTCTGTGTTTTATCTCCAGAATCCTAGCTGTTTTATCTCCCAAGCTCTCGGTTTTTTATCCTCTGAACTCCTGCTGATCTTTCTCCAGAACACCTCCTGTTTTATCTTTCGAATTCACACTGTTTTATCTCCTGAACTCCCACTCTTTTAACTATAAAGCTCTTGCTAATTTTTCTCCACAACTCTCAATATTTTATCTCCTGAGCTCTCGCTGTTTTAACTCCAGAATTCCTGCTCTTTTTTCTCCTGAGCTCTTGCTGTTTCATCTCCTGAACTCTTGCTGTTTTAACTCACAATGTCTAACTGTTTTATCTCCTGTACTCTCGCTGTTTTATCTCTCAAACTCTCGCTGTTTTTCTCCAGAACCCTCCCTGCTTTATCAAACAAACTCTCACTGTTTTATCCCCTGAACTCTCATTGTTTTATCTTCTGAGCTTTTGCTGCTTTACCCCTGAACTTTCGCTGCTTCATCCCCTGAACTCTCATTGTTTTATCCCCTGAATTTTTGCTGCTTTATCCCCTGAACTCTGGCTGATTATTATTCCGAATCTTAGCTGTTTTATCTCCCAAGCTGTCGCTGTTTTATCCTCTGAACTCCTGCTGATCTTTCTCCAGAACACTCGCTGTTTTATCTCTCAAATTCGCAATGTTTTATCTCCTGAACTCCCACTCTTTTATCTCCAAAGCTCTCGCTAATTTTTCTCCACAACTCTCACTACTTTATCTCCTGAGCTCTCGCTGTTTTATCTCCCGAACTCTCGCTGTTTTATCTCCAGAATTCTTGCTCATTTTTCTCTGAGCTCTTGATGTTTCATCTCTTCAACTCTTGCTGTTTGAACTCACAATGTCTAACTGTTTTATCTCCTGAACTCTCGCAGTTTTGCCTCTCAAACTCTCGCTGTTTTATCCCCTGAACTCTCTTTTTTTTATCCCCCAAATTTTTGCTGCTTTATCCCCTGAACTCTTGTTGATTATTATCCAGAATCCTAGCTGTTTTATCTCCCAATCTCTCTGTTTTGTCCTCTGAACTCCTGCTGATATTTCTCCATAGCCCTAGCTGTTTTATCTCTCGAATTCGCGCTGTTTTATCTCCTGAACTCTCACTATTGTATCTCCTCAACTCTCGCTGTTTTCTCTCCCGACCTCTCGCTGCTTTATCTCCAGAACTCTTACTGATTTTCTCCTGAGCTCTTGCTGTTTGATCTCCTGAACTCTTGCTGTTTTAACTGCCGAATTCTCGTTGTTTACTCTTCTGAACTCTCGTTCTTTTATCTCTCAAACTCTCGTTTTTTTTTCTCCAGAACCCTCGCTGTTTTAACTCCCAAACTCTGACTGATTTATCCCTCGAATTCTCGCTGTTTTATCCCCTGAATTCTGGCTGTTTTTCTCCAGAAACCTAGCTGTTTTGTCTCCCGAACTCTCACTGTTTTATCTCCTGAACTTTCATTGTTTTATCTTCCAAGCTTTTGCTGTTTTCGCCTGAACTCTCGTTGTTTTATCCCCTGAAATCTCCTTTTCTTATCCCCTGAATTTTGGCTGCTTTATCCCCTGAACTCTGGCTGATTATTATCCAGAATCCTCGCTGTTTTATCTCCCAATTCTCGCTATTTTATCCTCTGAACTCCTGCTGATCTTTCTCCAGAACCCTCGTTTTTTTATCTCTCGAATTCGCACTGTTTTATCTCCTGAACTCTCACTCTTTTATCTCCAAAGCTCTCGCTAATTTTTCTCCACAATTCTCACTATTTTATCTCCTGAGCTCTTCCTTTTTCAACACCAGAACTCTCGCTGTTTTATCTCCAGAATTCTTGCTGATTTTTCTCCTGAGCTCTTGCTGTTTGATCTCCTGAACTCTTGCTGTTGTAACTCCTGAATTCTCACAGTTTTAACACCTGAACTCTCGCTGTTTTATCTCTCAAACTCTCGCTGCTTTTTCTCCAGAACCCTCGTTGTTTTATCTCCCAAACTCTCACTTTTTTAACCCCTGAATTCTCGCTTTTTTATCCCCTGAACTCTGACTGATTATTATCCAGAATCCTAGCTGTTTTATCTCCCGAGCTCTCGCTGTTTTATCCTCTGATCTCCTGATGATCTTTCTAACAGAACCTTTGCTGTATTATCTCTCGAATTCACACTGTTTTATTTCCTGAACTCTCACTCTTTTATCTCCAAAGCTCTGGCTGATTTTTCTCCAGAACTCTCTCTATTTTACCAACTGAACTCTCCCTGTTTTATCTCCAGAATTCTTTTGATTTTTTCCTGAGCTCTTGCTCTTTCATCTCCTGAACTCTTGCTGTTCTAACTCACAAACTCTCACTGTTTTATCCCCTGAACTCTCATTGTTTTATCTGCTGAGCTTTTGCTGCTTTACCCCTGAACTCTCTCTGTTTTATCTCCTGAACTCTCATTGTGTTATCCAATAAATTTTTGCTGCTTTATCCCCTGAACTCTGGTTGATTATTATCCAGAATCCTAGCTGTTTTATCTCCCAAGCTCTCACTGTTTTATCCTATGAACTCCTGCTGATCTTTCTCCATGACCCTCGCTGTTTTATCTCCCGAATTTGCACACTTTTATCACCTGAACTCTCATGCTTATGTCTCCAAAGCTCTCGCTGATTTTCCCCCAGAAATCTCACTAAATTATCTCCTGAATTCTCGCTGTTTTATCTCCTGAATTATTGCTGATTTTTCTCCTGAGCTCTTGCTGTTTGATATCCTGAACTCTTGCTGTTTTAACTACTGAATTCTCACAGTTTTTCTCTCCAGAACCCTCACTGTTTTATCTCCCAAAAACTCACTTTTTTAACCACTGAATTCTCGCTGTTTTATCCCCTGAACTCTGGCTGATTATTATCCAGAGTCCTAGCTGTATTATCTCCGAAGGTCTCGCTGTTTTATCCTCTGAACTCCTGCTGATCTTTCTCCAGAACCCTCGCTGTTTTATCTCTCGAATTTGCACTGTTTTAACTCCTGAACTCTCACTCTTTTATCTCCAAAGGTCTCGCTGATTTTTCTCCAGAACTCTCCCTATTTTGTCTCCTGAACTCTCACTTTTTTCTCTCCCGAACTCTAGCTGTTTTATCTCCAGAATTCTTCCTGATTTTTCTCCTGAGCTCTTGCTGTTTGATCTCCTGAATTCTTACAGTTTTAATGCCCGAATGCTCACTATTTTTTCTCCAGAACCCTCACTGTTTTATCTCTCGAATTCTCATTGTTTTATTTCAGAACTCTTACTCATGTATCTCCAAAGTGTTCGCTGATTTTGCTCCAGAACTCTCACTATTTTCTCTCCTGAACTCTCGCTGTTTTATCTCCCAAACTCTCGGTGTTTTATCTCCAGAATTCTTACCGATTTTTCTCCTGAGCTCTTGTTGTTTGATCTCCTGAGCTCTTGCTGTTTTAACTCCCGAATTCTCACTGTATTATCTCCTGAATTCTCGATGTTTTATCTCTCAAACTCTCACTGATTTTTCACCAGAACCCACGCTGTTTTATCTCCCAAACTCTCACTGATTTATCCCTTGAATTCTCGCTGTTTTATCCCCTGAAATCTGGCAGATTTTTCTCCCGAAACCTCGCTGTTTTCTCTCCCAAACAATCACTGTTTTAACCCCTGAACTCTCATTGTTTTATCTTCTGAGCTTTTGCTGTTTTATCCCCTGAACTCTCCTTGTTTTATCCCCTGAATTTTTGCTGCTTTATCCCCTGAACTCTGGCTGATTATTTTCCAGAATCCTAGCTGTTTTATCTCCCAATTCTCGCTGTTTTATCCTCTGAACCCCTGCCGATTTTTATCCAGAACCTTAGTTTTTTTATCTCTCGAATTCGCACTGTTTTTATCTCCTGAACTCTCACTCTTTTATTTCCAAAGCTCTCGCTATTTTCTCTCGACAACTCTCACTATTTTATCTCCTGAGCTCTTGCGGTTTTAACTAACGAACTCTCGCTGTTTTATCTCCAGAATTCTTGCTGATTTTTCTCCTGAGCTCTTGCTGTTTGATCTCCTGAACTCTTGCTTTTTTAACTCCTGAAATCTCACTGTTTTATCCTCTGAACTCTGGCTGATTTTTCTCCAGAACCCTTGGTGTTTTATCTCCCAAACTCTGGCTGTTTTATTTCCTGAACTCTCATTGTTTTATCTTCCGAGCTTTTGATGCTTTACCCCTGAACTCTCGCTGTTTTATCCCCTGAACTCTCATTGTTTTATCCCCTGAATTTTTGCCGCTTTATCCCCTGAACTCTGGCTGATTATTATCCAGCATACTAGCTGTTTTATCTCCCAAGCACTCGCTGTTTTATCCTCTCAACTCCTGCTGATCTTTCTCCAGAACCCTCGTTTATTATCTCTGGAATTCACACTGTTTTATCTCCTGAACTCTCACTCTTTTATCTCCAAAGCTCACGCTAATTTTTCTACACAACTATCACTATTTTATCTCCTGAGCTCTTGCTGTTTGATCTCCTGAACTCTTGCTGTTTTACCTCCCGAATTGTCACAGTTTGATCTCCTGAACTCTCGCTGTTTTATCTCTCAAACATTATTTTTTCTCGAGAAACCTCGCTGTTTTATCTCCTAAAGTCTCAATGTTTTATCCTTTGAATTCACCCTGTTTTATCCGCTGACGTTTCACTCTTTTATCCTCTGCACTCTTGCTGATTTTTCTCCAGAATCCTCGCAGTTTTATTTCCCAAGCTCTCGCTGATTTATCCTCTGAACAACCGCTGATTTTTCTCCAGAACCCTTGCTGTTTTATATCACAAAGTCTCAATGTTTTATCTCCTGAACTCAGGCTGCTTTTTCTGCAGAACCCTAGCTGTTTTATCTCCCAAACTCTCATTGTTTTAACCCCTGACTTCTCGTTGTTTTATCCCCTGAAATCTGGCTGCTTTTTCTCCAGAACCCTAGCTGTTTTATCTCCCAAACTCTCGCTGTTTTATCCCCTGAACTGCTGCTGATGTTTCTCCAGAACACTAGCTGTTTTATCTCCCAAACTCTCGGTGTTTTATCCTCTGAACGGCTGCTGATGTTTCTCCAGAAACCTAGCTGTTTTATCTCCCTCGCTTTCGCAGTTTTATCCCCTGAACTCCTGCTGATCATTTTTTCAGAACCCTCGCTGTTTTATCTCTCGAATTCGCTCGGTTTTATCTCCTGAACTCTCAATCTTTTATCTCCAAAGCTCTCGCTGATTTTTCTCCAGAACTCTCACTATATTATCTCCTGAACTCTGCCTGTTCTATCTCCCGAACACTCGCTGTTTTATTTGCCAAACTCTCACAGTTTTAACCCGTGAATTCTCGCTGTTTTATCGCCTGAACACTGGCTGATTCTTCTCCAGAATTTAGCTGTTTTATCTCCCAAATTCTGGCTGTTTTATCCTCTGAACGCCTGCTGATCTTTCTCCAAAAACCTTGCTGTTTTATATCTCGAATTCTCACTGTTTCATCTCCTGAACTCTCACTCGTTTATCTCCAAAGGTCTCGCTAGTTTTTCTCCAGAACTCTCATTACTTTGTTTCCTGAACTCTCACTTTTTTCACTCCCGAACTCTCGCTGTTTTATCTCCAGAATTCTTCCTGATTTTTCTCCTGAGCTCTTGCTGTTTGATCTCCTGAATTCTTACTGTTTTAACGCCCGAATGCTCACTGTTTTTTCTCCAGAACCCTCGCTGTTTTATCTCAGAACTCTCACTCATTTATCTCCAAAGGGTTCGCTGATTTTTATCCAGAACTCTCACTATTTTCTCTCCTGATCTCTCGCTGTTTTATCTCCAGAATTCTTGCGGATTTTTCTCCTGAGCTCTTGCTGTTTGATCTCCTGAATCTTGCTGTTTTACATCCCGAATTGTCACAGTTTCATCTCCTGAACTCTCGCTGTTTTATCTTTCAAACGCACGTTATTTTTTCTCGAGAAACCTGGCTGTTTTATCTCCTAAAGACTCAAAGTTTTATTCCATGAATTCACCCTGTTTTATGTACTGACGTTTCATTCTTTTATCCTCTGCACTCTCGCTGATTTTACTCCAGAAACCTTTCTGTTTTATCTCCCAAGCTCTCGCTGTTTTATCCTCTGAACTACCGCTGAATTTTCTCCAGTACCCTTGCTGTTTTATATCACAAAGTCTCACTCTTTTATCTCCTGAACTCAGGCTGCTTTTTCTCCAGAACCCTCGCTGTTTTATCTCACAAACTCTCACTGTTTTAACCCATGATTTCACGCTGTTTTATCCCCTGAAATCTGGCTGCTTTTTCTCCAGAACCCTAGCTGTTTTATCTCCCAAACTCTCGCTGCTTTATCCTCTGAACTGCTGCTGATGTTTCTCCAGAACCCTCGCTGTTTGATCTCCCAAACTCTCGCTGTTTTATCCCCTGAACTCTCATTGTTTTATCCTGAACTCTTGCTGTTTTAACTCCCGAATTCTCACGGTATTATCTCCTGAACTCTGGTTGTTTTATCTCTCAAACTCTCGCTGTTTTTTCTCTAGGACCATCGCTTTTTTATCTCCCAAACTCTCACTGATTTATCCCTTGAATTCTCGGTGCTTTATCCCCTGAAAAATGGCTGATTTTTCTCCAGAAACCTAGCTGGTTTTATCTCCAAAGCTGTCGCTGATTTTTCTCCAGAACTCTCACTATTTTATCACCTGAACTCTCGCTTTTTTCTCTCCCAAACTCTCGCTGTTTTATCTCCAGAATTCTTCCTGATTTTTCTCCTGAGCTCTTGTAGTTTGATCTCCTGAACTCTTGCTGTTTTAATGCCCGAATTCTCATTGTTTTTTCTGCAGAACCCTCGCTGTTTTATCCCTCGAATTCTCACTGTTTTATCTCCTGAACTCTCACTCCTTTGTCTCCAAAGGGTTCGCTGATTTTTATACCGAACTCTCACAGTTTTATCTTCTGAACACTCGCTGTTTTATCTCCCGAACTCTCAATGTTTTATCTCCAGAATTCTTACAGATTTTTCTCCTGAGCTCTTGCTGATTGATCTCCTGAACTCCTGCTGTTTTTTCTCCAGAACCCTCGCTGTTTCATCTCCCAAACTCACACTGTTTCAACTCCTGAATTCTCGCTGTTTTATCCCCTGAACTCTGGCTGATTTTTCACCAGAACTCTAGCTGTTTTATGTCCCAAACTCTCGCTGTTTTATCACCTGAACTCTCGCTGTTTTATTTCTCAAACTCTCTCTGTTTTTTCTCCAGAACCCTCGCTCTTTTATCTCCCAAAATCTCAAAGTTTTATCCCCTGAATTCTCGCTGCTTTATCCCCTGAACTCTGGCTGATTTTTCTCCAGAACCCTAGCTGTTTTATCTCCCTGACTCTCGCTGTTTAATCCTCTGATCTCTTGCTGATCTTTCTCGAGAACCCTCGCTGTTTTATCTCTCAAAATCTCACTGTTTTATCTCCTGGAACTCTCACACTTTTATCTCGAAAGCACTCGCTGATTTTTCTCCTGAACTCACACTATTTTATCTCCTGAACTCTGGCTCTTTTATCTCCCGAAATCTCGCTGGTTTATCTCCAGAATTCTTGTTGAATTTTCTTCTGAGCTCTTGCAGTTTTACCGCCTGAACTCTTGCTGTTTTAACTCCCAAATTTTCACTTTTTTATCTTCGGAATACTCGCTGTTTTATCTCTCAAACACTCGCTGTTTTTTTTCTCCAGAAACCTCGCTGTTTTATCTCCTAAACTCTCACTGTTTTATCCCCTGAATTCTCCCTGTTTTATCCCCTGAATTTTCACAGTTTTATCCTCTGCACTCTTGCTGATTTTTCTATAGAACCTTTGCTGTATTATGTCACAATGTCTCGCTGTTTTATCTCCTGAACTCTTGCTGTTTTATCCCCTGAAATCTGGCTGATTTTTCTCCAGAACCCTCGATGTTTTATCTCCTAATCTCTCGCTGTTTTATCCCGTGAACTCTCATTGTTTTAGCTTCCGAGCTTTTGCTGCTTTACCCCTGAACTCTGCCTGTTTTATCCCATGAACTCTCATTGTTTTATCCCCTGAATTTTTGCTGCTTTATCCCCTGAACTCTGGCTGATTATTGTCCAGAATCCTAGCTGTTTTATCTCCCAAGCTCTCGCTGTTTTATCCTCTGAACTCCTGCTGATCTTCCTCCAGAACCCTCGTTTTTTTTATCTCTCGAATTCTCTCAGAACTATCTCCTGAACTCTCGCTGTTTTATCTCTCAAACACCCATTATTTTTTCAAGAGAAACCTCGCTGTTTAATCTCCTAAGGTCTCAATGTTTTATCCCCTGAATTCACCATGTTTTATCCGCTGAAATTTCACTCCTTTATCCTCTGCACTCTCGCTGATCTTTCTCCAGAACCCTCGCTCTTTAATCTCCCAAACTCTCGCTGCATTATCCCCTGAACTCTCATTGTTTTATCCTGAATTCTTGCTGTTTTAACTCCCGAATTATCACGGTATTATCTCCTGAACTCTGGTTGTTTTATCTCTCAAACTCTCGCTGTTTTTTCTCCAGGACCATCGCTTTTTTATCTCCCAAACTCTCACTGATTTATCCCTTGAATTCTCGGTGCTTTATCCCCTGAAAAATGGCTGATTTTTCTCCAGAAACCTAGCTGCTTTTTCTCCCAAGCTTTCGCTGTTTATCCCCTGAACTCCCGCTGATTTTTCACCAGAAACCTCGCTGCTTTATCTCCCAAACTCTCACTGTTTTATCTCCTGAACTCTCATTGTTTTATCTTCTGAGCTTTTGCTGTTTTATCCCCTAAACTCTACGTGTTTCATCCCCTGAATTTTTGCTGCTTTATTCCCTGAAATCTGGCTGATTATTATCCAGAATCCTAGTTGTTTTATCTCCCAATTCTCGCTGTTTTATCCTCTGTACTCCTGCTGATTTTTATCCAGCACCATCGTTCTTTTATCTCTCGAATTCGCACTGTTTTATCTCCAGAACTCTCACTCTTTTATCTCCAAAGCTGTCGCTATTTTTTCTCCACAACTCTCAGTTTTATCTGCTGAGCTATTGCGGGTTTAACTCCCGAACTCTCTCTGTTTTATCTCCAGAATTCTTGCTGATTTTTCTCCTGAGCTCTTGATGTTTGATCTCCTGAACTCTTGCTAATTTAACTCGCGAATTATCACTGTTTTATCTCCTGAACTCTCGCTGTTTTATCTCTCAAACTCTCGCTGCTTTTTCTCCAGAACCCTCGCTGATTTATCTCCCAAACTCTCAATGTTTTATCCCCTGAATTCTCGCTGCTTTATCCCCTGAACTCTGGCTGATTTTTCTCCAGAGCCCTAGCTGTTTTATCTCCTAGACTGTCGCTGTTTACTCCTCAGAACTCCTGCTGATCTTTCTCCAGAACCCTAGCTGTTTTACCTCTCAAATTCTCACTGAATTATCTCCTGGAATCTCACAATTTTATCTCCGAAGGTCTCACTGATTTTTCTCCAGAACTCTCAGTACTTTATCTCCTGAACTCTGACTCTTTTATCTCCCGATATCTCGCTGCTTTACCTCCAGAATTCTTGCGGATTTTTCTGCTGAGCTCTTGCTGTTTTATCGCCTGAACTCTTGCTGTTTTAACTCCTGAATCCTTACTGTTTTATCTTCGGAATTCTCGCTGTTTTATCATCATCACTCGCTGTTTATTCTCCAGAAACCTCGCTGTTTTTTCTCCGAAACACTCACTGTTTTATCCCCTGAATTTTCCCTGTTTTATCCCCTGAATTTTCACTCTTTTGTCCTCTGCACTCTCGCTAAATTTTCTCCAGAACCCTTGTTGTTTTATCTCCCAAGTTCTCGCTGTTTTGTCCTCTGAAATCCTGCTGATTCTTCTCCAGAACACCTGCTGTTTTATCTCACAAGCTCTCTCTGTTTTCTCCTCTGAACTCTCACTGATTTATCTCCCAAACTCTTGCAGTTTTATATTCTGAACTCCTGCTAATCCTTCTCCAGAACCCTGGATGTTTTTTCTCCCGAAATCTCACTGATTTATCTCTCGAATTCTCATTGTTTCATCTCCTGAACTCTCGCTGATTTTACTCCAGAACCCTCGCTGTTTTATCTCCCAAGCTCTTGCTGTTTTATCCTCTGAACTCCCGCTGCGTTTTCTCCAGAACCATCGCTGTTTTCTCACCCAAAGCCTTGCTGTTTTATCCCCTGAACTCTTGGTCTTTTATCCCCCGAATTCTCGCTGTTTTATACCCTGAAATTTCATTGTTTCATCCTCAGCACTCTCGGTGTTTTATCTCCAGAATTCTTGATGATTTTTCTCCTGAGCTCTTGCTGTTTTAACTCCCGAATTCTCACTGTTTTATCTTCGGAATTCTCACTGTTTTATTCTCTGCACTCTCGCTGATTTTTCTCCAGAACCCTCGCTGTTTTATCTCCCAAGCTCTAGCTGTTTTATCCTCTGAACTTCCGCAGATTTTTCTACAGAACCCTTGCTGTTTTATCTCACAAAGTCTCACTGTTTTATCTCCTGAACTCTCGCTGTTTTATCCCCTGAACTCTGGCTGATTTTTCTACAGAAACCTCGCTGTTTTATCTCCCAAGCTCACGCTGTTTTAGTCCCTGAAATCTCATTGTTTTATCCCCTGAATTTTTTCTGCTTTATCCCCTGAACTCTGGCTGATTATTATCCGGAATCCTAGCTGCTTTATCTCCCAAGCTCTCACTGTTTTATCATATGAATTCCTGCTGATCTTTCTCCAGAACCCTCGCTATTTTATTTCTTTAATTCTCTCTGTTTTATCTCCTAAACTCTCACTCTTTTATCTCCAAAGTTCTCGCTGATTTTTCTCCAGACCTCACACTATTTTATCTCCTGAACTCTGGCTGTTTTATGTGCTGAACTCTCGCTGTTTTATCTTCGGAATTCTTCCTGATTTTTCCCCTGAGGTCTTGCTGTTTTATCGCCTGAACTCTTGCTGTTTTCACTCCCGAATTCTCACTCTTTTATCTTCGGAATTCTCACTAATTTATCTCTCATACACGCGCTGTTTTTTCTCCAGAAATCTCGCTGTTTTATCTCCTAAACTCTGACTGTTTTGTCCCCTGAATTCTCCCTGTTTTATACCCTGAATTTTCACTGTTTTATCCTCTGCACTCTCGCTGATTTTTCTCCTGAACCCTCGCTGTTTTATCCCCCAAGCTATCGCTGTCTTTTCCTCTGAACTCCTGCTGATTTTTCTCCAGGACCCTTGCTGTTTTTTCTCCCAAACTTTCACTGTTTCATCCTCTGAATTCTCGCTGTTTTATCCCCTGAACTCTGGAAGATTTTTCTCCAGAACCCCAGTTGTTTTATCTCGCAAACTCACGCTGTTTTATCCTCTGAACTCCTGCTGATTTTTCTCCAGAACCCTCGCTGTTTTAACTCCCAAGCTCTCGCTATTTTATTCCCTGAAAACTCATTGTTTTATCTTCCTAGCTTTACCGCTGAACTCTAGCTGTTTTATCCCCTGAATTCTCCCTGTTTTGTCCCATGAACTCTTAATGATGTTTCTCCAGACCCTAGCTGTTTAATCTCCCAAACTCTCGTTGTTTTATCCTCTGAACTCCTGCTGATCTTTCTCCAGAACCCGCTCTGATTTATCTCTCGAATTGTCACTGTTTTATCTTGTGAACTCTGGTTGTTTTATCTTCCAAACTCTCGCTGTTTTATCTCCAGAATTCTTGTTGATTTTTCTCCTGAGCTCTTGCTGTTTTATCACCTGAACTCTCGCTGTTTTTAATCCCGAATTCTCACTGTTTTATCTTCGGAATCCTCACTGTTTTATATTTCAAAAACTCGCTGTTTTTTCTCCAGAAACCTCGCTGATTTATCTCCTGAACTCACACTGTTTTATACCCTGAATTCTCCCTGTTTTATCCATGAATTTTCACTGTTTTATCCTCGGCACTCCCGCTGATTTTACTCCAGAACCCTCGCTGATTTATCTCTCAAATTCTCACTGTTTTATCTCCTGTAATCTCACACTTTTATCTCCAAATGTCTCACTGATTTTTCTCCAGAACTCTCAGTACCTTTTCTCCTGAACTCTGGCTGTGTTATCTCCCGAACTCTCGCTGTTTTACCTCCTGAATTCTTGCGGATTTTTCTGCTGAGCTCTTGCTGTTTTATCGCCTGAACTCTTGCTGTTTTAACTCCCAAATCCTTACTGTTTTATCTTCGGAATTCTCGCAGTTTTATCTTCAAACACTCGCTATTTATTCTCCAGAAACCTCGCTGTTTTTTCTCCGAAACTCTCACTGTTTTATCCCTTGAATTCTCCTTTTTTTATCCCCTGAATTTTCACTCTTTTGTCCTCTGCACTCTTGCTAAATTTTCGCCAGAACCCTTGCTGTTTTATCTCCCAAGCTCTCGCTGTTTTGTCCTCTGAAATCCTGCTGATTCTTCTCCAGAACTCTTGCTGTTTTATCTCCCAAGCTCTCTCTGTTTTATCCACTGAACTCTCACTGTTTTATCTCCCAAGCTCTTGCAGTTTTATCCTCTGAACTCCTGCTGATCCTTCTCCAGAACCCTCGATGTTTTTTCTCCTGAATTCTCCCTGATTTATCTCCCGAATTCTCATTGTTTTATCTCCTGAACCCCCGCTGCATTTTCTACAGAACCATCGGTGTTTTTTCTCCGTAAACCTTGCTGTTTTATCCCTTGACCTCTCGGTCTTTTATCCCCCGAATTCTCCCTGTTTTATACCCTGAATTTTCATTGTTTTATCCTCAGCACTCTCGCTGTTTTATCTCCAGAATTCTTGCTGACTTTTCTCCTGAGCTCTTGCTGTTTTATCTCCTGAACAATGCTGATTTACGTCCCAAATTCTCATTGTTTTATCTCCTGAACTCTCGCTGATTTTACTCCAGAATACTCGCTGTTCTATCTCCCAAGCTCTAGCTGTTTTATCCTCTGAACTCCTGCTGATCTTTCTCCAGAACTCTTGCTGTTTTATCTCACAAACACTCACTGCTCCATCTCCTGAACTCTCGCTGTTTTATCCCCTGAACTCTGGCTGATTTTTCTCCAAAACCCTCGCTGTTTTATCTCCCAAGCTGTCTCTGTTTTATTCTGAACTCTCACTGTTTTATCTCCCAAGCTCTTGCAGTTTTATCCTCTGAACTCCTCCTGATCATTCTCCAGAACCCTCGATGTTTTTTCTCCCGAATTTTCACTGATTTATCTCCAGAATTCTCACTGTTTTATATCCTGAACTCTCGCTGATTTAACTCCAGAACCCTTGCTGTTTTATCTCCAAAGCTCTCGCTGTTTTATCCTCTGAACTCCCACTGCATTTTCTCCAGAACCATCGCTGTTTTATCTCGCAAACTCTCTCTGTTTTTCCCCTGAACTCTCATTGTTTTAACTTCTGAGCTTTTGCTGCTTTTCCCCCTGAATTCTCGCTGCTTTATCCCCTAAACTCTGGCTGATAATTCGCCAGAATCATAGCTGTTTAACCTCCCAAGCTCTCGCTTTTTTATCCTCTGAACCCCTGCTGATCTATCTCCAGAACCCTCGCTGTTTTATCTCTCGCATTCACATTGTTTTATCTCCTGAACTCTCACTCTTTTATCTCAAAGCTATCGCTGATTTTTCGCCAGAACTCTCACTATTTTATCGCGTGAACTCTGGCTCTTTTATCTCCTGAACTCTCGCTGTTTTATCTCCAGAATTCTTGTTCAATTTTCTCCTGAGTTCTTGATGTTTTATCGCCTGAACACTTGCCAGCTTTAACTTCCGAATTCACACTGTTTTACCTTCTGAATTCTCGCTGTTTTATCTCTCAAACACTCGCTGCTTTTTCTCCAGAACCCTCGCTGTTTTATCGCCCAAACTCTCACTGTTTTAACCCCTGAATTCTGGCTGTTTTATCCCCTCAACTCAGGCTGAATTTGCTCCAGTACCCTAGCTGTTTGATGCTGCTTTACCCCTGAACTCTCGTTGTTTTATCCTCTGAACTCCTGCTAAACTTTCTGCAGAGCCCTCGCTCTTTTATCTCTCGAATTCTCACTGTTTTATCTCCTGAACTCTCACACTTTTATCTCCATAGCTCTCGCTGATTTTTCTCCAGATCTCTCAGTATTTTATCTCCTGAACTCTGGCTGTTTTATCTCGCGAAATCTCGCTGTTTTATCTCCAGAATTCTTGCTGACTTTTCTCCTGAGCTCTTGCTGTTTTATCGCCTGAACTCTTGTTGTTTTAACTCCCGAATTCTCACTGTTTTATCTTCGGAATTCTCGCTATTTTATCTCTCAAACACTCGCTGCTTCTTCTCCAGGAACCTCGCTTTATTATCTCCTAAACTCTCACTGTTTTATCCCCTGAATTCTCCCTGTTTTATCCCCTGAATATTCACTCTTTTATCCTCTGCACTCTCGCTGATTTTTATCCAGAACCCTCGCTGTTTTATCTCCCAAGCTCTCGCTGTTTTCTCCTCTGAACTCCCGCTGATTTTTCTCCAGAACCCTTGCTGTTTTATCTCACAAAGTCTCACCATTTTATCTCCTGAACTCTTGCTGTTTTATCCCCTGAACTTTGGGTGATTTTTCTCCAGAACCCTCGCTGTTTTATCTCCCAAACTCTGGCTGTTTTATCCCGTGAACTCTGATTGTTTTATCTTCTGAACTTTTGCTGCTTTATCCCTGAACTCTCGCTGTTTTATCCCCTGAACTCTCATTGTTCTATCCCCTAAGTTTTTGCTGCTTGATCCCACGAACTCTGGCTGATTATTATCCAAAATCCTAGCTGTTTTATCTCACTTGTGCTCGCTGTTTTATCCTCTGAACTGCTGCTGAACTTTCTCCAGAATCCTCGCTGTTTTTTCTCTCGAATTTGCACTGTTTTATCTCCTGAACTCTCACTCTATTATCTCCAAAACTCTCGCTAATTTTTCTCCACAACTCTCATAATATTATTTCCTGAGCTCTCATTGTTTTATCTCCTGAACTCTCGCTTTTTTATCTCCAGAATTGTTGCTCATTTTTCTCCTGAACTCTTGCTTTTTATCGCCTGAATTCTCACTGTTTTATCCCCTGAATTCTCGCTGTTTTATCCCATGACCTCTCGCTGATTTTTCTCCAGAACGCTCACTGTTTTATCTCCCAAGCTCTCGCTGTTTTATCCTCTGAACCCATGTTGATTTTTTCCAGAACCCTCGCTATTGTGTCTCCCAAACCCTCGCTATTTTATCCCCTGAACTTTCACGCTTTTATCCCCTAAATCCTTGCAGTTTTATCCCCTGAATTTTCACTACTTTTTCCTCTGCACTTTCGCTCATTTTTCTCCGGAACCCTGGCTGTTTTATCACCCAAGCTCTCGCTGTTTTATCCTCTGAACGCCCGCTGATTTTTCACCTGAACCCTCGCTGTTTTCTCGCCAAACCTCTCGCTGTTTTATCCTCTGAACTCCCGCTGATTTCTCTCCAGAACCCTCGCTGTTTTATCTCCAAAACCCTGTCTGTTTTATCCACTGAACTCTCGCCATTTTATCCCCTGAATTCTCCCTGTTTTATCCCCTGAATTTTCACTGTTTTATCCTCTGCAGTCTCGCTGATGTTTCTCCAGACCCCTCGCAGTTTTATCTCCCAACCTCTCGCTGTTTCATCCTCTGAACACCCGCTGATTTTTCTCCAGACCCCTACTATTTTATCTAACGATCTCTCACTGTTTTATCTCCTGACATCTCGCTGTTTTATCTCCTGAAATCTGGCTGAATTTCCACCAGAACCCTAGTTGTTTTATCTCCAGAATTCTTGCTCATTTCTCTCCTGAGCTCTTGCTGTTTGATCTCCTGAACTCTTGCTGATTTAACTCACAAAGTCTCACTCTTTTATCTCATGAGCTCTCCCTGTTTTATCTCCCAAACTCTCACTGTTTTATCCCCGAACGCTCATTGTTTTATCGTCCGAGCTTTTAATGCTGTACCACAGATCTCTCGCTGTTTAATCCCCTGAACTCTGGCTGATTTTTCTCCAGAAACCTATCTGTTTTATCTCCCAAGCTCTCGCTGTTTTATCCTCTGAACTCCTGCTGATCGTTCTCCTGAACCCTCGCTGTTTTATCTCTCGAATTCTCACTGTATTTTCTCCTGAACTTTCACTCTTTTATCTCCAAAGCTCTCGCTGATTTTTCTCCAGAACGCTCACTGTTTTATCTCCCAAGGTCTCGCTGTTTTATCTCCCAAACTATCGCTGTTTTATCTCCAGAATTCTTGCTGATTTTTCTCCTGGGCTCTTGCTGTTTTATCTGCTGAACTCCTGTTGTTTTAACTCCCGAATTCTCACTGTTTTATCTCAGTAACTCTCACTGTTTTATCTCTCATACAATCACTGCTTTATCCCCTGAATTCTCGCTGTTTCATCCCCTGAACTCTCACTGTTTTTTTTCTCCAGAGCCCTCGCAGTTTTATCTCCCAAACCCTCACTGCTTTATCCCCTGAATTCTCGCTGTTTCATCCCCTGAACTCTCACTGATTTTTCTCCAGAACCATCACTGTTTTGTCTCCCAAGCTCTCAATGATTTAACCTCTGAACGCCCGTTGATTTTTCTCCAGAACACTCGCTCTTTTATCTCCCAATCCCTCGCTGTTTTATCCCCGGAACTCTCGTTACTTTATCCCCTGAATTCTCACTGTTTTATCCCCTGAATTTTCACTGTTTTATCATCTGCACTCTCGCTGATTTTTTTCCCGAACCCTCGCTGTTGGATCTCCCAAGGTCTCGCTGTTTTATCCTCTGAACTCCTGCTGATTTTTCTTCAGAATCCTTGCCTTTTTAGTTCACAAACTCTCACTGTTTTATCTCCCAAACTCTCACTGTTTTTTCTCCAAAATTCTTGCTGATTTTTCCCCAGAATTCTTGCTATTTTATCTCCCAAACTCTTGCTGGTTTATCCCCTGAACTCTCACTGTTCCTGAACTTTCACTGCTTCACCCCCGAACTCTCATTCTTTTATCCTCTGAGCTCTTGCTGTTTTATCCCTTGAATTCTAGCTGTTTGATCCCCTGTACTCTCGATGAGTTTTCTCTAGAACCCTTGCTGTTGTACCTCCCAAACTCTTGCTGTTTTATCCTCTGAAATCTTGCTGATTTTTCTCCAGAACACTGGCTGTTTTATCTCCCAAACTCTTGCTGTTTTAACGTCTGAACTCTTGCTGATTTTTATCCAGAAGCCTCGCTATTTTATCCTGAGCTCTCGCTGTTTTATCCCCTGAACGCTTGCTGTTTTATCCCCTGAAATCTCGCTGTTTTAGCTCCAGAATTCTTGCTGATTTTTCTCCTGAGCTCTTGCTGTTTTATCTCCTGAACTCCTGCTGTTTTAACGCCCGATTTCTCACTGCTTTATCTCCTGAACTCTTGCTACTTTATCTCTCCAAATCTCGCTGTTTTTTTCTCAAGAGCCCTCGCTGTTATATCTCCTAAACTCACTGCTTTATCCCCTGCATTCTCGCAGTTTTATCCCCTGAACTCTCACTGATTTTTCTGTGGAACCCTCACTGTTTTATCTCCAAAGCTCTCGCTGTTATATCCTCTGAACGCCCATTGATTTTTCTCCAGAACCCTCGATGTTTTATCTTCCAAACCCTCACTGCTTTATCCCCTGAATTCTCGCTGTTTCATCCCCTGAACTCTCACTGATTTTTCTCCAGAATCCTCATTGTTTTGTCTCCCGAGCTCTCAATGTTTCAACCTCTGAACGACCATTGATTTTTCTCCAGAACACTCGCTGGTTTATCTCCCAATCCCTCGCTGTTTTATCCCCTGAACTCTCGCTCCATTATCAACTGAATTCTCGCTGTTTTATTCCCTGAATTTTCAGTGTTTTATCCTATGCACTCTCGCTGTTTTTTCTCCGGATCCCTCGCTCTTTTATCACCCATGGTCTCGCTGTTTTATCCTCTGAACTCCTGCTTGTTTTTCTCCAGAACCCTTGCTGTTTTAGCTCACAAACCCTCACTGTTTTATCTCCCAAACTCTCGCTGATTTTTCCCCAGACTTCCTGCTATTTTATCTCCCAACTCTTGCTGGTTTATCCCCTGAACTCTCACTGTTCCTGAACTTTCACAGCTTTACTCCTGAACTCTCGCTCTTTTATCCCCTGGGCTCTTGCTGTTTTATCCCTTGCATTCTCGTGAATTTATCCCCTGTACTCTCGTTGATTTTTCTCCAGAGCCCTCGCTGTTTTATCTCCCAAACTCTCGCTGTTTTATCCCCTGAACGCTTGCTGTTTCATCCCCTGAAATCTCGGTGTTTTAACTGCTGCACTCTTGCTGTTTTATCTCCCAAACTTTTGCTGTTTTGTCTCCAAAATTCTTGCTATTTTTTCTCCTGAGCTTATGCTGTTTATCTCCTGAACTCTTGCAATTTTAACTCCCAAATTTTCACTCTTTTATCTCCTGAACTCTCGTTGTTTTATCTCAAACTCTCGTTGATTTATCTCCTGAACCCTCGCTGTTTTATCCCCGGAATTCTCGCTGTTTTACCCCTGAATTCTCGTTGTTTTATCCCCTGAACTCTTGCTGCTTTTCCTCCAGAATTCTTGCTGATTATCCTGCTGAGCTCTTGCTATTTTATCCCCTGAACTCTCACAGTTTTATCCCCTGAATTTTTGCCATTTTAACTGAAGAACTCTCGCTGATTTTCCTCCAGAACCCTTGCTGTTGTATAACCCAAACTCTCGCTGTTTCATCCCCCTGAACGCTTGCTGTTTCATCCCTTGAAAACTCGTTGTTTTAACTCCTGCCCTCTCGCTGTGTTATCTCCCAAACTCTTGCTGTTTTGTCTCCAACATTCTTGCTGATTTTTCTCCTGAGCTCTTGCTGTTTTATCTCCTGAACTCTTGCGACTTTAATGCACAAATTCTCACTGTTTTATCTCCTGAACTCCCTTTGTTTTATCTCCTGAACTCTCATTGTTTTATCTCCTGAACTCTCACTGTTTTATCTCCTGAACCCTCGCTGTTTTGTCCCCTGAATTCTCGCTGTTTTACCCCTGAATTCTCGTTGTTTTATCCCCTGAACTCTCGCTGCTTTTTCTCCAGAATTCTTGCTGATTTTTCTCGTGAGCTCTTGCTGTTTTATCTTCTGAACTCTGGCTGATCTTACTCCTGAACCCTCGCTGTTTTATCTCCCAAGCACTCGCTGTTTTATCCAATGAGCTCCTGCTGATATTTCTCCAGAACCCTCGGTTTTTTTTCTCCCAAATTCTCACTGATTTATCTCCTGAACTCTCACTCCTTTATCTCCAAAGCTGTAGCTGATTATTCTCCAGAACTCACACTATTTTATCTCCTGAATTCTAGCTGTTTTATCTCCTGACCTCTCGGTATTTTATCCCCCAAATTCTCCCTGTTTGATCCCCTGAACTTTCATTGTTTTATCCTCAGCACTCTCGCTGATTTTTCTCCAGAACCCACGCAGTTTTATCTCCCAAGCTCTCGCTGTTTTATCCTCTGAACTCCTGCTGATCTTTCTCCAGAACCCTTGCTGTTTTATTACACAAATACTCACTGTTTTATCTCCTGAACTCTCGCTGTTGTATCCCCCGAACTCTGGCTGATTTTTCTATTAAAGCCTCGCTGTTTTATCTCCCAAACTCTCGCTGTTTTATCCTCTGAACTCTCATTGTTTTATCTTCCGAGCTTTTGCTGCTTTACCCCTGAAATCTCGCTGCTTTATCCCTGAACTCTCATTGTTCTATCCCCTGAATTCTCGCTGTTTTATCCCCTGAACTCTGGCTGATTATTTTCCAGAATCCTCGCTGCTTTGTCTCCCAAGCTCTCGCTGTTATATCCTCTGAACTCCTGCTGATCTTTGTTTAGAACCTTCGCTGTTTTATCTCTCGAATTCCCATTGTTTTATTTCTGAACTCTCACTCTTTTATCTTCAAAGCTCTCACTGTTTTTTGTCCAGAACGCTCACTAATTTATTACCTCAACTCTGGCTGTTTTATCTCCCGAACTCTCGCTGTTTTATCTCCAGAATTCTTGTTGATTTTTCTCCTGAGCTCTTGCTTCTTTATCACCTGAACGATTGTTGTTTTAACTCCTGTCTTCTCACTGTTTTATCTTCGGAATACTCACTGTTTTATCTCTCAAACAATCGCTGTTTTTTCTCCAGAAACCTCGCTGTTTTATCTCCTAAACTCTCAAACTTTAATCCCCTGATTTCCCCCTGCTTTATCACCTGAATTTTCATTCGTTTATCCCCTGAACTCTCCTCGATTTTTCTCCAGAACCCAGGGTGCTTAATCTCCCAAGTGCTCGCTGTTTTATCCTCTGAACACCCGCTGATTTTTCTCCAGAACCCTCCACTGTTTTATCTCCCAAACCCTCGCTTTTTTATCCCCTGAAATCTTGTTCTATTATCCGCTGAATTCTCGCTGTTTTATCCCCTGAATTTTCAGTGTTTTATCCTCTGCACTCTCACTTGATTTTCTCCAGATCCCTCGCTCCTTTATCACCCAAGGTCTCGCTGTTTTCTCCTCTGAACTCCTGCTGGTTTTTCTCCAGATGCCTTGCTGTTTTAGCTCACAAACTCTCACTGTTTTATCTCCCAAACTCTCGCTGATTTTTCTCCAGGATTCTAGCTGATTTTTCCCCAGAATTCTTGCTATTTTAACTCCCAAACTCTTGCTGGTTTATCCCCTGAACTCTCACTGTTCCTGAACTTTCACTGCTTTACTCCTGAACTCTCGCTCTTTTATCTGCTGGGCTCTTGCTGTTTTATCCCTTGAATTCTCGCGAATTTATCCCCTGTAGTCTCGCTGATTTTTCTCCAGACCCCTTGGTGTTGTATCTCCCAAACACTTGCAGTTTTATCCTCTGAACTCTTGCTGATTTTTCTCCAGAGCCCTCGCTGATTTATCTCCCAAACTCTCGCTGTTTTATCTCCCAACCTCTTGCTGTTTTGTCTCCAAAATTCTTGCTGATTTTTCTCCTGAGCTCTTGCTGTTTATCTCCTGAACTCTTGCAATTTTAACTCCCGAATTCTCACTGATTTATCTGCTGAATTCTCACATTTTATCACCTGAACTCTCACTGTTTTATCTCAAGCTCTCGTTGTTTTATCTCCTGAACCCTTGCTGTTTTATCCCCTGCATTCTCCCTGTTTTACCCCTGAATTCTCACTGTTATGTCCCCTGAACTCTCGCTGCTTTTCCTCCAGAATTCTTGCTGATTTTTCTCCTGAGCTCTTGCTGTTTTATCCCCTGAACTCACACAGTTTTATCCCCTGAATTCCGGCCATTTTATCCGAAGAACACTCGCTGATTTTCCTCCAGAACCCTTGCTGTTGTATAACCCAAACTTTCGCTGTTTTATCCCCTGAACGCTTGCTGTTTCATCCCCTGAAATATCGCTGTTTTAACTCCTGCACTCTCGCTGTTTTATCTCCCAAACTTTTGCTGTTTTTTCTCCAACAATCTTGCTGATTTTTCTCCTGAGCTCTTGCTGTTTTATCTCCTGACCTCTTCCTGTTTTAACTCCAAAATTCTCACTGTTTTATCTGCTGAACGCTCACTGTTTTAACTCCTGAACTCTCGTTGTTTTATCTCCTGAACCCTCGCTGTTTTGTCTGCTGAATTCTCGCTGTTTTACCCCTGAATTCTCGCTGTTTTATCCCCTGAACTCTCGCTGCTTTTTCTCCAGAACTCTTGCTGATTTTTATCCTGAGCTCTTGCTGTTTTATCCCCTGAACTCTCACAGTGTTATCCCCTGAATTCTTGCCATTTTATCCGCTGAGCTCTCGCTGATTTTCCTCCAGAACACTTACTGTTGTATAACCCAAACTCTTGCTGATTTATCCTCTGAACTCTTGCTGATATTTCTCCAGAACCCTCGCTGTTTTATCTCCCAAACTCTTGCTGTTTTATCCCCTGAACTGTCATTGCTTTATCGTCTGAGCTTTTGCTGCTTTAACCCTGAACTCTTGCTGTTTTATCTCCTGAACTCTGGCTCTTATTTCTCCAGAACCCTAGCTGTTTTATCTCCCAAGCTCCCTCTGTTTTATCCTCTGACCTCTCACTGTTTTATCTCCCAAGCTCTCGCTGTTTTATCCACTGAACTCCTGCTAATCTTTCTCCAGAACCCTCGCTGTTTTTTCTCCCGAATTCTCCCTGTTTTATCTCCTGAACTCTCACTCTTTTATCTCCAAAGCTCTTGCTGATTTTTCTCCAGAACTCACACTATTTTATCTCCTGAACGCTGGCTGTTTTTTCTCCGGAACTCTCGCTGTTTTATCTCCAAAATTCTTGATGATTTTTCTCCTGAGCTCTTGCTGTTTTATCTCCTGAACTCTGGCTGATCTAACTCCAGAACCCTCGCTGTTTTATCTCCAAAGCTCTCGCTGTTCGATCTTCTGAACACCTGCTGATATTTCTCCAGATAGTTTGTCCCAAATTCTCACTGATTTATCTACTGAACTCTCAATCCTTTAACTCCAAAGCTGTCGCTGATTTTTCTCCAGAACTCACACTATTTTATCTCCTGAATGCTAGCTGTTTTATCCCCTGACCTCTCGGTATTTTATCCCCCGAATTCTCGCTGTTTTATCCCCTGAATTTTCATTGTTTTATCCTCAGCACTCTCGCTGATTTTTCTCCAGAACCCACGAAGTTTTATCTCCCAAGCTCTCGCTGTTTTATCCTCTGAACTCCTGCTGTTTTTTCTCCAGATCCCTTGCTGTTTTAGCTCACAAACTCTCACTGATTTATCTCCCAAACTCTCGCTGATTTTTCTCCAGGATTCTAGCTGATCTTTCCCCAGAATTCTTGCTATTTTAACTCCCAAACTCTTGCTGGTTTATCCCCTGAACTCTCACTGTTCCTGAACTTTCACTGCTTTACACCTGAACTCTCGCTCTTTTATCTCCTGGGCTCTTGCTGTTTTATCCCTTGAATTCTCGCGAATTTATCCCCTGTAGTCTCGCTGATTTTTCTCCAGACCCCTTGGTGTTGTATCTCCCAAACACTTGCAGTTTTATCCTCTGAACCCTCGCTGATTTTTCTCCAGAACCCACGAAGTTTTATCTCCCAAGCTCTCGCTGTTTTATCCTCTGAACTCCTGCTGATCTTTCTCCAGAACCCTAGCTGTTTCATTTCACAAACACTCACTGTTTTATCTCCTGAACTCTCGCTGTTGTATCCCCTGACCTCTGCTGATTTTTCTATAAAAGCCTCGCTGTTTCATCTCACAAACTCTCGCTGTTTTAACCCCTGAACTCTCATTGTTTTATCTTCTGAGCTTTTGCTGCTTTACACCTGAACTCTCGCTGCTTTATCCCCGCACTCTCATTGTTCTATCCCTTGAATTCTCGCTGCTTTATCCCCTGAAATCTGGCTGATTATTTTCCAGAATCCTGGTTGTTTTATCTCCAAAACTCTCACAGTTATATCCTCTGTAATCCTGCTGATCATTCTCCAGAATCCTCGCTGTTTTATCTCTCGAATTCCCATTGCTTTATCTCCTGAACACTCACTCTTTTATCTTCAAAGCTGTCGCTGATTTTTCTCCAGAACACTCACTATTTTATCTCCTGAACTCTGGCTGTTTCTTCTCCCGAACTCTCGTTGTTTTATCTCCAGAATTCTTGTTGATTTTTCACCTGAGCTCTTGCTGTCTTATCACCTGAACTATTGCTGTTTTAACTCCTGACCTCTCACTGTTTATCTTCGGAAATCTCAGTGTTTTATCACTCAAACACTCGCTGGTTTTTCTCCAGGATCCTCGCTGTTTTATCTCCTAAACTCTCACTCTTTTATCCCCTGAAATCTGCCTGTTTTATCCCCTGAATTATCAGTCTTTTATCCTCTGAACTCTCGCTGATTTTTCTCCAGCTCCTTCGCTGCTTATATCTCCCAAGCTCTCACTGTTTTATCCTCTGAACTCCCGCTGATTTTTCTCCAGAACCCTCCGCTGCTTCATCTCCCAAACTCTCACTGTTTTATCGCCTGAACTCTCATTGTATTATCTTCTGAGCTTTTGCTGCTTTACCCCTGAAAACTCGCTGTTCATCCCCTGAAATCTCATTGTTTTATCCAATGAATTTTTGCTGCTTTATCCCCTGAAATCTGGCTGATTATTAACCAGATTCCTAGCTGTTTTATCTCCCAAGCTCTCGCTGTTTTATCCTCTGAACTCCTGCTGATCTTTCTCCAGAACCCTCGCATTTTCATGTCTCGAATTCGGACTGTTTTATCTCCTGAACTCTCACTCTTTTATTTCCAAAGCTCCCAATGATTTTTTTCCAGAACTCTCACTATTTTATTTCCTGAACTCTGGCAGTTTTATCTCCTGAACTCTCGCTGTTTTATCTCCAGAATTTTTGCTGATTTTTCTCCTGAGCTCTTGCTGTTTTATCGCCTGAACTCTTTTTGTTTTAACTCCAGATTCTCACTGTTTTATCTTCACAATTCTCAGTGTTTTATCTCTCAGACATTCGCTGTTTTTCTCCAGAAACATCGCTGTTTTATCTCCTAAACTCTCACTGATTTATCCCCTCATTTCTCCGTGTTCTCTCCCCTGAATTTTCACTCTTTTATCCTTGGCACTCTCGTTAATTTTTCTCCTGAGCCCTCGCTGTTTTATCTCCCAAGCTCGCGCTGTTTTTTCCTCTGAACTCCCGCTGATTATTCTCCTTGAACCCTTGCTGTTTTATTTCACAAAAGTCTCAGTGCTTTATCTCCTGAAGTCTCGCTGTTTTATCCACTGAACTCTCATTGTATTATCTTCTGAGCTTTTTTTGCTTTACCCCTGAACTCTCGCTGCTGTATCACCAAACTCTCATTGTTCTATCCCCTGAATTCTCATTGCTTTATCCCCTGAACTCTGGCTGATTATTTTCCAGAATCCTGATTGTTTTATCTCACAAGCTCTCTCCGTTATATCCTCTGAACTCCTGCTGATCTTTCTCCAGAACCCTGGCTGTTTTATCTCTCAAATTCCCATTGCTTTGTCTCCTGAAGTCTCACCCTTTAATCTTCAAAGCTCTCGCTGATTTTTCTCCGGAATGCTCACTATTTTATCTCCTGAATTCTGGCTGTTTTATCTCCCAAACTCTCACTATTTTATCTCCTGAATTCTGGCTGTTTTATCTCTAAAACTCTCGCTGTTTTTTTCTCCAGAACCCTCGCTGTTTTATCTCCCAAACTCTCACTGTTCTAACCCCTGAACTCTCGCTGTTTTATCCCCTGAACTCTGGCTGATTTTTCACCAGAACCCTAGCTGTTTTATCTCCCAAGCTCTCTCTGTTTCATCCTCTGACCTCTCAGTGATTTATCGCCCAAGCTCTCGCGGTTTTATCCCCTGAACTCTGGCTGATTTTTCTCCAAAACCCTCGCTGTTTTATCTCCCAAGCTCTCGCTGTTTTATTCTCTGCTCTCCCTCTGATTTTTCTCAGAACCTTTGCTGTTTTATGTCACAAAGTCTCACTGTTTAATCTCCTGAACTCTCGCTGTTTTATTCCCGGGACTCTCATTGTTTTATCTTCTGAGCTTTTGCTGCTTTACCTCTGAACTCTCGCTGTTTTATCCCCTGAACTCTCATTGTTTTATCCAATGAATTTTTACTGCTTTGTCCCCTGAACTCTTTCTAATTATTATCCAGAATACTAGTTGTTTTATCTCCCCAGCTCTCGCTGTCTTATCCTCTGAACTCCTGCTGATCTTTCTGCAGAAACCTCGATGTTTTAACTCCTAAACTCTCGCAGAATTATCCACTGAATTCTACCTGTTTTATCCCCTGAATTTTCACTCTTTTAGCCTCGGCACTCTCGCTGATTTTTCTCCAGAACCCTCGCTGTTTTAACTCCAAGCTCTCGCTGTTCATTCTTCCAAACCTCTGCTGATTTTTCTCCAGAACCCTTGCTGTATTATCTCACAAAGTCTCACTGTTTTATCTCCCAAACTCTCACTGTTTTATCCCCTGAACTCTCATTGTTTTATCTTCCGAGCTTTTGCTGCTTTACCCCTGAGCTCTCCCTGTTTTATCCCCTGAACTCTGGCTGATTATTCTTCAGAACGCTAGCTGCTTTATCTCCCAAGCTCTCTCTTTTTTATCCTCTGACGTCTCAGTATTTTATCTCCCAAGCTCTCGCTGTTTTATCCACTGAACTCCTGCTAATCTTTCTCCACAACCCTCGTTTATTAGCTCTGGATTGCTCACAGATTTCTCTCCTGAACTCTCGCTCTTTTATCTCTCAAACACTCGTTATTTTTTCTCTAGAAACCTCGCTGTTTTATCTCCTAAAGTCTCAATGTTTTATTCCCGAATTCACCCTGTTTTATCCGCTGACGTTTCACTCTTTTATGCTCTGCACTCTCTCTGATTTTTCTCCAGAACCCTCACTGTTTTATCACCCAAGCTCTCGCTGTTTTATCCTCTGAACTACCGCTGATCTTTCTCCAGAACACTCGCTGTTTTATTTCACAAACGCTCACTGTTTTATCTCCTGATCTCTCACTGTTGTATCCCCTGAACTCTCATCGTTCTTTCCCCTGAATTCTCGCTGCTTTCTCCCCTGAACTCTGGCTGATTGTTTTCAAGAATCCTCGTTGTTTTATCTCCCAAGCTCTCGCTGTTATATCCTCTGAACCTCTGCTGATTTTTCTCCGGAACCCTCGCTGTTTTATCTCTCGAATTCCCATTGTTTTATCTCCTGAACTCTCACCCTTTTATCTTCAAAGCTCTCGCTGATTTTTCTCCAGAACACTCACTATTTTATCGCCTGAACTCTGGCTGTTTTATCTCCGGAACTCTCGTTGTTTTATCTCCAGAATTCTTGTTGATTTTTCTCCTGAGCTCTTGCTGTCTTATCGCCTGAACTATTGTTGTTTTAACTCCTGACTTCTCACTGCTTTATCTTCGGATTTCTCATTGTTTTAACTCTCAAACACTGGCTGTTTTTTCTGCAGGATCCTCGCTGTTTTATCTCCTAAACTCTCACTCTTTTATCCCTTGAATTCTGCCTGTTTTATCCCGTGAATTTTCAGTCTTTTATCCTCTGAACTCTGGCTGATTTATCTCCAGCTCCATCGCTGCTCATATCTCCCAAGCTCTCGCTGTTTTATCCTCTGAACTCCTGCTGATTTTTCTCCAGAACCCTCCGCTGTTTTATCTCCCAAACTCTCACTGTTTTATCGCCTGAACTCTCATTGTATTATCTTCAGAGCTTTTTTTGCTTTACCCCTGAACTCTCGCTGCTGTATCACCAAACTCTCATTTTTCTATCCCCTGAATTCTCATTGCTTTATCCCCTGAACTCTGGCTGATTATTTTCGGGAATCCTGATTGTTTTATCTCACAAGCTCTCTCTGTTATATCCTCTGAACTCCTGCTGATCTTTCTCCAGAACCCTGGCTGTTTTGTTTCTCGAATTCCCATTGCTTTGTCTCCTGAAGTCTCACTCTTTAATCTTCAAAGCTCTCGCTGATTTTTCTCCAGAACGCTCACTATTTTATCACCTGAATGCTGGCTGTTTTATCTCCCAAACTCTCGCTGTTTTATCTCCAGAATTCTTGCTGATTTTTCTCCTGAGCACTTGCTGTATTATCGCCTGAACTCTTGCTGTTTTAACTCCCAAATTCACACTGTTTTATCTTCAAAATTCTCAGTGTTTTATCTCTCAAACATTCGCTGTTTTTCTCCAGAACCCTCACTGTTTTATCTCCTAAACTCTCACTGTATTATCCCCTGAATTCTCCCTGTTATATTGCCTGAATTTTCACTCTTTTATCCTTGGCACTCTCGCTGATTAATCTCCAGCTCTGTCGCTGCTTTATCTCCCAAGCTCTCTCTGTTTTATCCTCTGAAATCCCGCTGATTTTTCTCCAGAAACCTCCGCTGTTTTGTCTCCCAAACTCCCGCTGTTTTATCCCCTGAACTCTCATTGTATTATCTTCTGAGCTTTTGCTGCTTTGCCTCAGAACTCTCGCTGTTAAATCCCCTGAACTCTCCTTGTTTTGTCCAATCAATTTTTGCTGCTTTATCCCCTGAAATCTGGCTGATTATTAACCGGAATCCTAGCTGTTTTATCTCCCAAGCTCTCGCTGTTTTATCCTCTGAACTCCTGCTGATCTTTCTCCAGAACCCTCGCTGTTTTATCTCTTGAATTTGCACTGTTTTATCTCCTGAACTCAACTCTTTTATCTCCAAAGCTCCAGCTGATTTTTACCCAGAACTCTCACTATTTTATTTCCAGAACTTTTGCTGTTTCATCTCCCGAACTCTGGTTGTTTTATCTCCAGAATACTTGCTGATTTTTCTCCTGAGCTCTTGCTGTTTTATCTCCTGAACTCTTGCTCTTTCCACTCCCGAATTCTCACTGTTTTATATCCTGAGCTCTCGCTGTTTTATCTCTAAAACTCTCGCTGTTTTTTTTCTCCAGAACCCTCGCTGTTTTATCTCCCAAACTCTCACTGTTCTAACCCCTGAACTCTCGCTGTTTTATCCCCTGAACTCTGGCTGATTTTTCTCCAGAACCCTAGCTGTTTTATCTCCCAAGCTCTCTCTGTTTCATCCTCTGACCTCTCAGTGTTTTATCACCCAAGCTCTCGCGGTTTTATCCCCTGAACTCTGGCTGATGTTTCTCCAAAACCCTCGCTGTTTAATCTCCCAAGCTCTCGCTGTTTTATTCTCTGCACTCCCTCTGATTTTTCTCCAGAACCCTTGCTGTTTTATGTCACAAAGTCTCACTGTTTAATCTCCTGAACTCTCGCTGTTTTATTCCCGGGACTCTCATTGTTTTACCTTCTGAGCTTTTGCTGCTTTACCTCTGAACTCTCGCTGTTTTATCCCCTGAACTCTCATTGTTTTATCCAATGAATTTTTACTGCTTTGTCCCCTGAACTCTGGCTGATTATTATCCAGAATACTAGTTGTTTTCTCTACCCAGCTCTCGCTGTTTTATCCACTGAACTCCTGCTGATCTTTCTACAGAAACCTCGATGTTTTAACTCCTAAACTCTCACAGAATTATCCACTGAATTCTACCTGTTTTATCCCCTGAATTTTCACTCTATTAGCCTCGGCACTCTCGCTGATTTTTCTCCAGAACTCACACTATTTTATCTCCTGAACGCTGGCTGTTTTTTCTCCGGAACTCTCGCTGTTTTATCTCCAAAATTCTTGATGATTTTTCTCCTGAGCTCTTGCTGTTTTATCTCCTGAACTCTGGCTGATCTAATTCCAGAACCCTCGCTGTTTTATCTCCAATGCTCTCGCTGTTCGATCTTCTGAACACCTGCTGATATTTCTCCAGATAGTTTGTCCCAAATTCTCACTGATTTATCTACTGAACTCTCAATCCTTTAACTCCAAAGCTGTCGAGATTTTTCTCCAGAACTCACACTATTTTATCTCCTGAATGCTAGCTGTTTTATCCCCTGACCTCTCGGTATTTTATCCCCCGAATTCTCGCTGTTTTATCCCCTGAATTTTCATTGTTTTATCCTCAGCACTCTCGCTGATTTTTCTCCAGAACCCACGAAGTTTTATCTCCCAAGCTCTCGCTGTTTTATCCTCTGAACTCCTGCTGTTTTTTTCTCCAGATCCCTTGCTGTTTTAGCTCACAAACTCTCACTGTTTTATCTCCCAAACTCTCGCTGATTTTTCTCCAGGATTCTAGCTGATTTTTCCCCAGAATTCTTGCTATTCTAACTCCCAAACTCTTGCTGGTTTATCCCCTGAACTCTCACTGTTCCTGAACTTTCACTGCTTTACACCTGAACTCTCGCTCTTTTATCTCCTGGGCTCTTGCTGTTTTATCCCTTGAATTCTCGCGAATTTATCCCCTGTAGTCTCGCTGATTTTTCTTCAGACCCCTTGGTGTTGTATCTCCCAAACACTTGCAGTTTTATCCTCTGAACCCTCGCTGATTTTTCTCCAGAACCCACGAAGTTTTATCTCCCAAGCTCTCGCTGTTTTATCCTCTGAACTCCTGCTGATCTTTCTCCAGAACCCTAGCTGTTTCATTTCACAAACACTCACTGTTTTATCTCCTGAACTCTCGCTGTTGTATCCCCTGACCTCTGCTGATTTTTCTATAAAAGCCTCGCTGTTTCATCTCACAAACTCTCGCTGTTTTAACCCCTGAACTCTCATTGTTTTATCTTCTGAGCTTTTGCTGCTTTACACCTGAACTCTCGCTGCTTTATCCCCGCACTCTCATTGTTCTATCCCTTGAATTCTCGCTGCTTTATCCCCTGAAATCTGGCTGATTATTTTCCAAAATCCTGGTTGTTTTATCTCCAAAGCTCTCACAGTTATATCCTCTGTAATCCTGCTGATCATTCTCCAGAATCCTCGCTGTTTTATCTCTCGAATTCCCATTGCTTTATCTCCTGAACACTCACTCTTTTATCTTCAAAGCTTTCGCTGATTTTTCTCCAGAACACTCACTATTTTATCTCCTGAACTCTGGCTGTTTCTTCTCCCGAACTCTCGTTGTTTTATCTCCAGAATTCTTGTTGATTTTTCACCTGAGCTCTTGCTGTCTTATCACCTGAACTATTGCTGTTTTAACTCCTGACTTCTCACTGTTTATCTTCGGAAATCTCAGTGTTTTATCACTCAAACACTCGCTGGTTTTTCTCCAGGATCCTCGCTGTTTTATCTCCTAAACTCTCACTCTTTTATCCCCTGAAATCTGCCTGTTTCATCCCCTGAATTATCAGTCTTTTATCCTCTGAACTCTCGCTGATTTTTCTCCAGCTCCTTTGCTGCTTATATCTCCCAAGCTCTCTCTGTTTTATCCTCTGAACTCCCGCTGATTTTTCTCCAGAACCCTCCGCTGCTTCATCTCCCAAACTCTCACTGTTTTATCGCCTGAACTCTCATTGTATTATCTTCTGAGCTTTTGCTGCTTTACCCCTGAAAACTCGCTGTTCATCCCCTGAAATCTCATTGTTTTATCCAATGAATTTTTGCTGCGTTATCCCCTGAAATCTGGCTGATTATTAACCAGATTCCTAGCTGTTTTATCTCCCAAGCTCTCGCTGTTTTATCCTCTGAACTCCTGCTGATCTTTCTCCAGAACCCTCGCATTTTCATGTATCGAATTCGGACTGTTTTATCTCCTGAACTCTCACTCTTTTATTTCCAAAGCTCCCAATGATTTTTTTCCAGAACTCTCACTATTTTATTTCCTGAACTCTGGCAGTTTTATCTCCTGAACTCTCGCTGTTTTATCTCCAGAATTTTTGCTGATTTTTCTCCTGAGCTCTTGCTGTTTTATCACCTGAACTCTTTTTGTTTTAACTCCAGATTCTCACTGTTTTATCTTCACAATTCTCAGTGTTTTATCTCTCAGACATTCGCTGTTTTTCTCCAGAAACATCGCTGTTTTATCTCCTAAACTCTCACTGATTTATCCCCTGATTTCTCCGTGTTCTCTCCCCTGAATTTTCACTCTTTTAGCCTCGGCACTCTCGCTGATTTTTCTCCAGAACCCTCGCTGTTTTATCTCCAAGCTCTCGCTGTTCTATCCTCCGAACCTCTGCTGATTTTTCTCCAGAACCCTTGCTGTATTATCTCACAAAGTCTCACTGTTTTATCTCCTGAACTCTCACTGTTTTATCCCCTGAACTCTCATTGTTTTATCTTCCGAGCTTTTGCTGCTTTACCCCTGAGCTCTCCCTGTTTTATCCCCTGAACTCTGGCTGATTATTCTTCAGAAAGCTAGCTGTATTATCTCCCAAGCTCTCTCTGTTTTATCCTCTGACGTCTCACTGTTTTATCTCCCAAGCTCTCGCTGTTTTATCCACTGAACCCCTGCTAATCTTTCTCCACAACCCTCGTTTATTATCTCTGGAATGCTCACAGATTTCTCTCCTGAACTCTCGCTCTTTTATCTCTCAAACACTCGTTATTTTTTCTCTAGAAACCTCGCTGTTTTATCTCCTAAAGTCTCAATGTTTTATCCCCGGAATTCACCCTGTTTTATCCGCTGAAGTTTCACTCTTTTATCCTCTGCACTCTCTCTGATTTTTCTCCTGAACCCTCGCTGTTTTATCTCCCAAGCTCTCGCTGTTTTATCCTCTGAACTACAGCTGATCTTTCTCCAGAACACTCGCTGTTTTATTTCACAAACGTTCACTGTTTTATCTCCTGATCTCTCGCTGTTGAATCCCCTGAACTCTCATTGTTCTTTCCCCTGAATTCTCGCTGCTTTCTCCCCTGAACTCTGGCTGATTGTTTTCAAGAATCCTCGTTGTTTCATCTCCCAAGCTCTCGCTGTTATATCCTCTGAACCTCTGCTGATTTTTCTCCGGAACCCTCGCTGTTTTATCTCTTGAATTCCCATTGTTTTATCTCCTGAACTCTCACTCTTTTATCTTCAAAGCTCTCGCTGATTTTTCTCCAGAACACTCACTATTTTATCGCCTGAACTCTGGCTGTTTTATCTCCTGAACTCTCGCTGTTTTATCTCCAGAATTCTTGTTGATTTTTCTCCTGAGCTCTTGCTGTCTTATCGCCTGAACTATTGTTGTTTTAACTCCTGACTTCTCACTGCTTTATCTTCGGATTTCTCATTGTTTTAACTCTCAAACACTGGCTGTTTTTTCTCCAGGATCCTCGCTGTTTTATCTCCTAAACTCTCACTCTTTTATCCCTTGAATTCTGCCTGTTTTATCCCGTGAATTTTCAGTCTTTTATCCTCTGAACTCTGGCTGATTTATCTCCAGCTCCATCGCTGCTCATATCTCCCAAGCTCTCGCTGTTTTATCCTCTGAACTCCCGCTGATTTTTCTCCAGAACCCTCCGCTGTTTTATCTCCCGAACTCTCACTGTTTTATCGCCTGAACTCTCATTGTATTATCTTCTGAGCTTTTTTTGCTTTACCCCTGAACTCGCGCTGCTGTATCACCAAACTCTCATTTTTCTATCCCCTGAATTCTCATTGCTTTATCCCCTGAACTCTGGCTGATTATTTTCGGGAATCCTGATTGTTTTATCTCACAAGCTCTCTCTGTTATATCCTCTGAACTCCTGCTGATCTTTCTCCAGAACCCTCGCTGTTTTATCTCTCGAATTCCCATTGCTTTGTCTCCTGAAGTCTCACTCTTTAATCTTCAAAGCTCTCGCTGATTTTTCTCCAGAACGCTCACTATTTTATCACCTGAATTCTGGCTGTTTTATCTCCCAAACTCTCGCTGTTTTATCTCCAGAATTCTTGCTGATTTTTCTCCTGAGCACTTGCTGTATTATCGCCTGAACTCTTGCTGTTTTAACTCCCAAATTCACACTGTTTTATCTTCAAAATTCTCAGTGTTTTATCTCTCAAACATTCGCTGTTTTTCTCCAGAACCCTCACTGTTTTATCTCCTAAACTCTCACTGTATTATCCCCTGAATTCTCCCTGTTATATTGCCTGAATTTTCACTCTTTTATCCTTGGCACTCTCGCTGATTAATCTCCAGCTCTGTCGCTGCTTTATCTCCCAAGCTCTCTCTGTTTTATCCTCTGAAATCCCGCTGATTTTTCTCCAGAACCCTCCGCTGTTTTGTCTCCCAAACTCCCGCTGTTTTATCCCCTGAACTCTCATTGTATTATCTTCTGAGCTTTTGCTGCTTTGCCTCAGAACTCTCGCTGTTAAATCCCCTGAACTCTCCTTGTTTTGTCCAATGAATTTTTGCTGCTTTATCCCCTGAAATCTGGCTGATTATTAACCGGAATCCTAGCTGTTTTATCTCCCAAGCTCTCGCTGTTTTATCCTCTGAACTCCTGCTGATCTTTCTCCAGAACCCTCGCTGTTTTATCTCTTGAATTTGCACTGTTTTATCTCCTGAACTCAACTCTTTTATCTCCAAAGCTCCAGCTGATTTTTACCCAGAACTCTCACTATTTTATTTCCAGAACTTTCGCTGTTTCATCTCCCGAACTCTGGTTGTTTTATCTCCAGAATACTTGCTGATTTTTCTCCTGAGCTCTTGCTGTTTTATCTCCTGAACTCTTGCTCTTTCCACTCCCGAATTCTCACTGTTTTATATCCTGAGCTCTCGCTGTTTTATCTCTAAAACTCTCGCTGTTTTTTTTCTCCAGAACCCTCGCTGTTTTATCTCCCAAACTCTCACTGTTCTAACCCCTGAACTCTCGCTGTTTTATCCCCTGAACTCTGGCTGATTTTTCTCCAGAACCCTAGCTGTTTTATCTCCCAAGCTCTCTCTGTTTCATCCTCTGACCTCTCAGTGTTTTATCACCCAAGCTCTCGCGGTTTTATCCCCTGAACTCTGGCTGATGTTTCTCCAAAACCCTCGCTGTTTAATCTCCCAAGCTCTCGCTGTTTTATTCTCTGCACTCCCTCTGATTTTTCTCCAGAACCCTTGCTGTTTTATGTCACAAAGTCTCACTGTTTAATCTCCTGAACTCTCGCTGTTTTATTCCCGGGACTCTCATTGTTTTACCTTCTGAGCTTTTGCTGCTTTACCTCTGAACTCTCGCTGTTTTATCCCCTGAACTCTCATTGTTTTATCCAATGAATTTTTACTGCTTTGTCCCCTGAACTCTGGCTGATTATTATCCAGAATACTAGTTGTTTTATCTCCCCAGCTCTCTCTGTTTTATCCACTGAACTCCTGCTGATCTTCCTGCAGAAACCTCGATGTTTTAACTCCTAAACTCTCACAGAATTATCCACTGAATTCTACCTGTTTTATCCTCTGAATTTTCACTCTTTTAGCCTCGGCACTCTCGCTGATTTTTCTCCAGAACCCTCGCTGTTTTATCTCCAAGCTCTCGCTGTTCTATCCTCCGAACCTCTGCTGATTTTTCTCCAGAACCCTTGCTGTATTATCTCACAAAGTCTCACTGTTTTATCTCCTGAACTCTCACTGTTTTATCCCCTGAACTCTCATTGTTTTATCTTCCGAGCTTTTGCTGCTTTACCCCTGAGCTCTCCCTGTTTTATCCCCTGAACTCTGGCTGATTATTCTTCAGAAAGCTAGCTGTATTATCTCCCAAGCTCTCTCTGTTTTATCCTCTGACGTCTCACTGTTTTATCTCCCAAGCTCTCGCTGTTTTATCCACTGAACCCCTGCTAATCTTTCTCCACAACCCTCGTTTATTATCTCTGGAATGCTCACAGATTTCTCTCCTGAACTCTCGCTCTTTTATCTCTCAAACACTCGTTATTTTTTCTCTAGAAACCTCGCTGTTTTATCTCCTAAAGTCTCAATGTTTTATCCCCGGAATTCACCCTGTTTTATCCGCTGAAGTTTCACTCTTTTATCCTCTGCACTCTCTCTGATTTTTCTCCTGAACCCTCGCTGTTTTATCTCCCAAGCTCTCGCTGTTTTATCCTCTGAACTACAGCTGATCTTTCTCCAGAACACTCGCTGTTTTATTTCACAAACGTTCACTGTTTTATCTCCTGATCTCTCGCTGTTGAATCCCCTGACCTCTCATTGTTCTTTCCCCTGAATTCTCGCTGCTTTCTCCCCTGAACTCTGGCTGATTGTTTTCAAGAATCCTCGTTGTTTCATCTCCCAAGCTCTCGCTGTTATATCCTCTGAACCTCTGCTGATTTTTCTCCGGAACCCTCGCTGTTTTATCTCTTGAATTCCCATTGTTTTATCTCCTGAACTCTCACTCTTTTATCTTCAAAGCTCTCGCTGATTTTTCTCCAGAACACTCACTATTTTATCGCCTGAACTCTGGCTGTTTTATCTCCTGAACTCTCGTTGTTTTATCTCCAGAATTCTTGTTGATTTTTCTCCTGAGCTCTTGCTGTCTTATCGCCTGAACTATTGTTGTTTTAACTCCTGACTTCTCACTGCTTTATCTTCGGATTTCTCATTGTTTTAACTCTCAAACACTGGCTGTTTTTTCTCCAGGATCCTCGCTGTTTTATCTCCTAAACTCTCACTCTTTTATCCCTTGAATTCTGCCTGTTTTATCCCGTGAATTTTCAGTCTTTTATCCTCTGAACTCTGGCTGATTTATCTCCAGCTCCATCGCTGCTCATATCTCCCAAGCTCTCGCTGTTTTATCCTCTGAACTCCCGCTGATTTTTCTCCAGAACCCTCCGCTGTTTTATCTCCCGAACTCTCACTGTTTTATCGCCTGAACTCTCATTGTATTATCTTCTGAGCTTTTTTTGCTTTACCCCTGAACTCGCGCTGCTGTATCACCAAACTCTCATTTTTCTATCCCCTGAATTCTCATTGCTTTATCCCCTGAACTCTGGCTGATTATTTTCGGGAATCCTGATTGTTTTATCTCACAAGCTCTCTCTGTTATATCCTCTGAACTCCTGCTGATCTTTCTCCAGAACCCTCGCTGTTTTATCTCTCGAATTCCCATTGCTTTGTCTCCTGAAGTCTCACTCTTTAATCTTCAAAGCTCTCGCTGATTTTTCTCCAGAACGCTCACTATTTTATCACCTGAATTCTGGCTGTTTTATCTCCCAAACTCTCGCTGTTTTATCTCCAGAATTCTTGCTGATTTTTCTCCTGAGCACTTGCTGTATTATCGCCTGAACTCTTGCTGTTTTAACTCCCAAATTCACACTGTTTTATCTTCAAAATTCTCAGTGTTTTATCTCTCAAACATTCGCTGTTTTTCTCCAGAACCCTCACTGTTTTATCTCCTAAACTCTCACTGTATTATCCCCTGAATTCTCCCTGTTATATTGCCTGAATTTTCACTCTTTTATCCTTGGCACTCTCGCTGATTAATCTCCAGCTCTGTCGCTGCTTTATCTCCCAAGCTCTCTCTGTTTTATCCTCTGAAATCCCGCTGATTTTTCTCCAGAACCCTCCGCTGTTTTGTCTCCCAAACTCCCGCTGTTTTATCCCCTGAACTCTCATTGTATTATCTTCTGAGCTTTTGCTGCTTTGCCTCAGAACTCTCGCTGTTAAATCCCCTGAACTCTCCTTGTTTTGTCCAATCAATTTTTGCCGCTTTATCCCCTGAAATCTGGCTGATTATTAACCGGAATCCTAGCTGTTTTATCTCCCAAGCTCTCGCTGTTTTATCCTCTGAACTCCTGCTGATCTTTCTCCAGAACCCTCGCTGTTTTATCTCTTGAATTTGCACTGTTTTATCTCCTGAACTCAACTCTTTTATCTCCAAAGCTCCAGCTGATTTTTACCCAGAACTCTCACTATTTTATTTCCAGAACTTTTGCTGTTTCATCTCCCGAACTCTGGTTGTTTTATCTCCAGAATACTTGCTGATTTTTCTCCTGAGCTCTTGCTGTTTTATCTCCTGAACTCTTGCTCTTTCCACTCCCGAATTCTCACTGTTTTATATCCTGAGCTCTCGCTGTTTTATCTCTAAAACTCTCGCTGTTTTTTTTCTCCAGAACCCTCGCTGTTTTATCTCCCAAACTCTCACTGTTTCATCCTCTGACCTCTCAGTGTTTTATCACCCAAGCTCTCGCGGTTTTATCCCCTGAACTCTGGCTGATATTTCTCCAAAACCCTCGCTGTTTAATCTCCCAAGCTCTCGCTGTTTTATTCTCTGCACTCCCTCTGATTTTTCTCCAGAACCCTTGCTGTTTTATGTCACAAAGTCTCACTGTTTAATCTCCTGAACTCTCGCTGTTTTATTCCCGGGACTCTCATTGTTTTACCTTCTGAGCTTTTGCTGCTTTACCTCTGAACTCTCGCTGTTTTATCCCCTGAACTCTCATTGTTTTATCCAATGAATTTTTACTGCTTTGTCCCCTGAACTCTGGCTGATTATTATCCAGAATACTAGTTGTTTTATCTCCCCAGCTCTCGCTGTTTTATCCACTGAACTCCTGCTGATCTTTCTGCAGAAACCTCGATGTTTTAACTCCTAAACTCTCACAGAATTATCCACTGAATTCTACCTGTTTTATCCCCTGAATTTTCACTCTATTAGCCTCGGCACTCTCGCTGATTTTTCTCCAGAACTCACACTATTTTATCTCCTGAACGCTGGCTGTTTTTTCTCCGGAACTCTCGCTGTTTTATCTCCAAAATTCTTGATGATTTTTCTCCTGAGCTCTTGCTGTTTTATCTCCTGAACTCTGCCTGATCTAACTCCAGAACCCTCGCTGTTTTATCTCCAAAGCTCTCGCTGTTCGATCTTCTGAACACCTGCTGATATTTCTCCAGATAGTTTGTCCCAAATTCTCACTGATTTATCTACTGAACTCTCAATCCTTTAACTCCAAAGCTGTCGCTGATTTTTCTCCAGAACTCACACTATTTTATCTCCTGAATGCTAGCTGTTTTATCCCCTGACCTCTCGGTATTTTATCCCCCGAATTCTCGCTGTTTTATCCCCTGAATGTTCATTGTTTTATCCTCAGCACTCTCGCTGATTTTTCTCCAGAACCCACGAAGTTTTATCTCCCAAGCTCTCGCTGTTTTATCCTCTGAACTCCTGCTGTTTTTTTCTCCAGATCCCTTGCTGTTTTAGCTCACAGACTCTCACTGTTTTATCTCCCAAACTCTCGCTGATTTTTCTCCAGGATTCTAGCTGATTTTTCCCCAGAATTCTTGCTATTTTAACTCCCAAACTCTTGCTGGTTTATCCCCTGAACTCTCACTGTTCCTGAACTTTCACTGCTTTACACCTGAACTCTCGCTCTTTTATCTCCTGGGCTCTTGCTGTTTTATCCCTTGAATTCTCGCGAATTTATCCCCTGTAGTCTCGCTGATTTTTCTTCAGACCCCTTGGTGTTGTATCTCCCAAACACTTGCAGTTTTATCCTCTGAACCCTCGCTGATTTTTCTCCAGAACCCACGAAGTTTTATCTCCCAAGCTCTCGCTGTTTTATCCTCTGAACTCCTGCTGATCTTTCTCCAGAACCCTAGCTGTTTCATTTCACAAACACTCACTGTTTTATCTCCTGAACTCTCGCTGTTGTATCCCCTGACCTCTGCTGATTTTTCTATAAAAGCCTCGCTGTTTCATCTCACAAACTCTCGCTGTTTTAACCCCTGAACTCTCATTGTTTTATCTTCTGAGCTTTTGCTGCTTTACACCTGAACTCTCGCTGCTTTATCCCCGCACTCTCATTGTTCTATCCCTTGAATTCTCGCTGCTTTATCCCCTGAAATCTGGCTGATTATTTTCCAAAATCCTGGTTGTTTTATCTCCAAAGCTCTCACAGTTATATCCTCTGTAATCCTGCTGATCATTCTCCAGAATCCTCGCTGTTTTATCTCTCGAATTCCCATTGCTTTATCTCCTGAACACTCACTCCTTTATCTTCAAAGCTTTCGCTGATTTTTCTCCAGAACACTCACTATTTTATCTCCTGAACTCTGGCTGTTTCTTCTCCCGAACTCTCGTTGTTTTATCTCCAGAATTCTTGTTGATTTTTCACCTGAGCTCTTGCTGTCTTATCACCTGAACTATTGCTGTTTTAACTCCTGACTTCTCACTGTTTATCTTCGGAAATCTCAGTGTTTTATCACTCAAACACTCGCTGGTTTTTCTCCAGGATCCTCGCTGTTTTATCTCCTAAACTCTCACTCTTTTATCCCCTGAAATCTGCCTGTTTCATCCCCTGAATTATCAGTCTTTTATCCTCTGAACTCTCGCTGATTTTTCTCCAGCTCCTTTGCTGCTTATATCTCCCAAGCTCTCTCTGTTTTATCCTCTGAACTCCCGCTGATTTTTCTCCAAAACCCTCCGCTGCTTCATCTCCCAAACTCTCACTGTTTTATCGCCTGAACTCTCATTGTATTATCTTCTGAGCTTTTGCTGCTTTACCCCTGAAAACTCGCTGTTCATCCCCTGAAATCTCATTGTTTTATCCAATGAATTTTTGCTGCTTTATCCCCTGAAATCTGGCTGATTATTAACCAGATTCCTAGCTGTTTTATCTCCCAAGCTCTCGCTGTTTTATCCTCTGAACTCCTGCTGATCTTTCTCCAGAACCCTCGCATTTTCATGTCTCGAATTCGGACTGTTTTATCTCCTGAACTCTCACTCTTTTATTTCCAAAGCTCCCAATGATTTTTTTCCAGAACTCTCACTATTTTATTTCCTGAACTCTGGCAGTTTTATCTCCTGAACTCTCGCTGTTTTATCTCCAGAATTTTTGCTGATTTTTCTCCTGAGCTCTTGCTGTTTTATCGCCTGAACTCTTTTTGTTTTAACTCCAGATTCTCACTGTTTTATCTTCACAATTCTCAGTGTTTTATCTCTCAGACATTCGCTGTTTTTCTCCAGAAACATCGCTGTTTTATCTCCTAAACTCTCACTGATTTATCCCCTGATTTCTCCGTGTTCTCTCCCCTGAATTTTCACTCTTTTATCCTTGGCACTCTCGTTAATTTTTCTCCTGAACCTTCGCTGTTTTATCTCCCAAGCTCTCGCTGTTTTTTCCTCTGAACTCCCGCTGATTATTCTCCTTGAACCCTTGCTGTTTTATTTCACAAAGTCTCAGTGCTTTATCTCCTGAAGTCTCGCTGTTTTATCCACTGAACTCTCATTGTATTATCTTCTGAGCTTTTTTTGCTTTACCCCTGAACTCTCGCTGCTGTATCACCAAACTCTCATTGTTCTATCCCCTGAATTCTCATTGCTTTATCCCCTGAACTCTGGCTGATTATTTTCCAGAATCCTGATTGTTTTATCTCACAAGCTCTCTCTGTTATATCCTCTGAACTCCTGCTGATCTTTCTCCAGAACCCTGGCTGTTTTATCTCTCAAATTCCCATTGCTTTGTCTCCTAAAGTCTCACCCTTAAATCTTCAAAGCTCTCGCTGATTTTTCTCCAGAACTCTCACTATTTTATCTCCAGAATTCTGGCTGTTTTATCTCCCAAACTCTCGCTGTTTTATCTCCAGAATTCTTGTTGATTTTTCTCCTGAGCACTTGCTGTATTATCCCCTGAACTCTTGCTGTTTTAACTCCCAAATTCTCACTGTTTTATCTTCAAAATTCTCAGTGTTTTATCTCTCAAACATTCGCTGTTTTTCTCCAGAAACCTCACTGTTTTATCTCCTAAACTCTCACTCTATTATGCCCTGAATTCTCCCTGTTATATTGCCTGAATTTTCACTCTTTTATCCTTGGCACTCTCGCTGATTAATCTCCAGCTCTGTCGCTGCTTTATCTCCCAAGCTCTCTCTGTTTTATCCTCTGAAAGCCCGCTGATTTTTCTCCAGAACCCTCCGCTGTTTTATCTCCCAAACTCCCGCTGTTTTATCCGTTGAACTCACATTGTATTATCTTCTGAGCTTTTGCTGCTTTGCCTCAGAACTCTCGCTGTTAAATCCCCTGAACTCTCCTTGTTTTGTCCAATGAATTTTTGCTGCTTTATCCCCTGAAATCTGGCTGATTATTAACCGGAATCCTAGCTGTTTTATCTCCCAAGCTCTCGCTGTTTTATCCTCTGAACTCCTGCTGATCTTTCTCCAGAACCCTCGCTGGTTTATCTCTTGAATTTGCATTGTTTTATCTCCTGAACTCAACTCTTTTATCTCCAAAGCTCCAGCTGATTTTTCTCCAGAACTCTCACTATTTTATTTCCAGAACTCTGGAAATTTATCTCCAGAACTGTTTTATCTCCCGAACTCTGGTTGTTTTATCTCCAGAATACTTGCTGATTTTTCTCCTGAACTCTTGCTCTTTCCACTCCCGAATTCTCACTGTTTTATATCCTGAGCTCTCGCTGTTTTATCTCTAAAACTCTCGCTGTTTTTTTCTCCAGAACCCTCGCTGTTTTATCTCCCAAACTCTCACTGTTCTAACCCCTGAACTCTCGCTGTTTTATCCCCTGAACTCTGGCTGATTTTTCTCCAGAACCCTAGCTGTTTTATCTCCCAAGCTCTCTCTGTTTCATCCTCTGACCTCTCAGTGATTTATCGCCCAAGCTCTCGCGGTTTTATCCCCTGAAATCTGGCTGATTTTTCTCCAAAACCCTCGCTGTTTTATCTCCCAAGCTCTCGCTGTTTTATTCTCTGCTCTCCCTCTGATTTACCTCAGAACCTTTGCTGTTTTATGTCACAAAGTCTCACTGTTTAATCTCCTGAACTCTCGCTGTTTTATTCCCGGGACTCTCATTGTTTTATCTTCTGAGCTTTTGCTGCTTTACCTCTGAACTCTCGCTGTTTTATCCCCTGAACTCTCATTGTTTTATCCAATGAATTTTTACTGCTTTGTCCCCTGAACTCTATCTAATTATTATCCAGAATACTAGTTGTTTTATCTCCCCAGCTCTCGCTGTTTTATCCTCTGAACTCCTGCTGATCTTTCTGCAGAAACCTCGATGTTTCAACTCCTAAACTCTCACAGAATTATCCACTGAATTCTACCTGTTTTATCCCCTGAATTTTCACTCTTTTAGCCTCGGCACTCTCGCTGATTTTTCTCCAGAACCCTCGCTGTTTTAACTCCAAGCTCTCGCTGTTCATTCTTCCAAACCTCTGCTGATTTTTCTCCAGAACCCTTGCTGTATTATCTCACAAAGTCTCACTGTTTTATCTCCCAAACTCTCACTGTTTTATCCCCTGAACTCTCATTGTTTTATCTTCCGAGCTTTTGCTGCTTTACCCCTGAGCTCTCCCTGTTTTATCCCCTGAACTCTGGCTGATTATTCTTCAGAACGCTAGCTGTTTTATCTCCCAAGCTCTCTCTTTTTTATCCTCTGACGTCTCAGTATTTTATCTCCCAAGCTCTCGCTGTTTTATCCACTGAACCCCTGCGAATCTTTCTCCACAACCCTCGTTTATTAGCTCTGGAATGCTCACAGATTTCTCTCCTGAACTCTCGCTCTTTTATCTCTCAAACACTCGTTATTTTTTCTCTAGAAACCTCGCTGTTTTATCTCCTAAAGTCTCAATGTTTTATCCCCGAATTCACCCTGTTTTATCCGCTGAAGTTTCACTCTTTTATCCTCTGCACTCTCTCTGATTTTTCTCCAGAACCCTCACTGTTTTATCACCCAAGCTCTCGCTGTTTTATCCTCTGAACTACCGCTGATCTTTCTCCAGAACACTCGCTGTTTTATTTCACAAACGCTCACTGTTTTATCTCCTGATCTCTCACTGTTGTATCCCCTGAACTCTCATCGTTCTTTCCCCTGAATTCTCGCTGCTTTCTCCCCTGAACTCTGGCTGATTGTTTTCAAGAATCCTCGTTGTTTTATCTCCCAAGCTCTCGCTGTTATATCCTCTGAACCTCTGCTGATTTTTCTCCGGAACCCTCGCTGTTTTATCTCTCGAATTCCCATTGTTTTATCTCCTGAACTCTCACCCTTTTATCTTCAAAGCTCTCGCTGATTTTTCTCCAGAACACTCACTATTTTATCGCCTGAACTCTGGCTGTTTTATCTCCTGAACTCTCGTTGTTTTATCTCCAGAATTCTTGTTGATTTTTCTCCTGAGCTCTTGCTGTCTTATCGCCTGAACTATTGTTGTTTTAACTCCTGACTTCTCACTGCTTTATCTTCGGATTTCTCATTGTTTTAACTCTCAAACACTGGCTGTTTTTTCTGCAGGATCCTCGCTGTTTTATCTCCTAAACTCTCACTCTTTTATCCCTTGAATTCTGCCTGTTTTATCCCGTGAATTTTCAGTCTTTTATCCTCTGAACTCTGGCTGATTTATCTCCAGCTCCATCGCTGCTCATATCTCCCAAGCTCTCGCTGTTTTATCCTCTGAACTCCCGCTGATTTTTCTCCAGAACCCTCCGCTGTTTTATCTCCCAAACTCTCACTGTTTTATCGCCTGAACTCTCATTGTATTATCTTCAGAGCTTTTTTTGCTTTACCCCTGAACTCTCGCTGCTGTATCACCAAACTCTCATTTTTCTATCCCCTGAATTCTCATTGCTTTATCCCCTGAACTCTGGCTGATTATTTTCGGGAATCCTGATTGTTTTATCTCACAAGCTCTCTCTGTTATATCCTCTGAACTCCTGCTGATCTTTCTCCAGAACCCTGGCTGTTTTGTCTCTCGAATTCCCATTGCTTTGTCTCCTGAAGTCTCACTCTTTAATCTTCAAAGCTCTCGCTGATTTTTCTCCAGAACGCTCACTATTTTATCACCTGAATTCTGGCTGTTTTATCTCCCAAACTCTCGCTGTTTTATCTCCAGAATTCTTGCTGATTTTTCTCCTGAGCACTTGCTGTATTATCGCCTGAACTCTTGCTGTTTTAACTCCCAAATTCACACTGTTTTATCTTCAAAATTCTCAGTGTTTTATCTCTCAAACATTCGCTGTTTTTCTCCAGAACCCTCACTGTTTTATCTCCTAAACTCTCACTGTATTATCCCCTGACTTCTCCCTGTTATATTGCCTGAATTTTCACTCTTTTATCCTTGGCACTCTCGCTGATTAATCTCCAGCTCTGTCGCTGCTTTATCTCCCAAGCTCTCTCTGTTTTATCCTCTGAAATCCCGCTGATTTTTCTCCAGAACCCTCCGCTGTTTTGTCTCCCAAACTCCCGCTGTTTTATCCCCTGAACTCTCATTGTATTATCTTCTGAGCTTTTGCTGCTTTGCCTCAGAACTCTCGCTGTTAAATCCCCTGAACTCTCCTTGTTTTGTCCAATCAATTTTTGCTGCTTTATCCCCTGAAATCTGGCTGATTATTAACCGGAATCCTAGCTGTTTTATCTCCCAAGCTCTCGCTGTTTTATCCTCTGAACTCCTGCTGATCTTTCTCCAGAACCCTCGCTGTTTTATCTCTTGAATTTGCACTGTTTTATCTCCTGAACTCAACTCTTTTATCTCCAAAGCTCCAGCTGATTTTTACCCAGAACTCTCACTATTTTATTTCCAGAACTTTCGCTGTTTCATCTCCCGAACTCTGGTTGTTTTATCTCCAGAATACTTGCTGATTTTTCTCCTGAGCTCTTGCTGTTTTATCTCCTGAACTCTTGCTCTTTCCACTCCCGAATTCTCACTGTTTTATATCCTGAGCTCTCGCTGTTTTATCTCCCAAACTCTCACTGTTCTAACCCCTGAACTCTCGCTGTTTTATCCCCTGAACTCTGGCTGATTTTTCTCCAGAACCCTAGCTGTTTTATCTCCCAAGCTCTCTCTGTTTCATCCTCTGACCTCTCAGTGTTTTATCACCCAAGCTCTCGCGGTTTTATCCCCTGAACTCTGGCTGATGTTTCTCCAAAACCCTCGCTGTTTAATCTCCCAAGCTCTCGCTGTTTTATTCTCTGCACTCCCTCTGATTTTTCTCCAGAACCCTTGCTGTTTTATGTCACAAAGTCTCACTGTTTAATCTCCTGAACTCTCGCTGTTTTATTCCCGGGACTCTCATTGTTTTACCTTCTGAGCTTTTGCTGCTTTACCTCTGAACTCTCGCTGTTTTATCCCCTGAACTCTCATTGTTTTATCCAATGAATTTTTACTGCTTTGTCCCCTGAACTCTGGCTGATTATTATCCAGAATACTAGTTGTTTTATCTCCCCAGCTCTCGCTGTTTTATCCACTGAACTCCTGCTGATCTTTTTGCAGAAACCTCGATGTTTTAACTCCAAAACTCTCACAGAATTATCCACTGAATTCTACCTGTTTTATCCCCTGAATTTTCACTCTTTTAGCCTCGGCACTCTCGCTGATTTTTCTCCAGAACCCTCGCTGTTTTATCTCCAAGCTCTCGCTGTTCTATCCTCCGAACCTCTGCTGATTTTTCTCCAGAACCCTTGCTGTATTATCTCACAAAGTCTCACTGTTTTATCTCCTGAACTCTCACTGTTTTATCTCCTGAACTCTCATTGTTTTATCTTCCGAGCTTTTGCTGCTTTACCCCTGAGCTCTCCCTGTTTTATCCCCTGAACTCTGGCTGATTATTCTTCAGAACGCTAGCTGTATTATCTCCCAAGCTCTCTCTGTTTTATCCTCTGACGTCTCACTGTTTTATCTCCCAAGCTCTCGCTGTTTTATCCACTGAACCCCTGCTAATCTTTCTCCACAACCCTCGTTTATTATCTCTGGAATGCTCACAGATTTCTCTCCTGAACTCTCGCTCTTTTATCTCTCAAACACTCGTTATTTTTTCTCTAGAAACCTCGCTGTTTTATCTCCTAAAGTCTCAATGTTTTATCCCCGGAATTCACCCTGTTTTATCCGCTGAAGTTTCACTCTTTTATCCTCTGCACTCTCTCTCATTTTTCTCCTGAACCCTCGCTGTTTTATCTCCCAAGCTCTCGCTGTTTTATCCTCTGAACTACGGCTGATCTTTCTCCAGAACACTCGCTGTTTTATTTCACAAACGCTCACTGTTTTATCTCCTGATCTCTCGCTGTTGAATCCCCTGACCTCTCATTGTTCTTTCCCCTGAATTCTCGCTGCTTTCTCCCCTGAACTCTGGCTGATTGTTTTCAAGAATCCTCGTTGTTTTATCTCCCAAGCTCTCGCTGTTATATCCTCTGAACCTCTGCTGATTTTTCTCCGGAACCCTCGCTGTTTTATCTCTCGAATTCCCATTGTTTTATCTCCTGAACTCTCACTCTTTTATCTTCAAAGCTCTCGCTGATTTTTCTCCAGAACACTCACTATTTTATCGCCTGAACTCTGGAGGTTTTATCTCCTGAACTCTCGCTGTTTTATCTCCAGAATTCTTGTTGATTTTTCTCCTGAGCTCTTGCTGTCTTATCGCCTGAACTATTGTTGTTTTAACTCCTGACTTCTCACTGCTTTATCTTCGGATTTCTCACTGTTTTAACTCTCAAACACTGGCTGTTTTTTCTCCAGGATCCTCGCTGTTTTATCTCCTAAACTCTCACTCTTTTATCGCCTGAACTCTCTTTGTATTATCTTCTGAGCTTTTTTTGCTTTACCCCTGAACTCTCGCTGCTGTATCACCAAACTCTCATTGTTCTATCCCGTGAATTCTCATTGCTTTATCCCCTGAACTCTGGCTGATTATTTTCCAGAATCCTGATTGTTTTATCTCACAAGCTCTCTCTGTTATATCCTCTGAACTCCTGCTGATCTTTCTCCAGATCCCTGGCTGCTTTGTCTCTCGAATTCCCATTGCTTTGTCTCCTGAAGTCTCACTCTTTAATCTTCAAAGCTCTCGCTGATTTTTCTCCAGAACGCTCACTATTTTATCACCTGAATTCTGGCTGTTTTATCTCCCAAACTCTCGCTGTTTTATCTCCAGAATTCTTGCTGATTTTTCTCCTGAGCACTTGCTGTATTATCGCCTGAACTCTTGCTGTTTTAACTCCCAAATTCTCACTGTTTTATCTTCAAAATTCTCAGTGTTTTATCTCTCAAACATTCGCTGTTTTTCTCCAGAAACCTCACTGTTTTATCTCCTAAACTCTCACTGTATTATCCCCTGAATTCTCCCTGTTATGTTGCCTGAATTTTCACTCTTTTATCCTTGGCACTCTCGCTGATTAATCTCCAGCTCTGTCGCTGCTTTATCTCCCAAGCTCTCTCTGTTTTATCCTCTGAAAGCCCGCTGATTTTTCTCCAGAACCCTCCGCTGTTTTATCTCCCAAAATCCCGCTGTTTTATCCCCTGAACTCTCATTGTATTATCTTCTGAGCTTTGCCTCTGAACTCTCACTGTTAAATCCCCTGAACTCTCCTTGTTTTGTCCAATGAATTTTTGCTGCTTTATCCCCTGAAATCTGGCTGAATATTAACCGGAATCCTAGCTGTTTTATCTCCCAAGCTCTCGCTGTTTTATCCTCTGAACTCCTGCTGATCTTTCTCCAGAACCCTCGCTGTTTTATCTCTTGAATTTGCACTGTTTTATCTCCTGAACTCAACTCTTTTATCTCCAAAGCTCCAGCTGATTTTTACCCAGAACTCTCACTGTTTTATTTCCAGAACTTTCGCTGTTTCATCTCCCGAACTCTGGTTGTTTTATCTCCAGAATACTTGCTGATTTTTCTCCTGAGCTCTTGCTGTTTTATCTCCTGAACTCTTGCTCTTTCCACTCCCGAATTCTCACTGTTTTATATCCTGAGCTCTCGCTGTTTTATCTCTAAAACTCTCGCTGTTTTTTTTCTCCAGAACCCTCGCTGTTTTATCTCCCAAACTCTCACTGTTCTAACCCCTGAACTCTCGCTGTTTTATCCCCTGAACTCTGGCTGATTTTTCTCCAGAACCCTAGCTGTTTTATCTCCCAAGCTCTCTCTGTTTCATCCTCTGACCTCTCAGTGTTTTATCACCCAAGCTCTCACGGTTTTATCCCCTGAACTCTGGCTGATGTTTCTCCAAATCCCTCGCTGTTTAATCTCCCAAGCTCTCGCTGTTTTATTCTCTGCACTCCCTCTGATTTTTCTCCAGAACCCTTGCTGTTTTATGTCACAAAGTCTCACTGTTTAATCTCCTGAACTCTCGCTGTTTTATTCCCGGGACTCTCATTGTTTTACCTTCTGAGCTTTTGCTGCTTTACCTCTGAACTCTCGCTGTTTTATCCCCTGAACTCTCATTGTTTTATCCAATGAATTTTTACTGCTTTGTCCCCTGAACTCTGGCTGATTATTATCCAGAATACTAGTTGTTTTATCTCCCCAGCTCTCGCTGTTTTATCCACTGAACTCCTGCTGATCTTTCTGCAGAAACCTCGATGTTTTAACTCCAAAACTCTCACAGAATTATCCACTGAATTCTACCTGTTTTATCCCCTGAATTTTCACTCTTTTAGCCTCGGCACTCTCGCTGATTTTTCTCCAGAACCCTCGCTGTTTTATCTCCAAGCTCTCGCTGTTCTATCCTCCGAACCTCTGCTGATTTTTCTCCAGAACCCTTGCTGTATTATCTCACAAAGTCTCACTGTTTTATCTCCTGAACTCTCACTGTTTTATGCCCTGAACTCTCATTGTTTTATCTTCCGAGCTTTTGCTGCTTTACCCCTGAGCTCTCCCTGTTTTATCCCCTGAACTCTGGCTGATTATTCTTCAGAACGCTAGCTGTATTATCTCCCAAGCTCTCTCTGTTTTATCCTCTGACGTCTCACTGTTTTATCTCCCAAGCTCTCGCTGTTTTATCCACTGAACCCCTGCTAATCTTTCTCCACAACCCTCGTTTATTATCTCTGGAATGCTCACAGATTTCTCTCCTGAACTCTCGCTCTTTTATCTCTCAAACACTCGTTATTTTTTCTCTAGAAACCTCGCTGTTTTATCTCCTAAAGTCTCAATGTTTTATCCCCGGAATTCACCCTGTTTTATCCGCTGAAGTTTCACTCTTTTATCCTCTGCACTCTCTCTGATTTTTCTCCTGAACCCTCGCTGTTTTATCTCCCAAGCTCTCGCTGTTTTATCCTCTGAACTACCGCTGATCTTTCTCCAGAACACTCGCTGTTTTATTTCACAAACGCTCACTGTTTTATCTCCTGATCTCTCGCTGTTGAATCCCCTGACCTCTCATTGTTCTTTCCCCTGAATTCTCGCTGCTTTCTCCCCTGAACTCTGGCTGATTGTTTTCAAGAATCCTCGTTGTTTCATCTCCCAAGCTCTCGCTGTTATATCCTCTGAACCTCTGCTGATTTTTCTCCGGAACCCTCGCTGTTTTATCTCTCGAATTCCCATTGTTTTATCTCCTGAACTCTCACTCTTTTATCTTCAAAGCTCTCGCTGATTTTTCTCCAGAACACTCACTATTTTATCGCCTGAACTCTGGAGGTTTTATCTCCTGAACTCTCGCTGTTTTATCTCCAGAATTCTTGTTGATTTTTCTCCTGAGCTCTTGCTGTCTTATCACCTGAACTATTGTTGTTTTAACTCCTGACTTCTCACTGCTTTATCTTCGGATTTCTCACTGTTTTAACTCTCAAACACTGGCTGTATTTTCTCCAGGATCCTCGCTGTTTTATCTCCTAAACTCTAACTCTTTTATCCCCTGAATTCTGCCTGTTTTATCCCGTGAATTTTCAGTCTTTTATCCTCTGAACTCTGGCTGATTTATCTCCAGCTCCATCGCTGCTTATATCTCCCAAGCTCTCGCTGTTTTATCGTCTGAACTCCCGCTGATTTTTCTCCAGAACCCTCCGCTGTTTTATCTCCCAAACTCTCACTGTTTTATCGCCTGAACTCTCATTGTATTATCTTCTGAGCTTTTTTTGCTTTACCCCTGAACTCTCGCTGCTGTATCACCAAACTCTCATTGTTCTATCCCGTGAATTCTCATTGCTTTATCCCCTGAAATCTGGCTGTTTATTTTCCAGAATCCTGATTGTTTTATCTCACAAGCTCTCTCTGTTATATCCTCTGAGCTCCTGCTGATCTTTCTCCAGATCCCTGGCTGCTTTGTCTCTCGAATTCCCATTGCTTTGTCTCCTGAAGTCTCACTCTTTAATCTTCAAATCTCTCGCTGATTTTTCTCCAGAACGCTCACTATTTTATCACCTGAATTCTGGCTGTTTTATCTCCCAAACTCTCGCTGTTTTATCTCCAGAATTCTTGCTGATTTTTCTCCTGAGCACTTGCTGTATTATCGCCTGAACTCTTGCTGTTTTAACTCCCAAATTCTCACTGTTTTATCTTCAAAATTCTCAGTGTTTTATCTCTCAAACATTCGCTGTTTTTCTCCAGAAACCTCACTGTTTTATCTCCTAAACTCTCACTGTATTATCCCCTGAATTCTCCCTGTTATGTTGCCTGAATTTTCACTCTTTTATCCTTGGCACTCTCGCTGATTAATCTCCAGCTCTGTCGCTGCTTTATCTCCCAAGCTCTCTCTGTTTTATCCTCTGAAAGCCCGCTGATTTTTCTCCAGAACCCTCCGCTGTTTTATCTCCCAAAATCCCGCTGTTTTATCCCCTGAACTCTCATTGTATTATCTTCTGAGCTTTGCCTCTGAACTCTCACTGTTAAATCCCCTGAACTCTCCTTGTTTTGTCCAATGAATTTTTGCTGCTTTATCCCCTGAAATCTGGCTGAATATTAACCGGAATCCCTGCTGTTTTATCTCCCAAGCTCTCGCTGTTTTATCCTCTGAACTCCTGCTGATCTTTCTCCAGAACCCTCGCTGTTTTATCTCTTGAATTTGCACTGTTTTATCTCCTGAACTCAACTCTTTTATCTCCAAAGCTCCAGCTGATTTTTACCCAGAACTCTCACTATTTGATTTCCAGAACTTTCGCTGTTTCATCTCCCGAACTCTGGTTGCTTTATCTCCAGAATACTTGCTGATTTTTCTCCTGAGCTCTTGCTGTTTTATCTCCTGAACTCTTGCTCTTTCCACTCCCGAATTCGCACTGTTTTATATCCTGAGCTCTCGCTGTTTTATCTCTAAAACTCTCGCTGTTTTTTTTCTCCAGAACCCTCGCTGTTTTATCTCCCAAACTCTCACTGTTCTAACCCCTGAACTCTCGCTGTTTTATCCCCTGAACTCTGGCTGATTTTTCTCCAGAACCCTAGCTGTTTTATCTCCCAAGCTCTCGCTGTTTTATCCTCTGAACTACCGCTGATCTTTCTCCAGAACACTCGCTGTTTTATTTCACAAACGCTCACTGTTTTATCTCCTGATCTCTCGCTGTTGAATCCCCTGACCTCTCATTGTTCTTTCCCCTGAATTCTCGCTGCTTTCTCCCCTGGACTCTGGCTGATTGTTTTCAAGAATCCTCGTTGTTTCATCTCCCAAGCTCTCGCTGTTATATCCTCTGAACCTCTGCTGATTTTTCTCCGGAACCCTCGCTGTTTTATCTCTCGAATTCCCATTGTTTTATCTCCTGAACTCTCACTCTTTTATCTTCAAAGCTCTCGCTGATTTTTCTCCAGAACACTCACTATTTTATCGCCTGAACTCTGGAGGTTTTATCTCCTGAACTCTCGCTGTTTTATCTCCAGAATTCTTGTTGATTTTTCTCCTGAGCTCTTGCTGTCTTATCGCCTGAACTATTGTTGTTTTAACTCCTGACTTCTCACTGCTTTATCTTCGGATTTCTCACTGTTTTAACTCTCAAACACTGGCTGTATTTTCTCCAGGATCCTCGCTGTTTTATCTCCTAAACTCTCACTCTTTTATCCCCTGAATTCTGCCTGTTTTATCCCGTGAATTTTCAGTCTTTTATCCTCTGAACTCTGGCTGATTTATCTCCAGCTCCATCGCTGCTTATATCTCCCAAGCTCTCGCTGTTTTATCCTCTGAACTCCCGCTGATTTTTCTCCAGAACCCTCCGCTGTTTTATCTCCCAAACTCTCACTGTTTTATCGCCTGAACTCTCATTGTATTATCTTCTGAGCTTTTTTTGCTTTACCCCTGAACTCTCGCTGCTGTATCACCAAACTCTCATTGTTCTATCCCGTGAATTCTCATTGCTTTATCCCCTGAACTCTGGCTGTTTATTTTCCAGAATCCTGATTGTTTTATCTCACAAGCTCTTTCTGTTATATCCTCTGAGCTCCTGCTGATCTTTCTCCAGATCCCTGGCTGCTTTGTCTCTCGAATTCCCATTGCTTTGTCTCCTGAAGTCTCACTCTTTAATCTTCAAAGCTCTCGCTGATTTTTCTCCAGAACGCTCACTATTTTATCACCTGAATTCTGGCTGTTTTATCTCCCAAACTCTCGCTGTTTTATCTCCAGAATTCTTGCTGATTTTTCTCCTGAGCACTTGCTGTATTATCGCCTGAACTCTTGCTGTTTTAACTCCCAAATACTCACTGTTTTATCTTCAAAATTCTCAGTGTTTTATCTCTCAAACATTCGCTGTTTTTCTCCAGAAACCTCACTGTTTTATCTCCTAAACTCTCACTGTATTATCCCCTGAATTCTCCCTGTTATGTTGCCTGAATTTTCACTCTTTTATCCTTGGCACTCTCGCTGATTAATCTCCAGCTCTGTCGCTGCTTTATCTCCCAAGCTCTCTCTGTTTTATCCTCTGAAAGCCCGCTGATTTTTCTCCAGAACCCTCCGCTGTTTTATCTCCCAAAATCCCGCTGTTTTATCCCCTGAACTCTCATTGTATTAACTTCTGAGCTTTGCCTCTGAACTCTCACTGTTAAATCCCCTGAACTCTCCTTGTTTTGTCCAATGAATTTTTGCTGCTTTATCCCCTGAAATCTGGCTGAATATTAACCGGAATCCTAGCTGTTTTATCTCCCAAGCTCTCGCTGTTTTATCCTCTGAACTCCTGCTGATCTTTCTCCAGAACCCTCGCTGTTTTATCTCTTGAATTTGCACTGTTTTATCTCCTGAACTCAACTCTTTTATCTCCAAAGCTCCAGCTGATTTTTACCCAGAACTCTCACTATTTTATTTCCAGAACTTTCGCTGTTTCATCTCCCGAACTCTGGTTGTTTTATCTCCAGAATACTTGCTGATTTTTCTCCTGAGCTCTTGCTGTTTTATCTCCTGAACTCTTGCTCTTTCCACTCCCGAATTCGCACTGTTTTATATCCTGAGCTCTCGCTGTTTTATCTCTAAAACTCTCGCTGTTTTTTTTCTCCAGAACCCTCGCTGTTTTATCTCCCAAACTCTCACTGTTCTAACCCCTGAACTCTCGCTGTTTTATCCCCTGAACTCTGGCTGATTTTTCTCCAGAACCCTAGCTGTTTTATCTCCCAAGCTCTCTCTGTTTCATCCTCTGACCTCTCAGTGTTTTATCACCCAAGCTCTCACGGTTTTATCCCCTGAACTCTGGCTGATGTTTCTCCAAATCCCTCGCTGTTTAATCTCCCAAGCTCTCGCTGTTTTATTCTCTGCACTCCCTCTGATTTTTCTCCAGAACCCTTGCTGTTTTATGTCACAAAGTCTCACTGTTTAATCTCCTGAACTCTCGCTGTTTTATTCCCGGGACTCTCATTGTTTTACCTTCTGAGCTTTTGCTGCTTTACCTCTGAACTCTCGCTGTTTTATCCCCTGAACTCTCATTGTTTTATCCAATGAATTTTTACTGCTTTGTCCCCTGAACTCTGGCTGATTATTATCCAGAATACTAGTTGTTTTATCTCCCCAGCTCTCGCTGTTTTATCCACTGAACTACTGCTGATCTTTCTGCAGAAACCTCGATGTTTTAACTCCAAAACTCTCACAGAATTATCCACTGAATTCTACCTGTTTTATCCCCTGAATTTTCACTCTTTTAGCCTCGGCACTCTCGCTGATTTTTCTCCAGAACCCTCGCTGTTTTATCTCCAAGCTCTCGCTGTTCTATCCTCCGAACCTCTGCTGATTTTTCTCCAGAACCCTTGCTGTATTATCTCACAAAGTCTCAGTGTTTTATCTCCTGAACTCTCACTGTTTTATCCCCTGAACTCTCATTGTTTTATCTTCCGAGCTTTTGCTGCTTTACCCCTGAGCTCTCCCTGTTTTATCCCCTGAACTCTGGCTGATTATTCTTCAGAACGCTAGCTGTATTATCTCCCAAGCTCTCTCTGTTTTATCCTCTGACGTCTCACTGTTTTATCTCCCAAGCTCTCGCTGTTTTATCCACTGAACCCCTGCTAATCTTTCTCCACAACCCTCGTTTATTATCTCTGGAATGCTCACAGATTTCTCTCCTGAACTCTCGCTCTTTTATCTCTCAAACACTCGTTATTTTTTCTCTAGAAACCTCGCTGTTTTATCTCCTAAAGTCTCAATGTTTTATCCCCGGAATTCACCCTGTTTTATCCGCTGAAGTTTCACTCTTTTATCCTCTGCACTCTCTCTCATTTTTCTCCTGAACCCTCGCTGTTTTATCTCCCAAGCTCTCGCTGTTTTATCCTCTGAACTACCGCTGATCTTTCTCCAGAACACTCGCTGTTTTATTTCACAAACGCTCACTGTTTTATCTCCTGATCTCTCGCTGTTGAATCCCCTGACCTCTCATTGTTCTTTCCCCTGAATTCTCGCTGCTTTCTCCCCTGAACTCTGGCTGATTGTTTTCAAGAATCCTCGTTGTTTCATCTCCCAAGCTCTCGCTGTTATATCCTCTGAACCTCTGCTGATTTTTCTCCGGAACCCTCGCTGTTTTATCTCTCGAATTCCCATTGTTTTATCTCCTGAACTCTCACTCTTTTATCTTCAAAGCTCTCGCTGATTTTTCTCCAGAACACTCACTATTTTATCGCCTGAACTCTGGAGGTTTTATCTCCTGAACTCTCGCTGTTTTATCTCCAGAATTCTTGTTGATTTTTCTCCTGAGCTCTTGCTGTCTTATCGCCTGAACTATTGTTGTTTTAACTCCTGACTTCTCACTGCTTTATCTTCGGATTTCTCACTGTTTTAACTCTCAAACACTGGCTGTATTTTCTCCAGGATCCTCGCTGTTTTATCTCCTAAACTCTCACTCTTTTATCCCCTGAATTCTGCCTGTTTTATCCCGTGAATTTTCAGTCTTTTATCCTCTGAACTCTGGCTGATTTATCTCCAGCTCCATCGCTGCTTATATCTCCCAAGCTCTCGCTGTTTTATCCTCTGAACTCCCGCTGATTTTTCTCCAGAACCCTCCGCTGTTTTATCTCCCAAACTCTCACTGTTTTATCGCCTGAACTCTCATTGTATTATCTTCTGAGCTTTTTTTGCTTTACCCCTGAACTCTCGCTGCTGTATCACCAAACTCTCATTGTTCTATCCCGTGAATTCTCATTGCTTTATCCCCTGAACTCTGGCTGTTTATTTTCCAGAATCCTGATTGTTTTATCTCACAAGCTCTCTCTGTTATATCCTCTGAGCTCCTGCTGATCTTTCTCCAGATCCCTGGCTGCTTTGTCTCTCGAATTCCCATTGCTTTGTCTCCTGAAGTCTCACTCTTTAATCTTCAAAGCTCTCGCTGATTTTTCTCCAGAACGCTCACTATTTTATCACCTGAATTCTGGCTGTTTTATCTCCCAAACTCTCGCTGTTTTATCTCCAGAATTCTTGCTGATTTTTCTCCTGAGCACTTGCTGTATTATCGCCTGAACTCTTGCTGTTTTAACTCCCAAATTCTCACTGTTTTATCTTCAAAATTCTCAGTGTTTTATCTCTCAAACATTCGCTGTTTTTCTCCAGAAACCTCACTGTTTTATCTCCTAAACTCTCACTGTATTATCCCTTGAATTCTCCCTGTTATGTTGCCTGAATTTTCACTCTTTTATCCTTGGCACTCTCGCTGATTAATCTCCAGCTCTGTCGCTGCTTTATCTCCCAAGCTCTCTCTGTTTTATCCTCTGAAAGCCCGCTGATTTTTCTCCAGAACCCTCCGCTGTTTTATCTCCCAAAATCCCGCTGTTTTATCCCCTGAACTCTCATTGTATTATCTTCTGAGCTTTGCCTCTGAACTCTCACTGTTAAATCCCCTGAACTCTCCTTGTTTTGTCCAATGAATTTTTGCTGCTTTATCCCCTGAAATCTGGCTGAATATTAACCGGAATCCTAGCTGTTTTATCTCCCAAGCTCTCGCTGTTTTATCCTCTGAACTCCTGCTGATCTTTCTCCAGAACCCTCGCTGTTTTATCTCTTGAATTTGCACTGTTTTATCTCCTGAACTCAACTCTTTTATCTCCAAAGCTCCAGCTGATTTTTACCCAGAACTCTCACTATTTTATTTCCAGAACTTTCGCTGTTTCATCTCCCGAACTCTGGTTGTTTTATCTCCAGAATACTTGCTGATTTTTCTCCTGAGCTCTTGCTGTTTTATCTCCTGAACTCTTGCTCTTTCCACTCCCGAATTCTCACTGTTTTATATCCTGAGCTCTCGCTGTTTTATCTCTAAAACTCTCGCTGTTTTTTTTTCTCCAGAACCCTCGCTGTTTTATCTCCCAAACTCTCACTGTTCTAACCCCTGAACTCTCGCTGTTTTATCCCCTGAACTCTGGCTGATTTTTCTCCAGAACCCTAGCTGTTTTATCTCCCAAGCTCTCAATGTTTCATCCTCTGACCTCTCAGTGTTTTATCACCCAAGCTCTCGCGGTTTTATCCCCTGAACTCTGGCTGATGTTTCTCCAAAACCCTCGCTGTTTTATCTCCCAAGCTCTCGCTGTTTTATTCTCTGCACTCCCTCTGATTTTTCTCCAGAACCCTTGCTGTTTTATGTCACAAAGTCTCACTGTTTAATCTCCTGAACTCTCGCTGTTTTATTCCCGGGACTCTCATTGTTTTACCTTCTGAGCTTTTGCTGCTTTACCTCTGAACTCTCGCTGTTTTATCCCCTGAACTCTCATTGTTTTATCCAATGAATTTTTACTGCTTTGTCCCCTGAATTCTGGCTGATTATTATCCAGAATACTAGTTGTTTTATCTCCCCAGCTCTCGCTGTTTTATCCACTGGACTCCTGCTGATCTTTCTGCAGAAACCTCGATGTTTTAACTCCTAAACTCTCACAGAATTATCCACTGAATTCTACCTGTTTTATCCCCTGAATTTTCACTCTTTTAGCCTCGGCACTCTCGCTGATTTTTCTCCAGAACCCTCGCTGTTTTATCTCCAAGCTCTCGCTGTTCTATCCTCCGAACCTCTGCTGATTTTTCTCCAGAACCCTTGCTGTATTATCTCACAAAGTCTCACTGTTTCATCTCCTGAACTCTCACTGTTTTATCCCCTGAACTCTCATTGTTTTATCTTCCGAGCTTTTGCTGCTTTACCCCTGAGCTCTCCCTGTTTTATCCCCTGAACTCTCGCTGATTATTCTTCAGAAAGCTAGCTGTATTATCTCCCAAGCTCTCTCTGTTTTATCCTCTGACGTCTCACTGTTTTATCTCCCAAGCTCTCGCTGTTTTATCCACTGAACCCCTGCTAATCTTTCTCCACAACCCTCGTTTATTATCTCTGGAATGCTCACAGATTTCTCTCCTGAACTCTCGCTCTTTTATCTCTCAAACACTCGTTATTTTTTCTCTAGAAACCTCGCTGTTTTATCTCCTAAAGTCTCAATGTTTTATCCCCGGAATTCACCCTGTTTTATCCGCTGAAGTTTCACTCTTTTATCCTCTGCACTCTCTCTGATTTTTCTCCTGAACCCTCGCTGTTTTATCTCCCAAGCTCTCGCTGTTTTATCCTCTGAACTACGGCTGATCTTTCTCCAGAACACTCGCTGTTTTATTTCACAAACGCTCACTGTTTTATCTCCTGATCTCTCGCTGTTGAATCCCCTGACCTCTCATTGTTCTTTCCCCTGAATTCTCGCTGCTTTCTCCCCTGAACTCTGGCTGATTGTTTTCAAGAATCCTCGTTGTTTTATCTCCCAAGCTCTCGCTGTTATATCCTCTGAACCTCTGCTGATTTTTCTCCGGAACCCTCGCTGTTTTATCTCTCGAATTCCCATTGTTTTATCTCCTGAACTCTCACTCTTTTATCTTCAAAGCTCTCGCTGATTTTTCTCCAGAACACTCACTATTTTATCGCCTGAACTCTGGAGGTTTTATCTCCTGAACTCTCGCTGCTTTATCTCCAGAATTCTTGTTGATTTTTCTCCTGAGCTCTTGCTGTCTTATCGCCTGAACTATTGTTGTTTTAACTCCTGACTTCTCACTGTTTTATCTTCGGATTTCTCACTGTTTTAACTCTCAAACACTGGCTGTATTTTCTCCAGGATCCTCGCTGTTTTATCTCCTAAACTCTCACTCTTTTATCCCCTGAATTCTGCCTGTTTTATCCCGTGAATTTTCAGTCTTTTATCCTCTGAACTCTGGCTGATTTATCTCCAGCTCCATCGCTGCTTATATCTCCCAAGCTCTCGCTGTTTTATCCTCTGAACTGCCGCTGATTTTTCTCCAGAACCCTCCGCTGTTTTATCTCCCAAACTCTCACTGTTTTATCACCTGAACTCTCATTGTATTATCTTCTGAGCTTTTTTTGCTTTACCCCTGAACTCTCGCTGCTGTATCACCAAACTCTCATTGTTCTATCCCGTGAATTCTCATTGCTTTATCCCCTGAACTCTGGCTGTTTATTTTCCAGAATCCTGATTGTTTTATCTCACAAGCTCTCTCTGTTATATCCTCTGAACTCCTGCTGATCTTTCTCCAGAACCCTGGCTGTTTTGTCTCTCGAATTCCCATTGCTTTGTCTCCTGAAGTCTCACTCTTTAATCTTCAAAGCTCTCGCTGATTTTTCTCCAGAACGCTGACTATTTTACCTCCTGAATTCTGGCTGTTTTATCTCCCAAACTCTCGCTGTTTTATCTCCAGAATTCTTGCTGATTTTTCTCCTGAGCACTTGCTGTATTATCGCCTGAACTCTTGCTGTTTTAACTCCCAAATTCTCACTGTTTTATCTTCAAAATTCTCAGTGTTTTATCTCTCAAACATTCGCTGTTTTTCTCCAGAAACCTCACTGTTTTATCTCCTAAACTCTCACTGTATTATCCCCTGAATTCTCCCTGTTATATTGCCTGAATTTTCACTCTTTTATCCTTGGCACTCTCGCTGATTAATCTCCAGATCTGTCGCTGCTTTATCTCCCAAGCTCTCTCTGTTTTATCCTCTGAAAGCCCGCTGATTTTTCTCCAGAACCCTCCGCTGTTTTATCTCCCAAAATCCCGCTGTTTTATCCCCTGAACTCTCATTGTATTATCTTCTGAGCTTTGCCTCTGAACTCTCACTGTTAAATCCCCTGAACTCTCCTTGTTTTGTCCAATGAATTTTTGCTGCTTTATCCCCTGAAATCTGGCTGAATATTAACCGGAATCCTAGCTGTTTTATCTCCCAAGATCTCTCTGTTTTATCCTCTGAACTCCTGCTGATCTTTCTCCAGAACCCTCGCTGTTTTATCTCTTGAATTTGCACTGTTTTATCTCCTGAACTCAACTCTTTTATCTCCAAAGCTCCAGCTGATTTTTACCCAGAACTCTCACTATTTTATTTCCAGAACTTTCGCTGTTTCATCTCCCGAACTCTGGTTGTTTTATCTCCAGAATACTTGCTGATTTTTCTCCTGAGCTCTTGCTGTTTTATCTCCTGAACTCTTGCTCTTTCCACTCCCGAATTCTCACTGTTTTATATCCTGAGCTCTCGCTGTTTTATCTCTAAAACTCTCGCTGTTTTTTTTCTCCAGAACCCTCGCTGTTTTATCTCCCAAACTCTCACTGTTCTAACCCCTGAACTCTCGCTGTTTTATCCCCTGAACTCTGGCTGATTTTTCTCCAGAACCCTAGCTGTTTTATCTCCCAAGCTCTCAATGTTTCATCCTCTGACCTCTCAGTGTTTTATCACCCAAGCTCTCGCGGTTTTATCCCCTGAACTCTGGCTGATGTTTCTCCAAAACCCTCGCTGTTTTATCTCCCAAGCTCTCGCTGTTTTATTCTCTGCACTCCCTCTGATTTTTCTCCAGAACCCTTGCTGTTTTATGTCACAAAGTCTCACTGTTTAATCTCCTGAACTCTCGCTGTTTTATTCCCGGGACTCTCATTGTTTTACCTTCTGAGCTTTTGCTGCTTTACCTCTGAACTCTCGCTGTTTTATCCCCTGAACTCTCATTGTTTTATCCAATGAATTTTTACTGCTTTGTCCCCTGAATTCTGGCTGATTATTATCCAGAATACTAGTTGTTTTATCTCCCCAGCTCTCGCTGTTTTATCCACTGGACTCCTGCTGATCTTTCTGCAGAAACCTCGATGTTTTAACTCCTAAACTCTCACAGAATTATCCACTGAATTCTACCTGTTTTATCCCCTGAATTTTCACTCTTTTAGCCTCGGCACTCTCGCTGATTTTTCTCCAGAACCCTCGCTGTTTTATCTCCAAGCTCTCGCTGTTCTATCCTCCGAACCTCTGCTGATTTTTCTCCAGAACCCTTGCTGTATTATCTCACAAAGTCTCACTGTTTTATCTCCTGAACTCTCACTGTTTTATCCCCTGAACTCTCATTGTTTTATCTTCCGAGCTTTTGCTGCTTTACCCCTGAGCTCTCCCTGTTTTATCCCCTGAACTCTCGCTGATTATTCTTCAGAAAGCTAGCTGTATTATCTCCCAAGCTCTCTCTGTTTTATCCTCTGACGTCTCACTGTTTTATCTCCCAAGCTCTCGCTGTTTTATCCACTGAACCCCTGCTAATCTTTCTCCACAACCCTCGTTTATTATCTCTGGAATGCTCACAGATTTCTCTCCTGAACTCTCGCTCTTTTATCTCTCAAACACTCGTTATTTTTTCTCTAGAAACCTCGCTGTTTTATCTCCTAAAGTCTCAATGTTTTATCCCCGGAATTCACCCTGTTTTATCCGCTGAAGTTTCACTCTTTTATCCTCTGCACTCTCTCTGATTTTTCTCCTGAACCCTCGCTGTTTTATCTCCCAAGCTCTCGCTGTTTTATCCTCTGAACTACGGCTGATCTTTCTCCAGAACACTCGCTGTTTTATTTCACAAACGCTCACTGTTTTATCTCCTGATCTCTCGCTGTTGAATCCCCTGACCTCTCATTGTTCTTTCCCCTGAATTCTCGCTGCTTTCTCCCCTGAACTCTGGCTGATTGTTTTCAAGAATCCTCGTTGTTTTATCTCCCAAGCTCTCGCTGTTATATCCTCTGAACCTCTGCTGATTTTTCTCCGGAACCCTCGTTGTTTTATCTCTCGAATTCCCATTGTTTTATCTCCTGAACTCTCACTCTTTTATCTTCAAAGCTCTCGCTGATTTTTCTCCAGAACACTCACTATTTTATCGCCTGAACTCTGGAGGTTTTATCTCCTGAACTCTCGCTGCTTTATCTCCAGAATTCTTGTTGATTTTTCTCCTGAGCTCTTGCTGTCTTATCGCCTGAACTATTGTTGTTTTAACTCCTGACTTCTCACTGTTTTATCTTCGGATTTCTCACTGTTTTAACTCTCAAACACTGGCTGTATTTTCTCCAGGATCCTCGCTGTTTTATCTCCTAAACTCTCACTCTTTTATCCCCTGAATTCTGCCTGTTTTATCCCGTGAATTTTCAGTCTTTTATCCTCTGAACTCTGGCTGATTTATCTCCAGCTCCATCGCTGCTTATATCTCCCAAGCTCTCGCTGTTTTATCCTCTGAACTGCCGCTGATTTTTCTCCAGAACCCTCCGCTGTTTTATCTCCCAAACTCTCACTGTTTTATCGCCTGAACTCTCATTGTATTATCTTCTGAGCTTTTTTTGCTTTACCCCTGAACTTTCGCTGCTGTATCACCAAACTCTCATTGTTCTATCCCGTGAATTCTCATTGCTTTATCCCCTGAACTCTGGCTGTTTATTTTCCAGAATCCTGATTGTTTTATCTCACAAGCTCTCTCTGTTATATCCTCTGAACTCCTGCTGATCTTTCTCCAGAACCCTGGCTGTTTTGTCTCTCGAATTCCCATTGCTTTGTCTCCTGAAGTCTCACTCTTTAATCTTCAAAGCTCTCGCTGATTTTTCTCCAGAACACTCACTATTTTATCGCCTGAACTCTGGAGGTTTTATCTCCTGAACTCTCGCTGTTTTATCTCCAGAATTCTTGTTGATTTTTCTCCTGAGCTCTTGCTGTCTTATCGCCTGAACTATTGTTGTTTTAACTCCCAAATTCTCACTGTTTTATCTTCAAAATTCTCAGTCTTTTATCTCTCAAACATTCGCTGTTTTTCTCCAGAAACCTCACTGTTTTATCTCCTAAACTCTCACTGTATTATCCCCTGATTTCTCCCTGTTATATTGCCTGAATTTTCACTCTTTTATCCTTGGCACTCTCGCTGATTAATCTCCAGCTCTGTCGCTGCTTTATTTCCCAAGCTCTCTCTGTTTTATCCTCTGAAAGCCCGCTGATTTTTCTCCAGAACCCTCCGCTGTTTTATCTCCCAGACTCCCGCTGTTTTATCCCCTGAACTCTCATTGTATTATCTTCTGAGCTTTGCGTCTGAACTCTCACTGTTACATACCCTGAACTCTCCCTGTTTTGTCCAATGAATTTTTGCTGCTTCATCCCCTGAAATCTGGCTGAATATTAACCGGAATCCTAGCTGTTTTATCTCCCAAGCTCTCGCTGTTTTATCCTCTGAACTCCTGCTGATCTTTCTCCAGAACCCTCGCTGTTTTATCTCTTGAATTTGCACTGTTTTATCTCCTGAACTCAACTCTTTTATCTCCAAAGCTCCAGCTGATTTTTACCCAGAACTCTCACTATTTTATTTCCAGAACTTTCGCTGTTTCATCTCCCGAACTCTGGTTGTTTTATCTCCAGAATACTTGCTGATTTTTCTCCTGAGCTCTTGCTGTTTTATCTCCTGAACTCTTGCTCTTTCCTCTCCCGAATTCTCACTGTTTTATATCCTGAGCTCTCGCTGTTTTATCTCTAAAACTCTCGCTGCTTTTTTTCTCCAGAACCCTCGCTGTTTTATCTCCCAAACTCTCACTGTTCTAACCCCTGAACTCTCGCTGTTTTATCCCCTGAACTCTGATTTTTCTCCAGAACCCTAGCTGTTTTATCTCCCAAGCTCTCTCTGTTTCATCCTCTGACCTCTCAGTGTTTTATCACCCAAGCTCTCGCGGTTTTATCCCCTGAACTCCTGCTAATCTTTCTCCACAACCCTCGGTTATTATCTCTGGAATGCTCACAGATTTATCTCCTGAACTCTCGCTCTTTTATCTCTCAAACACTCGTTATTTTTTCTCTAGAAACCCCGCTGTTTTATCTCCTGAAGTCTCAATGTTTTATCCCCGGAATTCACCCTGTTTTATCAGCTGAAGTTTCACTCTTTTATCCTCTGCACTCTCGCTGATTTTTCTCCAGAACCCTCGCTGTTTTTTCTCCCAAGCTCTCGCTGTTTTATCCTCTGAACTACCGCTGATCTTTCTCCAGAATATTCGCTGTTTTATTTCACAAACGCTCACTGTTTTATCTCCTGATCTCTCAGTGTTCTTTCCCCTGAATTCTCGCTGCTTTCTCCCCTGAACTCTGGCTGATTGTTTTCAAGAATCCTCGTTGTTTTATCTCCCAAGCTCTCGCTGTTATATCCTCTGAACCTCTGCTGATTTTTCTCCAGAACCCTCGCTGTTTTATCTCTCGAATTCCCACTGTTTTACTCCTGAACTCTCACTCTTTTATCTTCAAAGCTCTCGCTGATTTTTCTCCAGAACACTCACTATTTTATCGCCTGAACTCTGGCTGTTTTATCTCCAGAAATCTCGCTGTTTTATCTCCAGAATTCTTGTTGATTTTTCTCCTGAGCTCTTGCTGTCTTATCGCCTGAATTATTGTTGTTTTAACTCCTGACTTCTCACTGTTTTATCTTCGGAATTCTCACTGTTTTAACTCTCAAACACTGGCTGTTTTTTCTCCAGGATCCTCGCTGTTTTATCTCCTAAACTCTCACTCTTTTATCCCCTAAATTCTGCCTGTTTTATCCCGTGAATTTCAGTCTTTTATCCTCTGAACTCTGGCTGATTTATCTCCAGCTCCATCGCTGCTTATATCTCCCAAGCTCTCGCTGTTTTATCCTCTGAACTCCCGCTGATTTTTCTCCAGAACCCTCCGCTGTTTTATCTCCCAAACTCTCACTGTTTTTTCGCCTGAACTCTCATTGTATTATCTTCTGAGCTTTTGCGGCTTTACCCCTGAACTCTCGCTGTTTCATCCCCTGAAATCTCATTGTTTTATCCAATGAATTTTTGCTGCTTTATCCCCTGAAATCTGGCTGATTATTAACCAGATTCCTAGCTGTTTTATCTCACAAGCTCTCGCTGTTTTATCCTCTGAACTCCTGCTGATCTTTCTCCAGAACCCTCGCATTATCATGTCTCGAATTCGCACTGTTTTATCTCCTGAACTCTCACTCTTTTATTTCCAAAGCTCCCAATGGTTTTTTTTCCAGAACTCTCACTATTTTATTTCCTGAACTCTGGCAGTTTTATCTCCTGAACTCTCGCTGTTTCATCTCCAATATTCTTGCTGATTTTTCTCCTGAGGTCTTGCTGTTTTATCGCCTGAACTCTTGCTGTTTTAACTCCCAGATTCTCACTGTTTTATCTTCACAATTCTCAGTGTTTTATCTCTCAGACATTCGCTGATTTTTCTCCTGAACCCTCGCTGTTTTATCTCCCAAGCTCTCGCTGTTTTATCCTCTGAACTCCCGCTGATTATTCTCCAGAACCCTTGCTGTTTTATTTCACAAAGTCTCACAGCTTTATCTCCTGAAGTCTCGCTGTTTTATCCACTGAACTCTCATTGTATTATCTTCTGAGCTTTTTTTGCTTTACCCCTGAACTCTCGTTGCTGTATCAGCAAACTCTCATTGTTCTATCCCCTGAATTCTCATTGCTTTATCCCCTGAACTCTGGCTGATTATTTTCCAGAATCCTGATTGTTTTATCTCCCAAACTCTCGCTGTTTTTTCCTCTGAACTCTCGCTGATTTTTCTCCAGAACCTTGCTGTTTTATCTCACAAAGTCTCACTGTTTTACCTCCTGAGCTCTCGCTGTTTTATCTTCTGAACTTTTGCTGCTTTACCTCTGATCTCTCGCTGTTTTATCCCCTGAACTCTCATTGTTTTAGCCAATGAATTTTTGCTGCTTTATCCCCTGAACTCTGGCTGATTATTATCCAGAATCCTAGCTGTTTTATCTACCAAGCTCTCGCTGTTTTATCCTATGAACTCCCGCTGATTTTTCTCCAGAACCCTTGCTGTTTTATCTCACAAAGTCTCACTGTTTTATCTCCTGAACTCTCGCTGCTTATCCCCTGAACTCTGGCTAATTTTTCAACAGAACCCTTGTTGTTTTATCTCACAAATTCTCAGTGTTTTAACTCCTGAACTCTCGCTGTTTCATCCCCTGAACTCTCATTGTTTTATCTTTTGATTTTTTGCTGCTTTACCCCTGAACTCTCGCTGTTTATCCCCTGAACCCTCATTGTTTTATCCAATGAATTTTTGCTGCTTTGTCCCCTGTACTCTGGCTGATTATTATCCAGAATCCTAGCTGTTTTATCTCCCAATCTCTCGCTGTTTTATCCTCTGAACTCCTGCTGATCTTTCTCCAGAAACCACGCTGTTTCATCTCCTAAACTCTCTCTGTTTTATCCCCTGAATTCTCCCTGTTTTATCCCCTGAATTTTCACTCTTTTATCCTCGGCACTCTCGCTGATTTTTCTCCAGGACCCTCGCTGTTTTATCTCCCAAGCTCTCGCTGTTTTAAACTCTGCACTCCTGCTGAAATTTCTCCAGAACCCTAACTGTTTTATCTCTCGAATTTGCCCTGTTTTACCTCCTGAACTCTCACTCTATTATCTCCAAACCTCCCGCTGATTTTTCTCCAGAACTCTCACTATTTTATTTCCTGGACTCTCGCTGGTTTATCTCCTGAGCTCTCGCTGTTTTATCTCTTAAACTCCTACTGTTTTAACCCCTGAATTCTCGCTGTTTTATCCCCTCTACTCTGGCTGATTTTTCTCCTGAACCTTAGCTGTTTTATGCTGCTTTACCCCTGAACTCTCGGTCTTTTATCCCTTGAACTCTCGCTGTTTTATCCTCTGAACTCCTGCTGATCATTCTGCAGAACCCCCGATGGTTTATCTCTCGAATTCTGATTGTTTTATCTCCTGAACTCTCGCTCTTTTATCTCCAAGGCTCTCGCTGATTTTTCTCCAGAACTCTCACTATTTTATCTCCTGAACTCTGGCTGTTTTATCTCCCGAACACTAGCTCTTTTATCTCCAGAATTCTTGCTGATTTTTCTCCTGAGCTCTTGCTGTTTTTTTGCCTGAACTCTTGCTGTTTTAACTCCCGAATTCTCATTGTTTTATCTTCGGAATTCTCGCTGTTTTATCTCTCAAACACTCGCTGTTTTTTCTCCAGAAACCTCGCTGTTTTAACTCCTAAACTCTCACTGTTCTATCCCCTGAATTATCATTCTTTTCTACTCTGCGCTCGCGGCTGTTTTATCTCCCAAGCTTGTGCTGTTTTATTCTCTGAACTCCCGCAGATTTTTCTCCAGAACCCTTGCTGTTTTATCTCACAAAGTCTCACTGTTTTATCTCATGACCTCTCGCTGCTTTATCCCCTGAGCTCTGGAAGATTTTTCTCCAGAACTCTCACTATTTTATCTCCTGAGCTCCAGCTGTTTTATCTTCCGAACTCTCGGTCTTTTATCTCCAGAATTCTTGGTGATTTTTCTCCTGAGCTCTTGCTGTTTTTTCACCTGAACTCTTGCTGTTTTAAGTCCAGAATTCTCATTGACTTATCTTCGGAATTCTCGCTGTTTTATCTCTCAAACACTCGCTGTATTTTCTCTTGAAACCTCGCTGTTTTATCAACTAAACTCTCACAGTTTTATCCCCTGAATACTCCCTGTTTTATCCCCTGAATTTTCACTCTTTTACTCTCTGCACTCACGGCTGTTTTATCTCCCATGCTCATGCTGTTTTATTCTCTGAACTCCCGCTGATTTTTCTCCAGAAACCTTGCTGTTTTACCTCACAAAGTCTCACTGTTTTATCTCATGAACTCTTGCTGCTTTATCCCCTGAACTCTGGAAGATTTTACTCCAGAACGCTGGCTGTTTTAGCTCACAAAGTCTAACTGCTTTATCTCCCGAACTCTCGCTGTTTTATCTCCAGAATATGTGTTCATTTTTCTCCTGAGCTCTAGCTGTTTTATCACCTGAACTCTTGCTCTTTTAACTCCCGAATTCTCACTGTTTTATATCCTGAGCTCTCGCTGTTTTATCTCTAAAACTCTCGCTGTTTTTTCTCCAAAACCCAAGCTGTTTTCTTTCCCACGCTCTCTCTGTTTTATCCCCTGACCTCTCACTGTTTTATCTCCCAAGCTCTCTCTGTTTTATCCACTGAACTCTGGCTGATTTTGCTCCAAAACCTCGCTGTTTTATCACCCATAATCTCGCTGTTTTATCCTCTGAACTCCCTATGATTTTTCTCCAGAACCCTTGCTGTTTTATCTCACAAAGTCTCACTGTTTTATTTCCTGAACTCTCGCGGGTTTATCCCCTGAACTCTCATTTTTATCTTCTGAACTTTTGCTGCTTTACCCCTGAACTCTCGTTGTATTATCCCCTGAACTCTTGCTCTTTTAACTCCGGAATTCTCACTGTTTTATATCCTGAGCTCTCGCAGTTTTATCTCTAAAACTCTCGCTGTTTTTTCTCCAGAACTCTCGCTGTTTTATCTCCCAAACTCTCACTGTTCTAACCCCTGAACTCTCGCTGTTTTATCCCCTGATCTCTGGCTGATTTTTCTCCAGAACCCTAGCTGTTTTATCTCCCAAGCTCTCTCTGTTTGTTCCTCTGACCTCTCACTGTTTTATCACCCAACCTCTCGCTGTTTTATCCTCTGAAATCTAGCTGATCTTTCTCCAGAACTCTCATTGTTTTTTTCTCCGGAACTCTCGCTGTTTTACCTGCCGAATTGTCATTGCTTTATCTCTTGAACAATCGCTGATTATTCTCCAGAACCCTCGCTGTTTTATCACCCAAGCTCGCGTGGTTTTATCCTCTGAACTACCGCTGAATTTTCACTAGAACCCTTGCTTTTTTATGTCACAAAGTCTCACTGTTTTATCTCCTGAACTCTCGCTGTTTTATCCCCTGAACTCTCATTGTTTTATCTTCTGACCTTTTGCTGCTTTACACCTGAACTCTCGCTGTTTTATCCCCTGAGCTCTCATTGTTTTATCCCCTGAATTTTTGACTCCTTTATTCCCTGAACTCTGGCTGATTATTATCCAGAATCCTAGCTGTTTTATCACCCAAGCTCTCGCTGTTTTATCCTCTGAACTCCTGCTGATCTTTCTCCAGAACCCTAAATGTTTTATCTCTCGAATTTGCACTGTTTTACCTCCTGAACTCTCACTCTATTATCTCCAAATCTCCCGCTTCTTTTTCTCCAGAACTCTCACTATTTTATTTCCTGAACTCTCGCTGTTTCATCCCCTGAACTCTCATTGTTTTATCTTTTGATTTTTTGCTGCTTTACCCCTGAACTCTCGCTGTTTATCCCCTGAACCCTCATTGTTTTATCCAATGAATTTTTGCTGCTTTGTCCCCTGTACTCTGGCTGATTATTATCCAGAATCCTAGCTGTTTTATCTCCCAATCTCTCGCTGTTTTATCCTCTGAACTCCTGCTGATCTTTCTCCAGAAACCACGCTGTTTCATCTCCTAAACTCTCACTGTTTTATCCCCTGAATTCTCCCTGTTTTATCCCCTGAATTTTCACTCTTTTATCCTCGGCACTCTCGCAGATTTTTCTCCAGGACCCTCGCTGTTTTATCACCCAAGCTCTCGCTGTTTTAACCTCTGCACTCCTGCTGAAATTTCTCCAGAACCCTAACTGTTTTATCTCTCGAATTTGCCCTGTTTTACCTCCTGAACTCTCACTCTATTATCTCCAAACCTCCCGCTGATTTTTCTCCAGAACTCTCACTATTTTATTTCCTGGACTCTCGCTGGTTTATCTCCTGAGCTCTCGCTGTTTTATCTCTTAAACTCCTACTGTTTTAACCCCTGAATTCTCGCTGTTTTATCCCCTCTACTCTGGCTGATTTTTCTCCTGAACCTTAGCTGTTTTATGCTGCTTTACCCCTGAACTCTCGGTCTTTTATCCCTTGAACTCTCGCTGTTTTATCCTCTGAACTCCTGCTGATCATTCTGCAGAACCCCCGATGGTTTATCTCTCGAATTCTGATTGTTTTATCTCCTGAACTCTCGCTCTTTTATCTCCAAGGCTCTCGCTGATTTTTCTCCAGAACTCTCACTATTTTATCTCCTGAACTCTGGCTGTTTTATCTCCCGAACACTAGCTCTTTTATCTCCAGAATTCTTGCTGATTTTTCTCCTGAGCTCTTGCTGTTTTTTTGCCTGAACTCTTGCTGTTTTAACTCCCGAATTCTCATTGTTTTATCTTCGGAATTCTCGCTGTTTTATCTCTCAAACACTCGCTGTTTTTTCTCCAGAAACCTCGCTGTTTTAACTCCTAAACTCTCACTGTTCTATCCCCTGAATTATCATTCTTTTCTACTCTGCGCTCGCGGCTGTTTTATCTCCCAAGCTTGTGCTGTTTTATTCTCTGAACTCCCGCAGATTTTTCTCCAGAACCCTTGCTGTTTTATCTCACAAAGTCTCACTGTTTTATCTCATGACCTCTCGCTGCTTTATCCCCTGAGCTCTGGAAGATTTTTCTCCAGAACTCTCACTATTTTATCTCCTGAGCTCCAGCTGTTTTATCTTCCGAACTCTCGGTCTTTTATCTCCAGAATTCTTGGTGATTTTTCTCCTGAGCTCTTGCTGTTTTTTCACCTGAACTCTTGCTGTTTTAAGTCCAGAATTCTCATTGACTTATCTTCGGAATTCTCGCTGTTTTATCTCTCAAACACTCGCTGTATTTTCTCTTGAAACCTCGCTGTTTTATCAACTAAACTCTCACAGTTTTATCCCCTGAATACTCCCTGTTTTATCCCCTGAATTTTCACTCTTTTACTCTCTGCACTCACGGCTGTTTTATCTCCCATGCTCATGCTGTTTTATTCTCTGAACTCCCGCTGATTTTTCTCCAGAAACCTTGCTGTTTTACCTCACAAAGTCTCACTGTTTTATCTCATGAACTCTTGCTGCTTTATCCCCTGAACTCTGGAAGATTTTACTCCAGAACGCTGGCTGTTTTAGCTCACAAAGTCTAACTGCTTTATCTCCCGAACTCTCGCTGTTTTATCTCCAGAATATGTGTTCATTTTTCTCCTGAGCTCTAGCTGTTTTATCACCTGAACTCTTGCTCTTTTAACTCCCGAATTCTCACTGTTTTATATCCTGAGCTCTCGCTGTTTTATCTCTAAAACTCTCGCTGTTTCTTCTCCAAAACCCAAGCTGTTTTCTTTCCCACGCTCTCTCTGTTTTATCCCCTGACCTCTCACTGTTTTATCTCCCAAGCTCTCTCTGTTTTATCCACTGAACTCTGGCTGATTTTGCTCCAAAACCTCGCTGTTTTATCACCCAAAATCTCGCTGTTTTATCCTCTGAACTCCCTATGATTTTTCTCCAGAACCCTTGCTGTTTTATCTCACAAAGTCTCACTGTTTTATTTCCTGAACTCTCGCGGGTTTATCCCCTGAACTCTCATTTTTATCTTCTGAACTTTTGCTGCTTTACCCCTGAACTCTCGTTGTATTATCCCCTGAACTCTTGCTCTTTTAACTCCGGAATTCTCACTGTTTTATATCCTGAGCTCTCGCAGTTTTATCTCTAAAACTCTCGCTGTTTTTTCTCCAGAACTCTCGCTGTTTTATCTCCCAAACTCTCACTGTTCTAACCCCTGAACTCTCGCTGTTTTATCCCCTGATCTCTGGCTGATTTTTCTCCAGAACCCTAGCTGTTTTATCTCCCAAGCTCTCTCTGTTTGTTCCTCTGACCTCTCACTGTTTTATCACCCAACCTCTCGCTGTTTTATCCTCTGAAATCTAGCTGATCTTTCTCCAGAACTCTCATTGTTTTTTTCTCCGGAACTCTCGCTGTTTTACCTGCCGAATTGTCATTGCTTTATCTCTTGAACAATCGCTGATTATTCTCCAGAACCCTCGCTGTTTTATCACCCAAGCTCGCGTGGTTTTATCCTCTGAACTACCGCTGAATTTTCACTAGAACCCTTGCTTTTTTTATGTCACAAAGTCTCACTGTTTTATCTCCTGAACTCTCGCTGTTTTATCCCCTGAACTCTCATTGTTTTATCTTCTGACCTTTTGCTGCTTTACACCTGAACTCTCGCTGTTTTATCCCCTGAGCTCTCATTGTTTTATCCCCTGAACTTTTGACTCCTTTATTCCCTGAACTCTGGCTGATTATTATCCAGAATCCTAGCTGTTTTATCACCCAAGCTCTCGCTGTTTTATCCTCTGAACTCCTGCTGATCTTTCTCCAGAACCCTAAATGTTTTATCTCTCGAATTTGCACTGTTTTACCTCCTGAACTCTCACTCTATTATCTCCAAACCCCCCGCTTCTTTTTCTCCAGAACTCTCACCATTTTATTTCCTGAACTCTCGCTGGTTTATCTCCTGAGCTCTCGCTGTTTTATCTCTTAAACTGCTACTGTTTTAACCCCTGAATTCTCGATGTTTTATACACTCAACTCTGGCTGATTTTTCTCCTGAACCTTAGCTATTTCATGCTGCTCTACCACTGAACTCTCGCTGTTTTATCTTTGAACTCTCGCTGTTTTATCCTCTGAACTCCTGCTGATCGTTCTGCAGAACCCTCGCTATTTATCTCTCGAATTCTGATTGTTTTATCTCCTGAACTCTCACTCTTTTATCTCCAAGGCTCTCGCTGATTTTTCTCCAGAACTCTCACTATTTTATCTCCTGAACGCTGGCTGTTTTTTCTCCCGAAATCTCGCTCTTTTATCCCCAGAATTCTTGCTGATTTTTCTCCTGATCTCTTGCTGTTTTTTCACCTGATCTCTTGCTGTTTTAACTCCCGAATTCTCATTGTTTTATCTTGGGAATTCTCGCTGTTTTATCTCTCAAACACTCGCTGTTTTTTCTCCAGAAACCTCGCTGTTTTATCTCCTAGTCTCTCACTGTTTTATCCCCTGAATTCTCCCTGTTTTACCCCCTGAATTTTCACTCTCTTATTCTCTGCACTCGCGGCTGTTTTATCTCCCAAGCTCGTGCTGTTTTATTCTCTGAACTCCCCTGATTTTTCTCCAGAAGCCTTGCTTTTTTATCACACAAAGTCTCACTGTTTTATCTCATGAACTCTCGCTCCTTTATCCCCTGAACTCTGGAAGATTTTTCTCCAGAACCCTTGCTGTTTTTTCTCACAAAGTCTAACTGTTTTATCTCCCGAACTCTCGCTGTTTTATCTCCAGAATACTTGTTGATTTTTCTCCAGAGCTCTTGCTGTTTTATCGCCTGAACTCCTCTTCTTTTAACTCCCGAATTCTCACTGTTTTAAATCCTGAGCTCTCGCTGTTTTATCTCTAAAACTCTCACTCTTTTTTCTCCAGAACCCTCGCCGTTTTATCTCCCAAACTGTCACTATCTAACCCCTGAACTCTAGCTGTTTTATCCCCTGAACTCTCACTATTTTTTCTCCAGAACCCTAGCTGTTTTATCTCCCAACCTCTCACTGTTCTAACCCCTGAACTCTCGCCGTTTTTTTCCCTGAACTCTGGCAGATTTTTCTCCAAAACCCTCGCTGTTTTATCTCCCAAACTCTTGCTGTTTTATCCTGTGAACTCCCGCTGATTTTTCTCCAGAACCCTTGCTGTTTTATCTCACAACGTCTCACTGTTATATCTCCTGAGCTCTCGCTGTTTTATCCCCTGAACTCTCATTGTTTTATCCTATGAATTTTTGCTGTTTTATGCCCTGAACTCTGCTGATTATTATCCAGAATCCCAGCAGTTTTATCTCCCAAGCTGTCGCTGTTTTATCCTCTGAACTCCTGCTGATCTTTCTCCCGAAACCTCGCTTTATTATCTGCTAAACTCTTACTGTTTTATCCAGTGAAATCTCCCTTTTTTATCCCCTGAATTTTCGCTCTTTTATCCTCGGCACCCTTGCTGATTTTTCTCCAGAACCCTCGCTGTTCTATCTCCCAAGCTTTCGCTGTGTCATCCTATGAATTCCCGTTGATTTTTTTTCTCCAGAACCCTTGCTGTTTTATCGCACAAAGTCTCACTTTATTAGCACATGAACTCTCGCTGCTTTATCCCCTGAACTCTCATTGTTTTATCTTCTGAGCTTTTGCTGCTTCACCCCCTAAACTCTCGCTGTTTTATCCCCTGAGCTCTCATTGTTTTATCCCCTGATTTTTTGCTCCTTTATCCCTGAACTCTGGCTGATTATTATCCAGAATCCTAGCTGTTTTATCACCCAAGCTCTCGCTGATTTATCCTCTGAACTCCAGCTGATCTTTCTCCAGAACCCTAACTGTTTTTTCTCTCGAATTTGCGCTGTTTTAACCCCTGAACTCTCACTCAATTATCTCCAAACCTCCCGCTGCTTTTCCCCAGAACTCTCACTATTTTATTTCCTGAAATCTCGCTGGTTTATCTCCTGAGCTCTCGCTGTTTTATCTCTTAAACTCCTACTGTTTTAACCCCTGAATTCTCGCTGTTTTATCCCCTCAACTCTGGCTGATTTTTCTCCTGAACCTTAGCTGTTTTATGTTGCTTTACCCATGCACTCTCGCTTTTTTTATCCCTTGAACTCACGCTGTTTCATCCTCTGAACTCCTGCTTATCATTCTGCAGAACCCTCGCTATTTTGTCTTTCGAATTCTGAATGTTTTATCTCCTGAATTCTCACTCTTTTATCTCCAAGGCTCTCGCTGATTTTTCTCCAGAACTCTCATTATTTTATCTCCTGAACTCTGGCTGTTTTATCTCCCGAACTCTCGCTCTTTTATCTCCAGAATTCTTGTTGATTTTTCTCCTGAGCTCTTGCTGTTTTTTCACCAGATCTCTTGCTGTTTTAACTCCCGAATTCTCATTGTTTTATCTTGGGAATTCTCGCTGTTTTATCTCTCAAACACTCGCTGTTTTTTCTCCACAAACCTCGCTGTTTTATCACCTAAATTCTCACTGTTTATCCCCTGAATTCTCCCTGTTTTACCTCCTGAATTTTCACTCTCTTAATCTCTGCACTCACGGCTGTTTTATCTCCCAAGCTCGTGCTGTTTTATTCTCTGAACTCCCCTGATTTTTCTCCAGAAGCCTTGCTGTTTTATCACACAAAGTCTCACTGTTTTATCTCATGAACTCTCGCTCCTTTATCCCCTGAACTCTGGAAGATTTTTCTCCAGAAACCTTGCTGTTTTTTCTCACAAAGTCTAACTGCTTTATCTCCAGAACTCTCGCTGTTTTATCTCCAGAATACTTGTTGATTTTTCTCCTGAGCTCTTGCTGTTTTATCACCTGAACTTTTGCTCTTTTAACTCCCGAATTCTCACTGTTTTATATCCTGAGCTCTCGCTGTTTTATCTCTAAAACTCTCGCTGTTTTTTCTCCAGAAACCTCGCTGTTTTATATCCCAAACTCTCACTGCTCTAACCCCTGAACTCTCGCTGTTTCATCCCCTGCACTCTGGCTGATTTTTCTCCAGAACCCTAGCTGTTTTATCTCTCAGGCTCTCTCTGTTTTTTCCTCTGACCTCTCACTGTTTTATCACCCAACCTCTCGCTGTTTTATCCTCTGAAATCTAGCTGATCTTTCTCCAGAACTCTCATTGTTTTATCTCCGGAACTCTCGCTGTTTTACCGGCCGAATTGTCATTGTTTTATCTCTTGAACAATCGCTGATTATTCTCCAGAACCCTCGCTGTTTTATCGCCTCAGCTCGCGCGGTTTTATCCTCTGAACTACCGCCGAATTTTCTCTAGAACCCTTGCTTTTTTATGTCACAAAGTCTCACCGTTTTATCTCCTGAACTCGCTGTTTTATCCCCTGAACTCTCATTGTTTTATCTTCTGACCTTTTGCTGCTTTACACCTGAACTCTCGCTGTTTTATCCCCTGAGCTCTCATTGTTTTATCCCCTGAATTTTTGCTCCTTTATTCCCTGAACTCTGGCTGATTATTATCCAGAATCCTAGCTGTTTTATCACCCAAGCTCTCGCTGTTTTATCCTCTGAACTCCTGCTGATCTTTCTCCAGAACCCTAACTGTTTTATCTCTCGAATTTGCACTGTTTTACCTCCTGAACTCTCACTCTATTATCTCCAAACCCCCCGCTTCTTTTTCTCCAGAACTCTCACTATTTTATTTCCAGAACTCTCGCTGTTTTATCCTCTGAACTCCTGCTGATCGTTCTGCAGAACCCTCGGTGTTTTATCTCTCGAAATCTGATTTTTTTTATCTCCTGAACTCTCACTCTTTTATCTCCAAGGCTCTCGCTGATTTATCTGCAGAACTCTCACTATTTTATCTCCTGAACTCTGGCTGTTTTATCTCCCGAACTCTCGCTCTTTTATCTCCAGAATTCTTGTTGATTTTTCTCCTGAGCTCTTGCTGTTTTTTCACCAGATCTCTTGCTGTTTTAACTCCCGAATTATCATTGTTTTATCTTGGGAATTCTCGCTGTTTTATCTCTCAAACACTCGCTGTTTTTTCTCCACAAACCTCGCTGTTTTATCTCCTAAATTCTCACTGTTTATCCCCTGAATTCTCCCTGTTTTAACTGATGAATTTTCACTCTCTTATTCTCTGCACTCGCGGCTGTTTTATCTCCCAAGCTCGTGCTGTTTGATTCTCTGAACTCCCCTGATTTTTCTCCAGAAGCCTTGCTGTTTTATCACACAAAGTCTCACTGTTTTAGCTCATGAACTCTCGCTCCTTTATCCCCTGAACTCTGGAAGATTTTTCTCCAGCACCCTTGCTGTTTTTCCTCACAAAGTCTAACTGCTTTATCTCCCGAACACTCGCTGTTTTATCTCCAGAATACTTGTTGATTTTTCTCATGAGCTCTTGCTGTTTTATCACCTGAACTTTTGCTCTTTTAACTCCCGAATTCTCACTGTTTTATATCCTGAGCTCTCGCTGTTATATCTCTAAAACTCTCGCTGTTTTTTTCTCCAGAAACCTCGCTGTTTTATATCCCAAACTCTCACTGCTCTAACCCCTGAACTCTCGCTGTTTTATCCCCTGCACTCTGGCTGATTTTTCTCCAGAACCCTAGCTGTTTTATCTCCCAAGCTCTCTCTGTTTTTTCCTCTGACCTCTCACTGTTTTATCACCCAACCTCTCGCTGTTTTAATCTCTGAAATCTAGCTGATCTTTCTCCAGAACTCGCATTGTTTTATCTCCGGAACTCTCGCTGTTTTACCTGCCGAATTGTCATTGTTTTCTCTCTTGAACAATCGCTGATTATTCTCCAGAACCCTCGCTGTTTTATCGCCCAAGCTCGCGCGGTTTTATCCTCTGAACTACCGCTGAATTTTCTCTAGAACGCTTGCTTTTTTATGTCACAAAGTCTCACTGTTTTATCTCCTGAACTCTCGCTGTTTTATCCCCTGAACTCTCATTGTTTTATCTTCTGACTGTTTGCTGCTTTACACCTGAACTCTCGCTGTTTTATCCCCTGAGCTCTCATTGTTGTATCCCCTGAATTTTTGCTCCTTTATTCCCTGAACTCTGGCTGATTATTATCCAGAATCCTAGCTGTTTTATCACCCAAGCTCTCGCTGTTTTATCCTCTGAACTCCTGCTGATCTTTGTCCAGAACCCTAACTGTTTTATCTCTCGAATTTGCACTGTTTTACCTCCTGAACTCTCACTCTATTATCTCCAAACCCCCCGCTTCTTTTTCTCCAGAACTCTCACCATTTTATTTCCTGAACTCTCGCTGGTTTATCTCCTGAGCTCTCGCTGTTTTATCTCTTAAACTGCTACTGTTTTAACCCCTGAATTCTCGATGTTTTATACCCTCAACTCTGGCTGATTTTTCTCCTGAACCTTAGCTGTTTTGTGCTGCTTTACCCCTGAACTCTCGCTGTTTTATCCTCTGAACTCCTGCTGATCGTTCTGCAGAACCCTCGCTGTTTTATCTCTCGAAAGCTGATTTTTTTATCTCCTGAACTCTCACTCTTTTATCTCCAAGGCTCTCGCTGATTTATCTCCAGAACTCTCACTATTTTATCTCCTGAACTCTGGCTGTTTTATCTCCCGAACTCTCGCTCTTTTATCTCCAGAATTCTTGCTGATTTTTCTCCTGAGCTCTTGCTGTTTTTTCACCAGATCTCTTGCTGTTTTAACTCCCGAATTCTCATTGTTTTATCTTGGGAATTCTCGCTGTTTTATCTCTCAAACACTCGCTGTTTTTTCTCCACAAACCTCGCTGTTTTATCTCCTAAATTCTCACTGTTTATCCCCTGAATTCTCCCTGTTTTAACTCATGAATTTTCACTCTCTTATTCTCTGCACTCGCGGCTGTTTTATCTCCCAAGCTCGTGCTGTTTGATTCTCTGAACTCCCCTGATTTTTCTCCAGAAGCCTTGCTTTTTTGTCACACAAAGTCTCACTGTTTTATCTCATGAACTCTCGCTCCTTTATCCCTTGAACTCTGGAAGATTTTTCTCCAGCACCCTTGCTGTTTTTCCTCACAAAGTCTAACTGCTTTTTCTCCCGAACACTCGCTGTTTTATCTCCAGAATACTTGTTGATTTTTCTCATGAGCTCTTGCTGTTTTATCACCTGAACTTTTGCTCTTTTAACTCCCGAATTCTCACTGTTTTATATCCTGAGCTCTCGCTGTTATATCTCTAAAACTCTCGCTGTTTTTTTCTCCAGAAACCTCGCTGTTTTATATCCCAAACTGCTCTAACCCCTGAACTCTCGCTGTTTTATCCCCTGCACTCTGGCTGATTTTTCTCCAGAACCCTAGCTGTTTTATCTCCCAAGCTCTCTCTGTTTTTTCCTCTGACCTCTCACTGTTTTATCACCCAACCTCTCGCTGTTTTAATCTCTGAAATCTAGCTGATCTTTCTCCAGAACTCGCATTGTTTTATCTCCGGAACTCTCGCTGTTTTACCTGCCGAATTGTCATTGTTTTCTCTCTTGAACAATCGCTGATTATTCTCCAGAACCCTCGCTGTTTTATCGCCCAAGCTCGCGCGGTTTTATCCTCTGAACTACCGCTGAATTTTCTCTAGAACCCTTGCTTTTTTATGTCACAAAGTCTCACTGTTTTGTCTCCTGAACTCTCGATGTTTTATCCCCTGAACTCTCATTGTTTTATCTTTTGACCTTTTGCTGCTTTACACCTGAACTCTCGGTGTTTTATCCCCTGAGCTCTCATTGTTGTATCCCCTGAATTTTTTCTCCTTTATTCCCTGAACTCTGGCTGATTATTATCCAGAATCCTAGCTGTTTTATCACCCAAGCTCTCGCTGTTTTATCCTCTGAACTCCTGCTGATCTTTGTCCAGAACCCTAACTGTTTTATCTCTCGAATTTGCACTGTTTTACCTCCTGAACTCTCACTCTATTATCTCCAAACCCCCCGCTTCTTTTTCTCCAGAACTCTCACCATTTTATTTCCTGAACTCTCGCTGGTTTATCTCCTGAGCTCTCGCTGTTTTATCTCTTTAAATGCTAACGTTTTAACCCCTGAATTCTCGATGTTTTATACCCTCAACTCTGGCTGATTTTTCTCCTGAACCTTAGCTGTTTTGTGCTGCTTTACCCCTGAACTCTCGCTGTTTTATCCTCTGAACTCCTGCTGATCGTTCTGCAGAACCCTCGCTGTTTTATCTCTCGAAAGCTGATTTTTTTATCTCCTGAACTCTCACTCTTTTATCTCCAAGGCTCTCGCTGATTTATCTCCAGAACTCTCACTATTTTATCTCCTGAACTCTGGCTGTTTTATCTCCCGAACTCTCGCTCTTTTATCTCCAGAATTCTTGCTGATTTTTCTCCTGAGCTCTTGCTGTTTTTTCACCAGATCTCTTGCTGTTTTAACTCCCGAATTCTCATTGTTTTATCTTGGGAATTCTCGCTGTTTTATCTCTCAAACACTCGCTGTTTTTTCTCCAGAACCCTCGCTGTTTTATCGCCCTAACTGTCACTGGTCGAACCCCTGAACCCTCGCTGTTTCATCTCCCAACCTCTCACAGTTCTAACCCCTGAACTGTCGCTGTTTTATCCCCTGACCTCTCACTGTTTTATCTCCCAAGCTCTCTCTGTTTTATCCACTGAACTCTGGCTGATTTTTCTCCAAAACCCTCGCAGCTTTATCTCCCAAACTCTCGCTGTTTTACCCTCTGAACTCCCGCTGATTTTTCTCCAGAACCCTTGATGTTATATCTCACAAAGTCTCACTGTTTTTTTTCCTGAACTCTCGCGGTTTTATCCCCCGAACTCTCATTTTTATCTTCTGAACTTTTGCTGCTTTACCCCTGAACTCTCGCTGTATTATCCCCTGAACTCTTGCTCTTTTAACTCCGGAATTCTCACTGTTTTATATCCTGAGCACTCGCTGTTTTAACTCTAAAACTCTCGCTGTTTTTTCTCCAGAACTCTCGCTGTTTTATCTCCCAAACTCTCACTGTTCTAACCCCTGAACTCTCGCTGTTTTATCCCCTGATCTCTGGCTGATTTTTCTCCAGAACCCTAGCTGTTTTATCTCCCAAGCTCTCTCTGTTTTTTTCCTCTGACCTCTCACTGTTTTATCACCCAACCTCTCGCTGTTTTATCCTCTGAAATCTAGCTGATCTTTCTCCAGAACTCTCATTGTTTTTTCTCCGGAACTCTCGCTGTTTTACTTGCCGAATTGTCATTGCTTTATCTCTTGAACAATCGCTGATTATTCTCCTGAACCCTCGCTGTTTTATCGACCTAGCTCGCGGGGTTTTATCCTCTGAACTACCGCTGAATTGTCTCTAGAACCCTTGCTTTTTTATGTCACAAAGTCCCACTTTTTTATCTCCTGAACTCTCGCTGTTTTATCCCCTGAACTCTCATTGTTTTATCTTCTGAGCTTTTGCTGCTTTACCCCTGAACTCTCGGTGCTTTATCCCCTGAGCTCTCATTGCTTTATCCCCTGAATTTTTGCTCCTTTATTCCCTGAACTCTGGCTGATTATTATCCCGAATCCTAGCTGTTTTAGCACCCAAGCTCTCGCTGTTTTATCCTCTGAACTCCTGCTGATCTTTCTCCAGAACCCTAACTGTTTTATCTCTCGAATTTGCACTGTTTTACCTCCTGAACTCTCACTCTATTATCTCCAAATCTCCCGCTTCTTTTTCTCCAGAACTCTCACTATTTTATTTCCTGAACTCTCGCTGGTTTATCTCCTGAGCTATCGCTGTTTTATCTCTTAGACTGCTACTGCTTTAACCCCTGAATTCTCGATGTTTTATACCCTCAACTCAGGCTGATTTTTCTCCTGAACCTTAGCTGTTTTATGCTGCTTTACCCCTGAACTCTCGCTCTTTTGTCTCTTAAACTCTCGCTGTTTTATCCTCTGAACTCCTGCTGATCGTTCTGCAGAACCCTCGCTATTTTTCTCTCGAATTCTGATTGTTTTATCTCCTGAACTCTCATTCTTTTATCTCCAAGGCTCTCGATGATTTTTCTCCAGAACTCTAGCTCTTTTATCTCCCGAATTCTTGCTGATTTTTCTCCTGAGCTCTTTCTGCTTTTTCACCTGATCTCTTGCTGTTTTAACTCCCGAATTCTCATTGTTTTATCTTCGGAATTCTCGCTGCTTTATCTCTCAAACACTCGCTGTTTTTTCTGCAGAAACCTCGCTGTTTTATCTCCGAAACTCTCACTCTTTTATCCGCTGAATTCTCCTTGTTTTACCCCCTGAATTTTCACTCTCTTATTCTCTGCACTCGCGGCTGTTTTATCTTCCAAGCTCGTGCTGTTTTATTCTCTGAACTCCCCTGATTTTTCTCCAGAAGCCTTGCTTTTTTATCACACAAAGTCTCACTGTTTTATCTCATGAACTCTCGCTCCTTTATCCCCTGAACTCTGGAAGATTTTTCTCCAGAACCCTTGCTGTTTTTTCTCACAACGTCTAACTGCTTTACCTCCCGAACTCTCGCTGTTTTATCTCCAGAATACTTGTTGATTTTTCTCCAGAGCTCTTGCTGTTTTATCACCTGAACTCTTCTTCTTTTAACTCCCGAATTTTCACTGTTTTATATCCTGAGCTCTCGCTGTTTTATCTCTAAAACTCTCGCTGTTTTTTCTCCAGAACCCTCGCTGTTTTATCTCCCAAACTGTCTTTGTTCTAACCCCTGAACTCTCGCTGTTTTGTCCCATGAACTCTCACTATTTTTTCTCCAGAACCCTCGCTGTTTTATCTCCCAACCTCTCACTGCTCTAACCCCTGAACTCTCGCTGTTTTATTCCCTGAACTCTGGCTCATTTTTCTCCAAAACCCTCGCTGTTTTATCTCCCAAACTCTCGCTGTTTTATCCTGTGAACTCCCGCTGATTTTTCTCCAGAACCCTTGCTGTTTTATCTCACAAAGTCTCACTGTTTTATCTCCTGAGCTCTCGCTGTTTTATCCCCTGAACTCTCATTGTTTTATCTTCTTAGCTTTTGCAGCTTTACCTCTGAACTCTCGCTGTTTTATCCCCTGAACTCTCATTGTTTTATCCTATGAATTTTTGCAGCTTTATGCCCTGAACTCTGGCTGATTATTATCCAGAATCCTCGCTGTTTTATCTCCCAAGCTGTCGCTGTTTTATCCTCTGAACTCCTGCTGATCTTTCTCCAGAAACCTCGCTTTATTATCTGCTAAACTCTTACTGTTTTATCCCCTGAATTCTCCCTTTTTTATCCCCTGAATTTTCGCTCTTTTATCCTCGGCACTCTTGCTGATTTTATTCCAGAACCCTCGCTGTTCAACTCCCAAGCTTTCGCTGTTTCATCCTATGAATTCCCGTTGATTTTTCTCCAGAACCCTTGCTGTTTTATGTCACAAAGTCTCACTGTATTAGCACATGAACTCGCGCTGCATTATCCCCTGAACTCTCATTGTTTTATCTTCTGAGCTTTTGCTGCTTTACCCCTGAACTCTCGCTGTTTTATCCCCTCAGCTCTCATTGTTTTAGCCCCTGAATTTTCGCTCCTTTATCACTGACTCTGGCTGATTATTATCCAGAATCCTAGCTGTTTTATCACCCAAGCTCTCGCTGATTTATCCTCTGAACTCTTGCTGATCTTTCTCCAGAACCCTAACTGTTTTATCTCTCGATTTTGCACTGTTTTAACCCCTGAAATCTCACTCTATTATCTCCAAACCTCCCGCTTCTTTTTCTCCAGAACTGTCACTATTTTATTTCCTGAACTCTCACTAGTTTATCTCCTGAGCTCTCGCTGTTTTATCTCTTAAACTCCTACTGTTTTAACCCCTGAATTCTCGCTGTTTTATCCCCTCAACTCTGGCTGATTTTTCTCCTGAACCTAAGCTGTTTTATGCTGCTTTACCCCTGAACTCTCGCTGTTTTATCCATTGAACTCTCGCTGTTTTATCCTCTGAACTCCTGCTGATCATTGTGCAGAACCCTCGCTGTTTTATCTTTCGGATTCTGATTGTATTATCTCCTGAACTCTCACTCTTTTATCTCGAAGGCTCCAGCTGATTTTTCTCCAGAACTCTCATTATTTTATCTCCTGAACTCTGGCTGTTTTATCTCCCGAACTCTCGCTCTTTTATCTCCAGAATTCTTGTTGATTTTTCTCCTGAGCTCTTGCTGTTTTTTCACCTGATCTCTTGCTGTTTTAACTCCCGAATTCTCATTGTTTTATCTTCGCAATTCTCGCTGTTTTATCTCTCAAATACTCGCTCTTTTTTCTCCAGAAACCTCGCTGTTTTATCTCCTAAACTCTCACTGTTTTATCCCCTGAATTTTCCCTATTTTATCCCCTGAATTTTAACTCTTTTCTACTCTGCACTCGCGGCTGTTTCATCTCTCAAGCTCGTGCTGTTTTATTCTCTGAACTCCCGCTGATTTTTCTCCAGAACCCTTGCTGTTTTATCTCACAAAGTCTCACTATTTTATCTCATGAACTCTCGCTGCTTTATCCCCTGAACTCTGGAAGATTTTTCTCCAGAACCCTTGCTGTTTTATCTCACAAACTCGCACTGCTTTATCTCCCGAATTCCAGCTGTTTTATCTCCAGAATACCTGTTGATTTTTCTCCTGAGCTCTTGCTGTTTTATCACCTGAACTCTTGCTCTTTTAACTGCCGAATTCACACTGTTTTATATCCTGAGCTCTCGCAGTTTTATCTCTAAAACTCTCGCTGTTTTTTTCTCCAGAACCCTCGCTGTTTTATCTCCCAAACTCTCACTGTTCTAACCCCTGAACTCTCGCTGTTTTATCCCCTGCAATCTGGCTGATTTTTCTCCAGAGCCCTAGGTGTTTTATCTCCCAAGCTCTCTCTGTTTTTTCCTCTGACCTCTCACTGTTTTATCACACAGACTCTCGCTGTTTTATCCTCTGAAATCTAGCTGATCTTTCTCTAGAACTCTCATTGTTTTATCTCCGGAGCTCGCGCTGTTTTACATGCCGAATTGTCATTGTTTTATCTCATGAACAATCGCTGATTATTATCCGGAACCCTCGCTGTTTTATCGCCCAAGCTCGCGCGGTTTTATCCTCTGAACTACCACTGAATTTTCTCTGGAACCCTTGCTTTTTTATGTCACAAAGTCTCACTGTTTTATCTCCTGAACTCTCGCTGTTTTATCCCCTGAACTCTCATTGTTTTATCTTCAGACCTTTTGCTTCTTTACCCCTGAACTCTCGCTGTTTTATCCCCTGAGATCTCATTGTTTTATCCCCTGAATTTTTTCTCCTTTATTCCCTGAACTCTGGCTGATTATTATCCAGAATCCTAGCTGTTTTATCGCCCAAGCTCTCGCTGTTTTATCCTCTGAACTCCTGCTGAACTTTCTCCAGAACCCTAACTGTTTTATCTCTCGAATTTGCACTGTTTTACCTCCTGAACTCTCACTCTATTATCTCCAAACCTCCCGCTTCTTTTTCTCCAGAACTCTCACTATTTTATTTCCTGAACTCTCGCTGGTTTATCTCCTGAGCTCTCGCTGTTTTATCTCTTAAACTGCTACTGTTTTAACCCCTGAATTCTCGATGTTTTATACCCTCAACTCTGGCTGATTTTTCTCCTGAACCTTAGCTGTTTCATGCTGCTTTACCACAGAACTCTCGCTGTTTTATCCCTTGAACTCTCGCTGTTTTATCCTCTGAACTCCTGCTGTTCGTTCTGCAGAACCCTCGCTGTTTTATCGCTCGAATTCTGATTGTATTATCTCCTGAACTCCACTCTTTTATCTCCAAGGCTCTCGCTGGTTTTTCTCCAGTACTCTCACTATTTTATCTCCTGAACTCTGGCTGTTTTATCTCCCGAACTCTCGCTGTTTTTTCTCCAGAAACCTCGCTGTTTTATATCCTAAATTTTCACTGTTTATCCCCTGAATTTTCAGTCTCTTATTCTCTGCACTCGCGGCTGTTTTATCTCCCAAGCTCATGCAGTTTTATTCTCTGAACTCCGTTGATTTTTCTCCAGAAGCCTTGATGTTTTATCACACAAAGTCTCACTGTTTTATCTGATGAACTCTCGCTCCTTTATCCCCTGAACTCTGGAAGATTTTTCTCCAGCACCCTTGCTGTTTTTTCTCACAAAGTCTAACTGCTTTGTCTCCCGAACTCTCGCTGTTTATCTCCAGAATACCTGTTGATTTTTCTCCTGAGCTCTTGCTGTTTTATCACCTGAACTCTTGCTCTTTTAACTGCCGACTTCACACTGTTTTATATCCTGAGCTCTCGCAGTTTTATCTCTAAAACTCTCGCTGTTTTTTCTCCAGAACCCTCGCTGTTTTATCTCCCAAACTCTCACTGCTCTAACCCCTGAACTCTCGTTGTTTTATCCCCTGCACTCTGGCTGATTTTTCTCCAGAACCCTAGGTGTTTTATCTGCCAAGCTCTCTCTGTTTTTTCCTCTGACTTCTCACTGTTTTGTCACCCAACCTCTCGCTGTTTTGTCAAATGAAATCTAGCTGATCTTTCTCCAGAACTCTCATTGTTTTATCTCCGGAACTCGCGCTGTTTTACCTGCCGAATTGTCATTGCTTTATCTCTTGAACAATCGCTGATTATTCTCTAGATACCTCACTGTTTTATCTCCCAAGCTCACGCGGTTTTATCCTCTGAACTACCGCTTACTTTTCTCTAGAACCCTTGCTTTTTTATGTCACAAAGTCTCACTGTTTTATCTCCTGAACTCTCGCTGTTTTATCCCCTGAACTCTCATTGTTTTATCTTCTGACCTTTTGCTGCTTTACCCCTGAACTCTCGCTGTTTTATCCCCTGAGCTCTCATTGTTTTATCCCCTGAATTTTTGCTACTTTATTCCCTGAACTCTGGCTGATTATTATCCAGAATCCTAGCTGTTTTATCACCCAAGCTCTCGCTGTTTTATCCTCTGAACTCCTGCTGATCTTTCTCCAGAAACCTAACTGTTTTATCACTCGAATTTGCACTGTTTTACCTCCTGAACTCTCACTCTATTATCTCCAAACCTCCCGCTTCTTTTTCTCCAGAACTCTCACTATTTTATTTCCTCAACTCTCGCTGGTTTATCTCCTGAGCTCTCGCTGTTTTATCTCTTAAACTGCTACTGTTTTAACCCCTGAATTCTCGATGTTTTTAAACCTCAACTCTGGCTGATTTTTCTCCTGAACATTAGCTGTTTTATGCTGCTTTACCCCTGAACTCTCGCTGTTTTATCCCTTGAACTCTCGCTGTTTTATCCTCTGAACTCCTGCTGATCGTTCTGCAGAACCCGCGCTGTTTTATCTCTCGAATTCTGATTGCTTTATCTCCTGAACTCCACTCTTTTACCTCCAACGCTCTCGCTGATTTTTCTCCAGTTCTCTCACTATTTTATCTCCTGAACTCTGGCTGTTTCATCTCCCGAACTCTCGCTCTTTTATCTCCAGAATTCTTGCTGATTTTTCTCCTGAGCTCTGGCTGTTTTTTCACCTGATCTCTTGCTGTTTTAACTCCCGAATTCTCATTGTTTTATCTTGAGAATTCACGCTGTTTTTTTCTCCAGAAACCTCGCTGTTTTATCTCCTAAACTCTCACTGTTTTATCCCCTGAATTCTCCCTGTTTTACCCCCTGAATTTTCACTCTCTTATTCTCTGCGCTCGCGGCTGTTTTATCTCCCAAGCTCGTGCAGTTTTATTCTCTGAACTCCCCTGATTTTTCTCCAGAAGCCTTGCTGTTTTATCACACAAAGTCTCACTGTTTTATCTCATGAACTCTCGCTCCTTTATCCCCTGAACTCTGGAAGATTTTTCTCCAGAACCCTTGCTGTTTTATCTCACAAAGTCTAACTGCTTTATCTCCAGAACTCTCGCTGTTTTATCTCATGAACTCTCATTGTTTTATCCAATGAATTTTTCCTGCATTATCCCCTGAACTCTGGCTGATTACTATCCAGAATCCTAGCCGTTTTATCTCCCAAGCTCTCTCTGTTTTTTCCTCTGACCTCTCACTGTTTTATCACCCAACCTCTTGCTGTTTTATCCTCTGAAATCTAGCTGATCTTTCTCCAGAACTCTCATAGTTTTATCTCCGGAAATCGCGCTGTTTTACCTGCCGAATTGTCATTGTTTTATCTCTTGTACAATCGCTGATTTTTCTCCAGAACCCTCGCTGTTTTATCGCCCAAGCTCGCGCGGTTTTATCCTCTGAACTACTGCTGAATTTTCTCTAGAACCCTTGCTTTTTTATGTCACAACGTCTCACTGTTTTATCTCCTGAACTCTCGCTGTTTTATCCCCTGAACTCTCATTGTTTTATCTTCTGAGCTTTTGCTGTTTTACCCCTGAACTCTCGCTGTTTTATCCCCTGAGCTCTCATTGTTTTATCCCCTGAATTTTTGCTCCTTTATTCCCTGAACTCTGGCTGATTATTATCCAGAATCCTAGCTGTTTTATCACCCAAGCTCTCGCTGTTTTATCCTCTGAACTCCTGCTGATCTTTCTGCAGAACACTCGCTGTTTTAACTCTCGAATTCTGATTGTTTTATCTCCAGAACTCTCACTCTTTTATCTGCAAGGCTCTCGCTGATTTTTCTCCAGTACTCTCACTATTTTATCTCCTGAACGCTGGCTGTTTTATCTCCCGAACTCTCGTTCTTTTATCTCCAGAATTCATGCTGATTTTTCTCCTGAGCTCTTGCTGTTTTTTCACCTGATCTCTTGCTGTTTTAACTCCCGAATTCTCATTGTTTTATCTTGGGAATTCTCGCTCTTTTATCTCTCAAACACTCACTGTTTTTTATCCACAAACCTCGCTGCTTTATCTCCTAAACTCTCACCATTTTATCCCCTGAATTCTCCCTGTTTTACCGCCTGAATTTTCACTCTTTTATTCTCTGCACTCGCGGCTGTTTTATCTCCCAAGCTCGTGCTGTTTTATTCTCTGAACTCCCCTGATTTTTCTCCAGAAGCCTTGCTGTTTTATCTCACAAAGTCTCACTGTTTTATCTCATGAACTCTCGCTCCTTTATCCCCTGAAATCTGGAAGATTTTTCTCCAGAACCCTTGCTGTTTTTTCTCACAAAGTCTAATTGCTTTAGCTCCAGAACTCTTGCTGTTTTATCTCATGAACTCTCATTGTTTTATCCAATGAATTTTTCCTGCCTTATCCCCTGAACTCTGGCTGATTACTATCCAGAATCCTAGCCGTTTTATCTCCCAAGCTCTCGCTGTTTTATCCTCTGAACTCCCGCTGATCTTTCTCCAGAAACCTCGCTTTATTATCTTCTAAACTCTCACTGTTTTATCCCCTGAATTCTCCCTGTTTTATCCCCTGAATTTTCACTCTATTATCCTCAGCACTCTCGCTGATTTTTCTCCAGAATCCTCGCTGTTTTATCTCCCAAACTCTCGCTGTTTTATCCTCTGAACTCCCGCTGATTTTTCTCCAGAACCCTTGCTGTTTTATCTCACAAAGTCTCACTGTTTTATCTCCTGAACTCTTGCTGTTTTATCCCCTGAACTCTCATTGTTTTATCTTCTGACCTTTTGCTGCTTTACCCCTGAACTCTCGTTGTTTTATCCCAAGAGCTCTCATTGTTTTATCCCCTGAATTTTTGCTCCTTCATTCCCTAAACTCTGGCTGATTATTATCCAGAATCCAACTGTTTTATCTCCCAAGCTCTCGCTGTTTTATCCTCTGAACTCCTGCTGATCTTTCTCCAGAACCCTCGCTGTTTTATCTCTCGAATTTGCACTGTTTTACCTCCTGAACTCTCACTCTTTTACCTCAAACCTCCCGCTGATTTTTCTCCAGAACTCTCATTATTTTATTTCCTGAACTCTCGCTGGTTTATCTCCTGAGCTCTCGCTGTTTTATTTCTTAAACTCTTGCTGTTTTTTCTCCCAAACTCTCACATTTTTAACCCCTGAATTCTCGCTGTTTTATCCCCTCAACTCTGGCTGCTTTTTCTCCTGAACGTTAGCTGTTTTATGCTGCTTTATCCCTGAACTCTCGCTGTTTCATCCCTTGACCTCTCGCTGTTTTATCCTCTGAACACCTGCTGATCATTCTCCAGAACCCTCTCTGTTTTATCTCACGAATTTTGATTGTTTTATCTCCTGAACTCTCGCTCTTTTATCTCCAAGGATCTCGCTGATTTTTCTCCAGAACTCTCACTATTTTATCTTCTGAACTCTGGCTGTTTTATCTCCCGAACTCTGGCTCTTTTATCTTCAGAATTCTTTCTGATTTTTCCCCTGAGCTCTTGCTGTGCTTTCGCCTGAACTCCTGCTGTTTTAACTCCCGAATTCTCACTGTTTTATCTTCAGAATTCTCGCTGTTTTATCTCTCAAACACTCGCTGTATTTTCTCCAGAAACCTCGCTTTATTATCTGCTAAACTCTTACTCTTTATTCCCTGAATTCTCCCTTTTTTATCCCCTGAATTTACGCTCTTTTATCCTCAGCACTCTTGTTGATTTTTCTCCATAAACCTCGCTGTTTTATATCCCAAGCTCCCGTTGTTTTATCCTATGAAATCTGGCTGATTTTTCTCCAGAACCCTTGCTGTTTTATCTCACAAAGTCTCACTGTTTTAACTCCTGAACTCTCGTTGTTTTATACCCTGAACTCTCCTTGTTTTATCCAATGAATTTGTGCTGCTTTATCCCCTGAACTCTGGCTGATTATTATCCAGCATCCTAGCTCTTCTATCTCCCAAGCTGTCGCTATTTTATCCTCTGAACTCCTGCTGATCTTTCTCCAGAAACCTCGCTGTTTTGTCTCCTAAACTCTCACTGACTTATCCCCTGAATTCTCCCTGTTTTATCCCCTGAATTTTCACTCTTTTATCCTCGGCACTCTCGCTGATTTTTCTCCAGAACCCTTGCTGTTTTACCTCACAAAGTCTCATTGTTTTATCTCCTGAACTCTCGCTGTTTTATCCCCTGAACTCTCATTGTTTAATCACCTGAATTTTTGCTCCTTTATTCCCTAAACTCTGGCTGATTATTATCCAGAATCCTAGCTGTTTTAGCTCCCAACCTCTCGCTGTTTTATCCTGTGAACTCCTGCTGATCTTTCTCCAGAACCCTCGCTGTTTTATCTCTCGAATTTGCACTGTTTTACCTCCTGAACTCTTAATCTTCTATCTCAAACCTCCCGCTGATTTTTCTCCAGAACTCTCACTATTTTATTTCCTGTTCTCTCCCTGGTTTATCTCCTGAGCTCTCGCTGTTTTATCTCTTAAACTATTGCTTTTTTTTCTCCCAAACTCACACTGTTTTAACCCCTGAATTCTCGCTGTTTTATCCCCTTAACTCTGGTTGCTTTTACTCCTGAACGTTAGCTGTTTTATGCTGCTTTACCCCTGAACTCTCGCTGTTTTATCCCATGACCTCTCGCTGTTTTATCCTCTGAACACCTGCTGATCATTCTCCAGAACCCTCTCTGTTTTATCTCTCGAATTCTTTTGTATTATATCGTGAACTCTCACTCTTTTATCTCCAAGGCTCTCGCTGATTTTTCTGCAGAAGTCTCACTATTGTATCTCCTGAACTCTGGCTGTTTTATCTCTGAACTCTCGCTTTTTTATCTCCAGAAATCTTGATGATTTTTCCCCTGAGCTCTTGCTGTGTTTTCGCCAGAAATCTTGCTGTTTCAACTCCTGTATTCTCACTGTTTTATCTTCGGAATTCTCGCTGTTTTATCTCTCAAACGCTCGCCGTATTTTCTCCAGAAACCTCGCTTTATTATCTGCTAAACTCTTACTGTTTTATCCCCTGAATTCTCCCTTTTTTATCCCCTGAATTTACGCTCTTTTATCCTCGGCACTCTTGCTGATTTTTCTCCAGAAACCTCGCTGTTTTATATCCCAAGCTCTCGTTGTTTTATCCTATGAAATCTGGCTGATTTTTCTCCAGAACCCTTGCTATTTTATCTCACAAATTCTCACTGTTTTAGCACATGAACTCTCGCTGCTTTATCCCCTGAACTCTTTCTGATTTTTCTCCAGAACCCTTGCTGTTTTATCTCACAAAGTCTCACTGTTTTAACTCCTGAACTCTCGTTGTTTATTCCCTGAACTCTCGTTGTTTCATCTTCTGAACTTTTGCTGCTTTACCTTTGAACTCTCGCTGTTTTATCCCCTGAACTCTCATTGTTTTACCCAATGAATTTTTGCTCCTTTATCCCCTGAACTCTGGCTGATTATTATCCAGAATCCTAGCTGTTTTATCTCCCAAGCTCTCGCTGTTTTATCCTCTGAACTCCTGCTGATCTTTCTCCAGAAACCTCGCTGTATTATCTCCTAAACTCTCACTGTTTTATCCCCTGAATTCTCCCTGTTTTATCCCCTGAATTTTCACTCTTTTATCCTCGGCACTCTCGCTGATTTTTCTCCAGAACCCTTGCTGTTTTACCTCACAAAGTCTCACTGTTTTATCTCCTGAACTCTCGCAGTTTTATCCCCTGAACTCTCATTGTTTTACCTTCTGAGTTTTTGCTGCTTTACCCCTGAGCTCTTGCTGTTTTATCCCCTGAGCTCTCATTGTTTAATCCCCTGAATTTTTGCTCCTTTATTCCCTAAAATCTGGCTGATTATTATCCAGAATCCGAGCTGTTTTATCTCCCAAGCTCTCGCTGTTTTATCCTCTGGACTCCTGCTGATCTTTCACCAGAAGCCTCGCTGTTTTATCTCTCGAAAATGCACAGTTTTACCTCCTGAACTCTTACTCTTTTATCTCAAACCTCCCGCTGATTTTTTTCCAGAACTCTCACCATTTTATTTCCTGAACTCTCGCTCGTTTATCTCCTGAGCTCTTGCAGTTTTGTCTCTTAAACTCTTGCTGTTTTTTCTCCAGAATCCTCGCTGTTTTATCTCCCAAACTCTCCCTGTTTTACCCCCTACATTCTCGCTGTTTTGTCCCCTTAACTCTGGCTGCTTTTACTCCTGAACGTTGGCTGTCTTATGCTGCTTTACCCCTGAACTCTCGCTGTTTTATCCCTTGACCTCTCGCTGTTTTATCCTCTGAACTCCTGCTGATCTTTCTCCAGAACTCTCGCTGTTTTATCTCTCGAATTTGCACTGTTTTACCCCCTGAACTCTTACTCTTTTATCTCAAACATCCCGCTGATTTTTTTTCCAGAACTCTCACTATTTTATTTCCTGTTCTCTCGCTGGTTTATCTCCTGAGCTCTCGCTGTTTTATCTCTTAAACTATTGCTTTTTTTTCTCCCAAACTCACACTGTTTTAACCCCTGAATTCTCGCTGTTTTATCCCCTTAACTCTGGCTGCTTTTTCTCCTGAACCTTAGCTGTTTTATGCTGCTTTACCCCTGAACTCTCGCTGTTTTATCCCTTGACCTCTTGCTGTTTTATCCTCTGAACACCTGCTGATCATTCTCCAGAACCTTCTCTGTTTTATCTCTCGAATTCTTTTGTATTATATCGTGAACTCTCACCCTTTTATCTCCAAGGCTCTCGCTGATTTTTCTCCAGAACTCTCACTATTTTATCTCCTGAACTCTGGCTGTTTTATCTCTGAACTCTCGCTGTTTTATCTCCAGAAATCTTGCTGATATTTCCCCTGAGCTCTTGTTGTGCTTTCGCCAGTACTCTTGCTGTTTTAACTCCTGTACTCTCACTGTTTTATCTTCGGAATTCTCGCTGTATTATCTCTCAAACACTCGCTGTTTTTTCTCCAGAAACCTCGCTGATTTATCTCCAAAAATCTCACTGTCTTATCCCCTGAATTCTCCCTGTTTTATCCCCTGAATTTTCACTCTTTTATACACTGCACTGTCACTAATTTTTCTTCAGAACCCTCGCTGTTTTATCTCCCAAGCTCGTGCTGTTTTATCCTTTGAACTCCCGCTGATTTTTCTCCAGAAGCCGTGCTGTTTTATCTCACAAAGTCTCACTGTTTTATCACATGAACTATCGCTGCTTTATCCCCTGAAATCTGGAAGATTTTTCTCCAGAACCCTTGCTGTTTTATCTCACAAAGTCTCACTGCTTTATCTCCCGAACTCTCGCTATTTTATCTCCAGAATACTTGTTGATTTTTCTCCTGAGCTCTTGCTGTTTTATCTCCTGAACTCTTGCTCTTTTCACACCCGAATTCTCAGTGTTTTATATCCTGAGCTCTCGCTGTTTTATCTCAAAACTCTCGCTGTTTTTTCTCCACAACTTTCGCAGTTTTAGTTCCCAAACTCTCACTGTTCTAACCCCTGAACTCTCGCTGTTTTATCCCCTGAACTCTGGCTGATTTTTCTCCAAAACCCTAGCTGTTTTATCTCCCAGACTCTCGCTGTTTTATCCTCTGAACTCCCGCTGATTTTTCTCCAGAACCCTTGCTGTTTTATCTCACAAAGTCTCACTGTTTTATGTCCCAAGCTCTCGCTGTTTTATCCTCTGTACTCCTGCAGATCTTTCTCCAGAAACCTCGCTTTATTATCTCCTAAACTCTTACTGTTTTATCCCCTGAATTCGACCCCTTTTATCCGCTCTTTTATCCTCGGCACTCTTGCTGATTTTTCTCCAGAACCTTCGCTATTTTATCTCCCAAGTTCTCGCAGTTTTATCCTATGAACTCCCGCTGATTTTTCTCCAGAACCCTTGCTGTTTTATCTCACAAAATCTCACTGTTTTAGCACGTGAACTCTCGCTGCTTTATCCCCTGAACTCAGGCTGATATTTCTACAGAACACTTGCTGTTTTATCTCACAAAGTCTCACTGCTTTAACTCCTGAACTCTCGTTGTTTTATCCCCAAAACTCTCGTTGTTTCATCTTCTGAACTTTTGCTGCTTTACCACTGAACTCTCGCTGTTTTATCCGCTGAACTCACATTCTTTTATCCAATGAATTTTTGCTGCTTCATCCCCTGAACTCTGGCTGATTATTATCCAGAATCCTAGCTGTTTTATCTCCCAAGCTCTCGCTGTTTTATCCTCTGAACTCCTGCTGATCTTTCTCCAGAACCCTCGCTGTTTTATCTTCTAAACTCTCACTGTTTTATCCCCTGAATTCTCCCTGTTTTATCCCCTGAATTTTCACACTTTTATCCTCGGCACTCTCGTTGATTTTTCTCCAGATCCGTCGCTGTTTTATCTCCCAAACTCTCGCTGTTTTATCCTCTGAACTCCTGCTCATCTTTCTCCAGAACCCTCGCTGTTTTACCTCGCGAATTTGCACTGTTTTATCTCCTGAACTCTCACTCTTTTATGTCCAAAGCTCCCGTTGATTTTTCTCCAGAACTCTCACTATTTTATTTCCCGAACTCTCGCTGTTTGATCTCCAGAATTCTTGCTTATTTTTCTCCTGAGCTCTTGCTGTTTTATCTCCTGAACTCTTGCTGTTTTAAATCCCTAATTCTCATTGTTTTATATCCTGAGCTCTCTCAGTCTTATCTCTAAAACTCTCGGTGTTTATTCTCCAGAACCCTCGCTATTTTATCCCATGACCTTTCGGTCTTTTATCCCCCAAATTCTCGCTGTATTATCCCCTGAATTTTCATTGTTTTATCCTCAGCACTCTCGCTGATTTTTCTCCACAAGCCTCGCTGTTTTATCTCCCAAGCTCTCGCTGTTTTATCCTCTGAACTCCTGCTGACCTTTTTCCAGAACCCTTGCTGTTTTATCTCACAAACACTCTATGATTTATTCCCTGAACTCTGGCTGATTTTTCTCCAAAACACTCGCTGTTTTATCTCCCTAACTCTCGCTGTTTATCCCCTGAACTCTCATTGTATTATCTTCCGAGCTTTTGCTGCTTTACCCCTGAACTCTCGCTGTTTTATCCCCTGATGTCTCGTTCATTTATCCCCTGACTTCTCGCTGCTTTATCCCCTGAACTCTGGCTGATTATTCTTCAGAACCCTCGATATTTTATCTCTCGAATTCGAAATGTTTTATTTCCTGAACTCTCACTCTTTTATCTTCAAAGCTCCCGCTGATTTTTCTCCAGAACTCTCTATATTTTATCTTCTGAACTCTGGCAGTTTTATCTCCTGAACTCTCGATGTTTTATCTCCTGAGCTTTCACTGTTTTATCTCTTAAACTCTTGCTGTTTTTTCTCCAGAACCCTCGCTTTTTTATCTCCAAAACTCTCACTGTTTTAAACTCTGAATTCTCGCTGTTTTATCCCCTCAAGTCTGGCTGATCTTTCTCCAGAACCATCGCTGTTTTATCTCTCCAATTCTCACTGTTTTATCTCCTGAACTCTCACTCTTTTATGTCAAAAGCTCTCGCAGATTTTTCTCCAGAACCCTCACTATTTTATCTCCTGAACTCTGGCTGTTTTATCTCCCGAACCCTCGCTGTTTTATCTCCAGAATTCTTGCTGATTTTTCTCCTGAGCTCTTGCTGTTTTATCGCCTGAACACTTGCTGTTTTAACTCCCAAATTCTCACTGTTTTATCTTCAGAATTCTCGCTGTTTTATCTCTCAAACACTCGCTGTTTTTTTCTCCAGAAACCACGCTGTTTTATCTCATAAACTCTCACTGTTTTATCCCCTGAATTCTCACTGTTTTATCCCCTGAATTTTCACTATTTTATACTTTGCACTCTCGCTGATTTTTCTCCGGAACCCTCGATGTTCTATCTCCCAAGCTGTCGCTGTTTTATCCTCTGAACTCCCGCTGATTTTTCTTCAGAACCCTTGCTGTGTTATCTCACAAAGTCTCACTGTTATACCACATGAACTCTCGTTGCTTTATCCCGTGAACCCTGGCTGATTTTTCTCCAGAATCCTCGCTGTTCTATCTCCCAAACTCTCGCTGTTTAATTCCACTGATCTCTTGTTGTTTTATCTTCCGAGCTTTTGCTGCTTTACCCCTAAACTCTCGCTGTTTTATCCCCTGAACTCTCATTATTTTATCCCCTAAGTTTTTGCTGCTTGATCCCCTGAACTCTGGCTGATTATCTTCCAGACTCCTAGATATTTTATCTCCCAAGCACTCGCTGTTTTATCCTCTGAATTCCTGCTGAACTTTCTCCAGAACCCTCACTGTATTATCATTCGAATTCGCACTGTTTTATCTCCTGAACTCGCAATTTTTATTTCCAAAGCTCTCGCTAATTTTTCTCCACAACTCTCATGGTTTTATCTCCTGAACTCTTGCTGTATAATCTCCCAAATTCTCACTGTTTTATTTCCCGAGCTCTCGCTATTTTATCTCTCAAACTCTCGCTGTTCTTTCTCCAGAACCCTCGCTGTTTTATCTCCCAAACTCTCACTGATTTATCCCCTGAATTCTTCCTGTTTTATCCCCTAAACTCTCGTTGATTTTTCTCCAGAACCCTCGCTGTTTTATCTCCCAAGCTCTCACTGTTTTATCCTCTGTACTACTGCTGATCCTTCAAGAATACTCGCTGTTTTATCTCTCGAATTCGCACCGTTTTGACTCCTGATCTCTCACTCTTTTATCTCCAAAGCTCCCGCTGATTTTTGTCCAGAACTCTCACTCTTTTATTTCCTGAACTCTCGCTGTTTTATCTCCCGAACTCTGGTTGATTTATCTCCAGAATACTTGCTGATTTTTCTCCTGAGCTCTTGCTGTTTTATCTCCTGATCTCTTGCTCTTTTAACTCCCGATTTCTCACTCATTTATATCCTGAGCTCTCACCGTTTACTCTCTAAAACTCTCGCTGTTTTTTCTCCAGAACCCTCGCTGTTTTATCTCCCAACCTCTCATTGTTTTATCCTCCGAAATCCCGCTGATTTTTCTCCTGAACCCTTGCTGTTATATCTCACAAAGTCTCACTGTTTTATCTCCTGAACTCTAGCTGTTTTATCCCCTGAAGTCTCATTGTTTTATCACCTGAATTTTTGCTCCTTTATTCCCTGAACTCTGGCTGATTATTATCCAGAATCCTGATTGTTTTATCTCCCAAGCTCTCCCTGTTTTATCCTCTGAACTCCTGCTGATCCTTCTCCAGAACCCTCGCTGTTTTATCTCTCGAATTCACACTGTTTTATGTCCTGATCTCTGAATCTTTTATCTCCTAAGCTCCAGCTGATTTTTCTCCAGAACTCTCGCTATTTTATTTCCTGAACTCTCGCTGTTTTATCTCCCGAACTCTCGCTGTTTTATCTCCAGAATTCTTGTTAATTTTTCTCCTGTCCTTGCTGTTTTATCTCTTGAACTCATGCTGGTTTAACTCCCGAATTCTCACTGTTTTATCTTCGGAATTCTCGCTGTTTTTTCTCTCAAACACTCGTTGGTTTTTCTCCAGTAACCTCGCTGTTTTATCTCCAAAACTCTCACTGCTTTATCTCCCGAACTCTCGCTGTTTTATCTCCAGAATACTTGCAGATTTTTCTCCTGAGCTCTTGCTGTTTTATATCCTGACCTCATGCTGATTTACCTCCCGAATTCTCATTGTTTTATCTCTTGAACTCTCGCTGATTTTACTCCAGAACCCTCGCTGTTTTATCTACCAAGCTCTCGCTGTTTTATCCCATTCCTCTCGCTCTTTTATCCCCCGAATTCTCGCTGCTTTATCCGCTGAATTTTCATTGTTTTATCCTCAGCAGTCTCGCTGATTTTTCTCCAGAACCCTCGCGGTTTTATCAACCAAGCACTCGCTGCTTTATCCTCTGAACTCCTGCTGATCTTTCTCCAGAAACCTCGCTGTTTTATCTCCTAAACTCTCGCTGTTTTATCCTCTGAACTCCCGCTGATTATTCTCCAGAACCCTTGCTGTTTTTTCTCACAAAGTCTCACTATTTTATCTCCTGAACTCTCGCTGTTTTATCCCCGGAACTCTCATTGTTTTATCTTCTGAACTTTTGCTGCTTTACCCCTGAACTCTCGCTGTTTTATCCCCTGAACTCTCATTGTTTTATCCAATTAATTTTTGCTGTTTTATCCCTGAACTCTGGCTGATTATTGTCCAGAATCCTAGCTGTTTTATCTCCCAAGCTCTCGCTGTTCTTTCCTCTGAACTCCTGTTGATCTTTCTCCGGAAACCTCGCTGTTTTATCTCTTAAGCTCTCACTATTTTATCCCCTGAATTCTCCCTGTTTTGTCCACTGAATTTTCACTCTTTCAATCTCGTCACTCTCGCTGATTTTTCTCCAGAACCATTACTGTTTTATCTCACAAAGTCTCACTGTTTTATCTCCTGAATTCTCACTGAACTCTCATTGTTTTATCTTCTGAGCTTTTGCTGCTTTACCCGTGAACTCTCGCTGTTTTATCCCCTGAACTCTCATTATTTTATCCCCTAAGTTTTTGCTGCTTGATCCCCTGAACTCTGGCTGATTATCTTCCAGACTCCTAGATATTTTATCTCCCAAGCACTCGCTGTTTTATCCTCTGAATTCCTGCTGAACTTTCTCCAGAACCCTCACTGTATTATCATTCGAATTCGCACTGTTTTATCTCCTGAACTCGCAATTTTTATTTCCAAAGCTCTCGCTAATTTTTCTCCACAACTCTCATGGTTTTATCTCCTGAACTCTTGCTGTATAATCTCCCAAATTCTCACTGTTTTATTTCCCGAGCTCTCGCTATTTTATCTCCCAAACTCTCACTGATTTATCCCCTGAATTCTTCCTGTTTTATCCCCTAAACTCTCGTTGATTTTTCTCCAGAACTCTCGCTGTTTTATCTCCCAAGCTTTCGCTGTTTTATCCTCTGAACTACTGCTGATCTTTCTCCAGAACCCTTGCTGTTTTATCTCACAAACACTCACTGTTTTTTCTCCTGAACTCTCGCTGTTTTATCCCCTGAACTCTGGCTGATTTTTCTACAAAACCCTCGCTGTTTTATCTCCCTAACTCTCGCAGTTTTGTCCTCCGAATTCTCATTGTATTATCTTCTGTGCCTTTGAGGCCTTACCCCTGAACTCTCGCTGTTTTATCCCCTGATCTCGCATTCATTTATCCCCTCAATTCTCGCTGCTTTATCCCCTGAACTCTGGCTGTTTAATCTCCTGAGCTCTCGCTGTTTTATATCTTAAACTCTTGCTGTTTTTTCTCCAGAACCTTCACTGTTTTATCTCCCAAACTCTCACTGTTTTAACCCCCTGAATTCTCGCTGTTTTATCCCCACCACTCTGGCTGATTTTTCTCCAGAACCCTACATGTTTTATGCTGCTTTACCCCTGAACTCTCGCTGTTTTATCACTTGAACTCTCGCTGTTTTATCCACTGAACTCCTGCTGATCTTTCTCCAGAACGCTCACTGTTTTATCTCTTGAATTCTGACTGTTTTATCTCCTGAACTCTCACTCTTTAATCTCCAAAGCTCTCGCTGATTTTTCTCCAGAACTCTCACTATTTTATCTCCTGAACTCTGGCTGTTTTATCTGCCGAACTCTCGCCCTTTTATGTCCAGAATTCTTGCTGATTTTTCTCCTGAGCTCTTGCTGTTTTATCGCCTGAACTCTTGCTGTTTTAACTCCCGAATTCTCACTGTTTTATCTTCGGAATTCTCGCTGTTTTATCTCCCAAACACTCGCTGTTTTTTCTCCAGAATCCTCGCTGTTTTATCTCCTAAAGTCTCACTGATTTATCCCCTGAATTCTCCCTGTTCTATCCCCTGAATTTCACTCTTTAATACTCTGCACTCTCACTGATTTTTCTCCGGAACGCTCGCTGTTTTCTCTCCCAAGCTCGCGCTGTTTTATGTTCTGAACTCGCGCTGATTTTTCACCATTATCCTAGCTGTTTTATCTCACAAAGTCTCAGTGTTTTATCACATGAACTCTCGCTGCTTTATCCCCTGAACTCTGGCTGATTTTTATCCAGAGCCCTTGCTCTTTTATCTCACAAAGTCTCACTGTTTTAAATCCTGAACTATCACAGTTTTATCCCCTGAACTCTCATTGTTTTATCTACTGAACTTTTGCTGCTTTACTCCTGAACTCTCGCTGTTTTATCCCGTGAACTCTCATTGTTTTATCCAATTAATTTTTGCTGCTTTATCCCCTGAATTCTGGCTGATTATTCTCCAGAATCCTAGCTGTTTTATCTCCCAAGCTCTCGCTGTTTTATCCTCTGAACTCCTGCTGATCTTTCTCCAGAACCCTCGCTGTTTTATCTCTCGAATTCGCACTGTTTTATCTCCTGAACTCTCACTCTTTTATCGCCAAAGTTCCAGCTGATTTTTCTCCAGAACTCTCACTATTTTATTTCCTGAACTCTCGTTGTTTTATCGCCCAAACTCTCGCTGTTTTATCTCCAGAATACTTGCTGATTTTTCTCCTGAGTTCTTGCTATTTTATCTCCTGAACTCTTGTTCTTTTAACTCCCGAATTCTCACAGTTTTATATCCTGAGCTGTCGCTGTTTTATCTCTAAAACTCTCGCTGTTATTTCTCCAGAACCCTCGCCGTTTTATCTCCCAAACTCTCACTGTTCTAACCCCTGAACTCTCGCTGTTTTATTCCCTGAACTCTGCCTGATGTTTCTCTAGAACCCAAGCTGTTTTATGTCCCAAACTCTCTCTGTTTTATCCTCTGACCTCTCACTGTTTTATCACCCAAGCCTCCGCTGTTTTATCCTCTGAACTCTAGCTGATCTTGCTCCAGAATCCTCGCTGTTTTTTCTCCCGAATTCTCACTGATTTTTCTCCAGAACTCTCACTATTTCATCTCCTTAACTCTCGCTGTTTTATCTCCAGAATTCTAGCTGATTTTTCTCCTGAACTCTTGCTGTTTTATCTCTTGAATTCTTTCTGCTTTACCTCCCGAATTCTCACTGTTTTATCACCTGAACTCTCGCTGATTTTACTCCAGAACCCTCGCTGTTTTATCTTTCAAATTTGCTACTGTTTTACCGACTGACCTCTCACTCTTTTATCTCCAAACCTCCCGCTGATTTTTCTCCAGAACTCTCACTATTTTATTTCCTGAACTCTCGCTCGTTTATCTCCTGAGCTCTCGCTGTTTTGTCTCTTAAACTCTCGCTGTTTTGTCTGCAGAACCCTCGCTGTTTTATCTCCCAAACTCTCACTGTTCAAACCCCTGAACTCTCTCTGTTTTATTCCCTGAACTCTGGCTGAATTTTCTCCAGAACCCTCGCTGTTTTATCTCCCAAGCTCTCTCTGCTTTATCCTCTGACCTCTCACTGTTTTATCACCCAAGCTCTCGCTGTTTTATCCTCTGAACTCTAGCTGATCTTTCTCCAGAACCCTCGCTGTTTTTTCTCCCAAATTCTCACTGATTATTCTCCAGAACTCTCTGTATTTTATCTCCGGACCTCTTGCTTTTTTATCTCCAGAATTCTAGCTGATTTTTCTCCTAAGCTCTTGCTGTTTTATCTCTTGAACTCATGCTGGTTTAACTCCCGAATTCTCACTGTTTTATCTTCGGAATTCTCGCTGTTTTTTCTCTCAAACACTCGTTCGTTTTTCTCCAGTAACCTCGCTGTTTTATCTCCAAAACTCTCACTGCTTTATCTCCCAAACTCTTGCTGTTTTATCTCCAGAATACTTGCAGATTTTTCTCCTGAGCTCTTGCTGTTTTATATCCTGACCTCATGCTGATTTACCTCCCGAATTCTCATTGTTTTATCTCTTGAACTCTCGCTGATTTTACTCCAGAACCCTCGCTGTTTTATCTACCAAGCTCTCGCTGTTTTATCCCATTCCTCTCGCTCTTTTATCCCCCGAATTCTCGCTGCTTTATCCGCTGAATTTTCATTGTTTTATCCTCAGCAGTCTCGCTGATTTTTCTCCAGAACCCTCGCGGTTTTATCAACCAAGCACTCACTGCTTTATCCTCTGAACTCCTGCTGATCTTTCTCCAGAACCCTTGCTGTTTTATCTCTTAAGCTCTCACTATTTTATCCCCTGAATTCTCCCTGTTTTATCCACTGAATTTTCACTCTTTCAATCTCGTCACTCTCGCTGATTTTTCTCCAGAACCATTACTGTTTTATCTCACAAAGTCTCACTGTTTTATCTCCTGAATTCTCGCTGAACTCTCATTGTTTTATCTTCTGAGCTTTTGCTGCTTTACCCGTGAACTCTCGCTGTTTTATCCCCTGAACTCTCATTGTTTTAACCAATGAATTTTTGCTGCATTATCACCTGAACAATGGCTGATTATTATACAGAATCCTAGCTGTTTTATCTCCCAAGCTCTCGCTGTTTTATCCTCTGTACTCCTGCTGATCTTTCTCCAGATCCCTCGCTGTTTTATCTCTCAAATTCGCATTGCTTTATCTCCTCAACTCTCACTCTTTCATCTCGAAAGCTCCCGCTGATTTTTCTCCAGAACTCTCAATCTTTTATTTCCTGAACTCTCGCTGTTTTTTCTCCCGAACTCTTGCTGTTTTATCTCCAGAATTCTTGCTGATTTTTCTCCTGACCTCTTGTTGTTTGATCTCCTGAACTCTTGCTTGTTTTAACTCCCGAATTCTCATTGTTTTATGTCCTGAGCTCTCGCTGTTTTATCTCTAAAACTCTCGCTGTTTTTTCTGCAGAACCCTCGCTGTTTTATCTCCCAAATTCTCACTGTTCTAACCCCTGAACTCTCGTTGTTTTATTCCCTGAACTCTGCCTAAATGTTCTCCAGAACCCTAGCTGTTTTATCTCCCAAACTCTCTCTGTTTTATCCTCTGACCTCTCACTGTTTTATCACCCAAGCCTCCGCTGTTTTATCCTCCGAACTCTAGCTGATCTTTCTCCAGAACCCTGGCTCTTTTTTCTCCCAAATTCGCAATGATTTTTCTCCAGAACACTCTGTATTTTATCTCCAGAACTCTCGCTTTTTTAACTCCAGAATTCTAGCTGATTTTTCTCCTGAGCTCTTGCTGTTTTATCTCCTGAACTCTTGCTGTTTTACCTCCTGAATTCTCACTGTTTTATATCCTGAACTCTCGCTGATTTTACTCCTGAACCCTCGCTGTTTTATCTCCCAAGCTCTCGCTGTTTTATCCTCCGAACACCCGCTGCTTTTTCTCCAGAACTATCGCTTTTTTATCTCCCAAACCCTCGCTGTTTTAACCAATGACCTCTCGGACTTTTATCCCCCGAATTCTTGCTGTTTTATCCCCTGAATTTTCATGTTTTATCCTCAGCACTCTCGCTTATTTTTCTCCACAAGCCTCGCTGCTTTATCTACCAAGCTCTCGCTGTTTTATCCTCTGAACTCCTGCTGATCTTTCTCCAGAACCCTTGCTATTTTATCCCACAAGCACTCGCTGTTTTATATGCTGAAATCTCGATGTTTTATCCTCTGAACTCCTGCTGATCATTCTCCAGAACCCCTGCTGTTTTATGTCACAAACATTCACTGTTTTATCTCCTGAACTCTCGCTGTTTTATCCCCTGAACTCTGGCTGATTTTTTCCAAAACCCTCGCTTTTTTTTTCTCCCTAACTCTTGCTGTTTTATCCTCCGAACTCTCATTGTATTATCTTCCACGCTTTTGCGGCCTTACCCCTGAACTCTCGCTGTTTTATCCCCTGATCTCGCGTTCATTTATCCCCTCAATTCTCGCTGCTTTTTCCCCTGAACTCTGGCTGTTTTATCTCCTGAACTCTCTCTGTTTTATCTCCTGAGCTCTGGCTGTTTTATCTCTTAAACTCTCGCTGTTTTTTTCTCCAGAACCCTCAGTGTTTTATCTCCCAAACTCTCACTGTTTTCACCCCCTGAATTCTCGCTGTTTTATCCCCTCAACTCTGGCTGATTTTTCTCCAGAACCCTACCTGTTTTATGCTGCTTTACGCCTGAATTCCCGCTGTTTTATCCCCTCAACTGTGGCTGACTTTTCTCCAGAACCCTACCTGTTTTATGCTGCTTTACCCCTGAACTCTCGGTGTTTCATCCCTTGAACTCTCGCTGTTATAGCCTCTGAACTCCTGCTGATCTTTCGCAGAACCGTTGCTGTCTTATCGCTCGAATTCCGACTGTTTTATCTCCAGAACTCTCACTATTTAATCTCCGACTGATTTTTCTCCAGAACCATCTCCCTTTTATCTCCCAAACCTTCACTGTTTTGCCGCATACCCTTTCGGTCTTTTATCCCACGAATTCTCGCTGTTGTATCACCTGAATTTTCATTGTTTTTTCTTGCTGATTATTCTCCAAAACCCACGCTGTTTTATCTCCCAAGCTCTCGCTATTTTATCCTCTGAACTCCTGCTGATCATTCTCCAGAACCCTAGCTGCATTATCTCACAAAGTCTCACTGTTTTTTCTCCTGAACTCTCTCTGTTTTATTCCCTGAACTCTCATTGTTTTATCTTCTGAGCTTTTGCTGCTCTACCTCTGAACTCTCGCTGTTTTATCCCCTGAACTCTCATTGTTTTATCCAATTAATTTTTGCTGCTTTATCCCCTGAACTCTGGCTGATTATTATCTAGAATCCTAGCTGTTTTATCTCCCAAGCTCTCGCTGTTTTATCCTCTGAACTCCTGCTGATCTGTCTCCAGAAACCTCGCTGTTTTATCTTCTAAACTCTCACTGTTTTATCCCCTGAATTCTCCCTGTTTTATCCCCTGAATTTTCACACTTTTATCCTCGGCACTCTCGTTGATTTTTCTCCAGGTCCGTCGCTGTTTTATCTCCCAAGCTCTCGCTGTTTTATCCTCTGAACTCCTGCTCATCTTTCTCCAGAACCCGCGCTGTTTTACCTCGCGAATTTGGACTGTTTTATCTCCTGAACTCTCACTCTTTTATGTCCAAAGCTCCCGTTGATTTTTCTCCAGCACTCTCACTATTTTATTTCCCGAACTCTCGCTGTTTGATCTCCAGAATTCTTGCTTATTTTTCTCCTGAGCTCTTGCTGTTTTATCTCCTGAACTCTTGCTGTTTTAAATCCCTAATTCTCAATGTTTTATATCCTGAGCTCTCTCAGTTTTATCTCTAAAACTCTCGGTGTTTATTCTCCAGAACCCTCGCTATTTTATCCCATGACCTTTCGGTCTTTTATCCCCCAAATTCTCGCTGTATTATCCCCTGAATTTTCATTGTTTTATCCTCAGCACTCTCGCTGATTTTTCTCCACAAGCCTCGCTGTTTTATCTCCCAAGCTCTCGCTGTTTTATCCTCTGAACTCCTGCTGACCTTTCTCCAGAACCCTTGCTGTTTTATCTCCCTAACTCTCGCTGTTTTATCCCCTGAACTCTCATCGTATTATCTTCCGAGCTTTTGCTGCTTTACCCCTGAACTCTCGCTGTTTTATCCCCTGATGTCTCGTTCATTTATCCCCTGACTTCTCGCTGCTTTATCCCCTGAACTCTGGCTGATTATTCTTCAGAACCCTCGATATTTTATCTCTCGATTTCGAAATGTTTTATTTCCTGAACGCTCACTCTTCTTTCTTCAAAGCTCCCGCTGATTTTTCTCCAGAACTCTCTATATTTTATCTTCTGAACTCTGGCAGTTTTATCTCCCGAACTCTCGATGTTTTATCTCCTGAGCTTTCACTGTTTTATCTCTTAAACTCTTGCTGTTTTTTCTCCAGAACCCTCGCTTTTTTATCTCCAAAACTCTCACTGTTTTAAACTCTGAATTCTCGCTGTTTTATCCCCTCAAGTCTGGCTGATCTTTCTCCAGAACCATCGCTGTTTTATCTCTCCAATTCTCACTGTTTTATCTCCTGAACTCTCACTCTTTTATGTCAAAAGCTCTCGCAGATTTTTCTCCAGAACCCTCACTATTTTATCTCCTGAACTCTGGCTGTTTTATCTCCCGAACCCTCGCTGTTTTATCTCCAGAATTCTTGCTGATTTTTCTCCTGAGCTCTTGCTGTTTTATCGCCTGAACTCTTGCTGTTTTAACTCCCAAATTCTCACTGTTTTATCTTCAGAATTCTCGCTGTTTTATCTCTCAAACACTCGCTGTTTTTTTCTCCAGAAACCACGCTGTTTTATCTCATAAACTCTCACTGTTTTATCCCCTGAATTCTCACTGTTTTATCCCCTGAATTTTCACTATTTTATACTTTGCACTCTCGCTGATTTTTCTCCGGAACCCTCGATGTTCTATCTCCCAAGCTGTCGCTGTTTTATCCTCTGAACTCCTGCTGATTTTTCTTCAGAACCCTTGCTGTGTTATCTCACAAAGTCTCACTGTTATACCACATGAACTCTCGTTGCTTTATCCCGTGCACCCTGGCTGATTTTTCTCCAGAATCCTCGCTGTTCTATCTCCCAAACTCTCGCTGTTTAATTCCACTGATCTCTTGTTGTTTTATCTTCCGAGCTTTTGCTGCTTTACCCCTAAACTCTCGCTGTTTTATCCCCTGAACTCTCATTATTTTATCCCCTAAGTTTTTGCTGCTTGATCCCCTGAACTCTGGCTGATTATCTTCCAGACTCCTAGATATTTTATCTCCCAAGCACTCGCTGTTTTATCCTCTGAATTCCTGCTGAACTTTCTCCAGAACCCTCACTGTATTATCATTCGAATTCGCACTGTTTTATCTCCTGAACTCGCAATTTTTATTTCCAAAGCTCTCGCTAATTTTTCTCCACAACTCTCATGGTTTTATCTCCTGAACTCTTGCTGTATAATCTCCCAAATTTTCACTGTTTTATTTCCCGAGCTCTCGCTATTTTATCTCTCAAACTCTCGCTGTTCTTTCTCCAGAACCCTCGCTGTTTTATCTCCCAAACTCTCACTGATTTATCCCCTGAATTCTTCCTGTTTTATCCCCTAAACTCTCGTTGATTTTTCTCCAGAACCCTCGCTGTTTTATCTCTCAAGCTTTCGCTGTTTTATCCTCTGAACTACTGCTGATCTTTCTCCAGAACCCTTGCTGTTTTATCTCACAAACACTCACTGTTTTTTCTCCTGAACTCTCGCTGTTTTATCCCCTGAACTCTGGCTGATTTTTCTACAAAACCCTCGCTGTTTTATCTCCCTAACTCTCGCAGTTTTGTCCTCCGAATTCTCATTGTATTATCTTCTGTGCTTTTGAGGCCTTACCCCTGAACTCTCGCTGTTTTATCCCCTGATCTCGCATTCATTTATCCCCTCAATTCTCGCTGCTTTATCCCCTGAACTCTGGCTGTTTTATCTCCTGAGCTCTCGCTGTTTTATATCTTAAACTCTTGCTGTTTTTTCTCCAGAACCTTCACTGTTTTATCTCCCAAACTCTCACTGTTTTAACCCCCTGAATTCTCGCTGTTTTATCCCCACCACTCTGGCTGATTTTTCTCCAGAACCCTACATGTTTTATGCTGCTTTACCCCTGAACTCTCGCTGTTTTGTCACTTGAACTCTCGCTGTTTTATCCACTGAACTCCTGCTGATCTTTCTCCAGAACGCTCACTGTTTTATCTCTTGAATTCTGACTGTTTTATCTCCTGAACTCTCACTCTTTAATCTCCAAAGCTCTCGCTGATTTTTCTCCAGAACTCTCACTATTTTATCTCCTGAACTCTGGCTGTTTTATCTGCCGAACTCTCGCCCTTTTATGTCCAGAATTCTTGCTGATTTTTCTCCTGAGCTCTTGCTGTTTTATCGCCTGAACTCTTGCTGTTTTAACTCCCGAATTCTCACTGTTTTATCTTCAGAATTCTCGCTGTTTTATCTCCCAAACACTCGCTGTTTTTTCTCCAGAATCCTCGCTGTTTTATCTCCTAAAGTCTCACTGATTTATCCCCTGAATTCTCCCTGTTCTATCCCCTGAATTTCACTCTTTAATACTCTGCACTCTCACTGATTTTTCTCCGGAACGCTCGCTGTTTTCTCTCCCAAGCTCGCGCTGTTTTATGTTCTGAACTCGCGCTGATTTTTCACCATTATCCTAGCTGTTTTATCTCACAAAGTCTCAGTGTTTTATCACATGAACTCTCGCTGCTTTATCCCCTGAACTCTGGCTGATTTTTATCCAGAGCCCTTGCTCTTTTATCTCACAAAGTCTCACTGTTTTAAATCCTGAACTATCACAGTTTTATCCCCTGAACTCTCATTGTTTTATCTACTGAACTTTTGCTGCTTTACTCCTGAACTCTCGCTGTTTTATCCCGTGAACTCTCATTGTTTTATCCAATTAATTTTTGCTGCTTTATCCCCTGAATTCTGGCTGATTATTCTCCAGAATCCTAGCTGTTTTATCTCCCAAGCTCTCGCTGTTTTATCCTCTGAACTCCTGCTGATCTTTCTCCAGAACCCTCGCTGTTTTATCTCTCGAATTCGCACTGTTTTATCTCCTGAACTCTCACTCTTTTATCGCCAAAGTTCCAGCTGATTTTTCTCCAGAACTCTCACTATTTTATTTCCTGAACTCTCGTTGTTTTATCGCCCAAACTCTCGCTGTTTTATCTCCAGAATACTTGCTGATTTTTCTCCTGAGTTCTTGCTATTTTATCTCCTGAACTCTTGTTCTTTTAACTCCCGAATTCTCACAGTTTTATATCCTGAGCTGTCGCTGTTTTATCTCTAAAACTCTCGCTGTTATTTCTCCAGAACCCTCGCCGTTTTATCTCCCAAACTCTCACTGTTCTAACCCCTGAACTCTCGCTGTTTTATTCCCTGAACTCTGCCTGATGTTTCTCTAGAACCCAAGCTGTTTTATGTCCCAAACTCTCTCTGTTTTATCCTCTGACCTCTCACTGTTTTATCACCCAAGCCTCCGCTGTTTTATCCTCTGAACTCTAGCTGATCTTGCTCCAGAATCCTCGCTGTTTTTTCTCCCGAATTCTCACTGATTTTTCTCCAGAACTCTCACTATTTCATCTCCGTAAGTCTCGCTGTTTTATCTCCAGAATTCTAGCTGATTTTTCTCCTGAACTCTTGCTGTTTTATCTCTTGAATTCTTTCTGCTTTACCTCCCGAATTCTCACTGTTTTATCACCTGAACTCTCGCTGATTTTACTCCAGAACGCTCGCTGTTTTATCTTCCAAATTTGCTACTGTTTTACCGACTGACCTCTCACTCTTTTATCTCCAAACCTCCCGCTGATTTTTCTCCAGAACTCTCACTATTTTATTTCCTGAACTCTCGCTCGTTTATCTCCTGAGCTCTCGCTGTTTTGTCTCTTAAACTCTTGCTGTTTTTTCTCCAGAATCCTCGCTGTTTTATCTCCCAAACTCTCCCTGTTTTAACCCCTAAATACTCGCTGTTTTATCCTCTCAACTCTGGCTGATTTTTCTCCTGAACCTTAGCTGTTTTATGCTGCTTTACCCCTGAACTCTCGCTGTTTTATCCCTTGACCTCTCGCTGTTTTACCTTCTGAACTCCTGCTGCTCTTTCTCCAGAACTCTCGCTGTCTTATCTCTCGAATTCTGACTTTTTTATCTCCTGAACTCGCACTCTTTTATCTCCAAGGCTCTCGCTGATTTTTCTCCAGAACTCCCACTATTTTATCTACTGAACTCTGGCTGTTTTATCTCACGAACTCTTGCTCTTTTATCTCAGAATTCTTGCTGATTTTTCTCCTCAGCTCTTGCTGTTTTTTCGCCTGAACTCTTGCTGTTTTAACTCCCGAATTCTCACTGTTTTATCTTCGGAATTCTCGCTGTTTTATCTCTCAAACACTCGCTGTTTTTTCTCCAGAAACCTCGCTGTTTTATCCCCTGAATTCTCCCTGTTTTATCCCCTGAATTTTCACTCTATTATAATCTGCACTGTCGCTGATTTTCCTTCAGAACCCTCCCTGTTTTATCTCCCAAACTCGTGCTGTTTTATCCTCTGAACTCCCGCTGAATTTCTCCAGAAGCTTTGCTGTTTTATCTCACAAAGTCTCACTGTTTTATCTCATGAACTCTCGCTGCTTTATCCCCTGAACTCTGGAAGATTTTTCTCCAGAACCCTTGATGTTTTATCTCACAAAGTCTCACTGTTCTAACCCCTGAACTCTCGCTGTTTTATCCCCTGAACTCTGGCTGATTTTTCTCCAGATCCCTAGCTGTTTAATCTCCCAAGCTCTCTTTGTTTTATCCTCTGCCCTCTCACTGTTTCATCACCCAAGCTCTGGCTGTTTTATCCTCTGAACTCTAGCTGATCTTTCTGAAGAACCCTCGCTGATTTTTCTCCCGAATTCTCACAGATTTTTCTAAAGAACTCTCACTGTTTTATCTCTGGAACTCTCGCTGTTTTACCTCCCAAATTCTCATTGTTTTATCTTTAGAACGCTCGCTGATTTTACTCCAGAACCCTCGCTGTTTTGTCTCCCAAAACCTCGCTGTTTTATCCCATGGCCTCTCGGGGTTTTATCCCCGGAATACTCGCTGTTTTATCCCATGAATTTTCATTGTTTTATCCCCAGCAGTCTCGCTGATTTTTCTCCAGAACCCTCGCGGATTTATCTATCAAGCTCTCGCGGTTTTATCCTCTGAACCCCTGCTGATCTTTCTCCATAAACCTCGCTGTTTTATCTCCTAAACTCTCACTGTTTTATCCCCTGAATTCTCCCTGTTTTATCCCCTGAATTTTCACTCTGTATCCTCGGCACTCTCGCTCATTATTCTCCAGAACCCTCGCTGTTTTATCGCCCAAGCTCGCGCTGTTTTATCCTCTGAACTACCACTGATTTTTCTCCAGAACACTTGCTCTTTTATCTCACAAAGTCTCACTGATTTATCTCCTGAACTCTCATTGTTTTATCTTCTGAGCTTTTGCTGTTTTGCCCGTGAACTCTCGCTGTGCTATCCCCTGAGCTCTCATTGTTATATCCAATGAATTTTTGCTGTTATATCCCCTGAACACTGGCTGATTATTATCCAGAATCCTAGCTGATTTATTTCCCAAGCTCTCGCTGTTTTATCCTCTGAACTACTGCTGATCTTTCTCCAGAACCCTCGCTGTTTTATCTTTTGAATTCACAGTTTTATCTCCTGAACACTCACACTTTTATCGCCAAAGCTCCTGCTAATTTTTCTCCAGAACTCTCACTATTTTATTTCATGAACTCTCACTGTTGTATCTCCCGAACTCTGGTTGTTTTATCGCCAGAATACTTGCTGATTTTTCTCTTGAGCTCTTGCTGCTTTATCTCCTGAACTCTTGCTCTTTTAACTCCCGAATTCTCACTCTTTTATACCCTGAGCTCTCGCTGTTTGCTCTCTAAAACTCTCGCTGATTTTTCTCCAGAACCCTAGCTGTATTATCTCCCAAGCTGTCTCTGTTTTATCCTTTGACCTCTCAGTGTTTTATCACACAAGCTCTCGCTGTTTTATCCCCTGAACTCTGGATGATTTTTCTCCAAAGCCCTCGCTGTTTTATCTCCCAAACTCTCGCTGTTTTATCCTCTGAACTCCCGCTGATTTTTCTCCAGAATCCTTGCTGTTTTATCTCACAAAGTCTCACTGTTTCATCTCCTGAGCTCTCGCTGTTTTATCCCCTGAACTCTCATTGTTTTATCCAATGAATTTTTGCTGCTTTATCCCCTGAACTCTGGCTGATTATTATCCAGTATCCTAGATGTTTTATCTCCCAAGCTCTCGCTGTTTTATCCTCTGAACTCCTGCTGATCTTTCTCCAGAAACCTCGCTTTATTATCTTCTAAACTCTTAACGTTTTATCCCCTGAATTCTCCCTTTTTTATCCCCTCAATTTTTGCTCTTTTATCCTTGGCTCTCCTGCTGATTTTTCTCCAGAACCCTCGCTGTTTTATCTCCGAAGCTCTCGCTGTTTTATCCTATGAACTCCAGCTGATCTTACTCCAGAACCCTTGCTTTTTTATGCCACAAACTATCACTGTTTTAACTCCTGAACTCTCGTTGTTTTGTCCCCTAAACTCTCATTGTTTTATCTTCTGAACTTTTGCTGCTTTACCCCTGAACTCTCGCTGGTTTATCTCATGAACTCTCATTGTTTTATCCAATGAATTTTTCCTGCCTTATCCCCTGAACTCTGGCTGATTACTATCCAGAATCCAAGCTGTTTTATCTCCCAAGCTCTCGCTGTTTTATCCTCTGAACTCCTGCTGATCTTTCTCCAGAAACCTCGCTTTATTATCTTCTAAACTCTCACTGTTTTATCCCCTGAATTCTCCCTGTTTTATCCCCTGAATTTTCACTCTATTATCCTCGGCACTCTCGCTGACTTTTCTCCAGAATCCTCGCTGTTTTATCTCCCAAGCTCTCGCTGTTTTATCCTCTGAACTCCCGCTGATTTTTCTCCAGAACCCTTGCTGTTTTATCTCACAAAGTCTCACTGTTTTATCTCCTGAACTCTTGCTGTTCTATCCCCTGAACTCTCATTGTTTTATCTTCTGACCTTTTGCTGCTTTACCCCTGAGCTCTCGTTGTTTTATCCCAAGAGCTCTCTTTGTTTTATCCCCTGAATTTTTGCTCCTTCATTCCCTAAACTCTGGCTGATTATTATCCAGAATCCTAGCTGTTTTATCTCCCAAGCTCTCGCAGTTTTATCCTCTGAACTCCTGCTGATCTTTCTCCAGAACCCTCGCTGTTTTATCTCTCGAATTTGCACTGTTTTACCTCCTGAACTCTCACTCTTTTACCTAAAACCTCCCGCTGATTTTTCTCCAGAACTCTCACTATTTTATTTCCTGAACTCTCGCTGGTTCATCTCCTGAGCTCTCGCTGTTTTATCTCTTAAACTCCTCCTGTTTTTTCTCCCAAACTCTCACCGTTTTAACCCCTGAATTCTCGCTGTTTTATCCCCTCAACTCTAGCTGCTTTTTCTCCTGAACCTTAGCTGTTTTATGTTGCTTTATCCCTGAACTCTCGCTGCTTTATCCCTTGACCTCTCGCTGTTTGACCCTCTGAACACCTGCTGAGCATTCTCCAGAACCCTCTCTGTTTTATCTCTCGAATTCTGATCATATTATATCCTGAACTCTCACTCTTTTATCTCCAAGGCTCTCGCTGATTTTTTCTCCAGAACTCTCACTATTTTATCTCCTGAACTCTGGCTGTTTTATCTCTGAACTCTCGCTCTTTTATCTCCAGAAATCTTGCTGATATTTCCCCTGAGCTCTTGCTGTGCTTTCGCCAGAACTCTTGCTGTTTTAACTCCTGAATTCTCACTGTTTTATCTTCGGAATTCTCGCTGTTTTATCTCTCAAACACTCGCTGTATTTTCTCCAGAAACCTCGCTTTATTATCTGCTAAACTCTTATTGTTTTATCCCCTGAACTCTAGCTGATTTTTCTCCAGAACCCTTGCTGTTTTATCTCACAAAGTCTCACTGTTTTAACTCCTGAACTCTCGTTGTTTTATCCCCTGAACTCTCGTTGTTTCATCTTCTGAACTTTTGCTGCTTTACCACGGAACTCTCGCTGTTTTATCCCCTGAACTCTCATTGTTTTATCCAATGAATTTTTGCTGCTTTATCCCCTGACCTCTGGCTGATTATTATCCAGAATCCTAGCTGTTTTATCTCCCAAGCTCTCGCTGTTTTATCCTCTGAACTCCTGCTGATCTTTCTCCAGAAACCTCGCTGTTTTATCTCCTAAACTCTCTCTGTTTTATCCCCTGAATTATCCTTGTTTTATCCCCTGAATTTTCACTCTTTTATCCTCGGCACTCTCGCTGATTTTTCTCCAGAACCCTCGCCATTTTATCTCCCAAGCTCTCGCTGTTTTATCCTCTGAACTACCGTTGATTTTTCTCCAGAACCCTTGCTGTTTTACCTCACAAAGTCTCACTGTTTTATCTCCTGAACCCTCGCTGTTTTATCGCCCAAGCTCGCGCTGTTTTATCCTCTGAACTACCACTGATTTTTCTCCAGAACACTTGCTCTTTTATCTCACAAAGTCTCACTGTTTTATCTCCTGAACTCTCATTGTTTTATCTTCTGAGCTTTTGCTGTTTTGCCCGTGAACTCTCGCTGTGCTATCCCCGAGCTCTCATTGTTATATCCAATGAATTTTTGCTGCTTTATCCTCTGAACACTGGCTGATTATTATCCAGAATCCCAGCTGTTTTATTTGCCAAGCTCTCGCTGTTTTATCCTCTGAACTCCTGCTGATCTTTCTCCAGAACCCTCGCTCTTTTATCTTTCGAATTCACAGTTTTATCTCCTGAACACTCACTCTTTTATCGCCAAAGCTCCCGCTAATTTTTCTCCAGAACTCTCACTATTTTATTTCATGAACTCTCACTGTTTTATCTCCCGAACTCTGGTTGTTTTATCGCCAGAATACTTGCTGATTTTTCTCTTGAGCTCTTGCTGCTTTATCTCCTGAACTCTTGCTCTTTTAACTCCCGAATTCTCACTCTTTTATACCCTGAGCTCTCGCTGTTTGCTCTCTAAAACTCTCGCTGATTTTTCACCAGAACCCTAGCTGTATTATCTCCCAAGCTGTCTCTGTTTTATCCTTTGACCTCTCAGTGTTTTATCACACAAGCTCTCGCTGTTTTATCCCCTGAACTCTGGATGATTTTTCTCCAAAGCCCTCGCTGTTTTATCTCCCAAACTCTCGCTGTTTTATCCTCTGAACTCCCGCTGATTTTTCTCCTAAATCCTTGCTGTTTTATCTCACAAAGTCTCACTGTTTCATCTCCTGAGCTCTCGCTGTTTTATCCCCTGAACTCTCATTGTTTTATCCAATGAATTTTTGCTGCTTTATCCCCTGAACTCTGGCTGATTATTATCCAGTATCCTAGATGTTTTATCTCCCAAGCTCTCGCTGTTTTATCCTCTGAACTCCTGCTGATCTTTCTCCAGAAACCTCGCTTTATTATCTTCTAAACTCTTAACGTTTTATCCCCTGAATTCTCCCTTTTTTATCCCCTCAATTTTCGCTCTTTTATCCTTGGCTCTCCTGCTGATTTTTCTCCAGAACCCTCGCTGTTTTATCTCCCAAGCTCTCGCTGTTTTATCCTCTGAACTACCGTTGATTTTTCTCCAGAACCCTTGCTGTTTTACCTCACAAAGTCTCACTGTTTTATCTCCTGAACCTCGCTGTTTTATCGCCCAAGCTCGCGCTGTTTTATCCTCTGAACTACCACTGATTTTTCTCCAGAACACTTGCTCTTTTATCTCACAAAGTCTCACTGTTTTATCTCCTGAACTCTCATTGTTTTATCTTCTGAGCTTTTGCTGTTTTGCCCGTGAACTCTCGCTGTGCTATCCCCGAGCTCTCATTGTTATATCCAATGAATTTTTGCTGCTTTATCCTCTGAACACTGGCTGATTATTATCCAGAATCCCAGCTGTTTTATTTGCCAAGCTCTCGCTGTTTTATCCTCTGAACTCCTGCTGATCTTTCTCCAGAACCCTCGCTGTTTTATCTTTCGAATTCACAGTTTTATCTCCTGAACACTCACTCTTTTATCGCCAAAGCTCCCGCTAATTTTTCTCCAGAACTCTCACTATTTTATTTCATGAACTCTCACTGTTTTATCTCCCGAACTCTGGTTGTTTTATCGCCAGAATACTTGCTGATTTTTCTCTTGAGCTCTTGCTGCTTTATCTCCTGAACTCTTGCTCTTTTAACTCCCGAATTCTCACTCTTTTATACCCTGAGCTCTCGCTGTTTGCTCTCTAAAACTCTCGCTGATTTTTCACCAGAACCCTAGCTGTATTATCTCCCAAGCTGTCTCTGTTTTATCCTTTGACCTCTCAGTGTTTTATCACACAAGCTCTCGCTGTTTTATCCCCTGAACTCTGGATGATTTTTCTCCAAAGCCCTCGCTGTTTTATCTCCCAAACTCTCGCTGTTTTATCCTCTGAACTCCCGCTGATTTTTCTCCAGAATCCTTGCTGTTTTATCTCACAAAGTCTCACTGTTTCATCTCCTGAGCTCTCGCTGTTTTATCCCCTGAACTCTCATTGTTTTATCCAATGAATTTTTGCTGCTTTATCCCCTGAACTCTGGCTGATTATTATCCAGTATCCTAGATGTTTTATCTCCCAAGCTCTCGCTGTTTTATCCTCTGAACTCCTGCTGATCTTTCTCCAGAAACCTCGCTTTATTATCTTCTAAACTCTTAACGTTTTATCCCATGAATTCTCCCTTTTTTATCCCCTCAATTTTCGCTCTTTTATCCTTGGCTCTCCTGCTGATTTTTCTCCAGAACCCTCGCTGTTTTATCTCCGAAGCTCTCGCTGTTTTATCCTATGAACTCCAGCTGATCTTACTCCAGAACCCTTGCTTTTTTATGCCACAAACTATCACTGTTTTAACTCCTGAACTCTCGTTGTTTTGTCCCCTAAACTCTCATTGTTTTATCTTCTGAACTTTTGCTGCTTTACCCCTGAACTCTCGCTGGTTTATCTCATGAACTCTCATTGTTTTATCCAATGAATTTTTCCTGCCTTATCCCCTGAACTCTGGCTGATTACTATCCAGAATCCTAGCTGTTTTATCTCCCAAGCTCTCGCTGTTTTATCCTCTGAACTCCTGCTGATCTTTCTCCAGAAACCTCGCTTTATCATCTTCTAAACTCTCACTGTTTTATCCCCTGAATTCTCCCTGTTTTATCCCCTGAATTTTCACTCTATTATCCTCGGCACTCTCGCTGATTTTTCTCCAGAATCCTCGCTGTTTTATCTCCCAAGCTCTCGCTGTTTTATCCTCTGAACTCCCGCTGATTTTTCTCCAGAACCCTTGCTGTTTTATCTCACAAAGTCTCACTGTTTTATCTCCTGAACTCTTGCTGTTCTATCCCCTGAACTCTCATTGTTTTATCTTCTGACCTTTTGCTGCTTTACCCCTGAGCTCTCGTTGTTTTATCCCAAGAGCTCTCTTTGTTTTATCCCCTGAATTTTTGCTCCTTCATTCCCTAAACTCTGGCTGATTATTATCCAGAATCCTAGCTGTTTTGTCTCCCAAGCTCTCGCAGTTTTATCCTCTGAACTCCTGCTGATCTTTCTCCAGAACCCTCGCTGTTTTATCTCTCGAATTTGCACTGTTTTACCTCCTGAACTCTCACTCTTTTACCTCAAACCTCCCGCTGATTTTTCTCCAGAACTCTCACTATTTTATTTCCTGAACTCTCGCTGGTTCATCTCCTGAGCTCTCGCTGTTTTATCTCTTAAACTCCTCCTGTTTTTTCACCCAAACTCTCACCGTTTTAACCCCTGAATTCTCGCTGTTTTATCCCCTCAACTCTAGCTGCTTTTTCTCCTGAACCTTAGCTGTTTTATGTTGCTTTATCCCTGAACTCTCGCTGCTTTATCCCTTGACCTCTCGCTGTTTGATCCTCTGAACACCTGCTGAGCATTCTCCAGAACCCTCTCTGTTTTATCTCTCGAATTCTGATCATATTATATCCTGAACTCTCACTCTTTTATCTCCAAGGCTCTCGCTGATTTTTTCTCCAGAACTCTCACTATTTTATCTCCTGAACTCTGGCTGTTTTATCTCTGAACTCTCGCTCTTTTATCTCCAGAAATCTTGCTGATATTTCCCCTGAGCTCTTGCTGTGCTTTCACCAGAACTCTTGCTGTTTTAACTCCTGAATTCTCACTGTTTTATCTTCGGAATTCTCGCTGTTTTATCTCTCAAACACTCGCTGTATTTTCTCCAGAAACCTCGCTTTATTATCTGCTAAACTCTTACTGTTTTATCCCCTGAATTCTCCCTTTTTCATCCCCTGAATTTACGCTCTTTTATCCTCGGCACTCTTGCTGATTTTTCTCCAGAAACCTCGCTGTTTTATATCCCAAGCTCTCGTTGTTTTATCCCCTGAACTCTGGCTGATTTTTCTCCAGAACCCTTGCTGTTTTATCTCACAAAGTCTCACTGTTTTAACTCCTGAACTCTCGTTGTTTTATCCCCTGAACTCTCATTGCTTTATCTTCTGACCTTTTGCTGCTTTACCACTGAGCTCTCGCTGTTTTATCCCCTGAGCTCTCATTGTTTAATCCCCTGAATTTTTGCTGCTTTATCCCCTGAACTCTGGCTGATTATTATCCAGAATCCTAGCTGTTTTATCTCCCAAGCTCTCGCTGTTTTATCCTCTGAACTCCTGCTGATCTTTCTCCAGAACCCTCGCTGTTTTATCTCTCGAATTTGCACTGTTTTACCTCCTGAACTCTTACTCTTTTATCTCAAACCTCCCGATGATTTTTTTCCAGAACTCTCACTGTTTTTTCTCCTGAACTCTGGCTGTTTTATCTCTGAACTCTCGATCTTTTATCTCCAGAAATCTTGCTGATTTTTCCCCTGAGCTCTTGTTGTGCATTCGCCAGAACTGTTGCTGTTTTAACTCTCGAATTCTCACTCTATTATCTTCGGAATTCTCGCTGTATTATCTCTCAAGCATTCGCTGTTTTTTCTCCAGAAACCTCGCTGATTTATCTCCAAAAATCTCACTGTCTTATCCCCTGAATTCTCCCTGTTTTATCCCCTGAATTTTCACTCTTTTATACACTGCACTGTCACTAATTTTTCTTCAGAACCCTCGCTGTTTTATCTCCCAAGCTCGTGCTGTTTTATCCTCTGAACTCCCGCTGATTTTTCTCCAGAAGCCGTGCTGTTTTTTCTCACAAAGTCTCACTATTTTATCACATGAACTATCGCTGCTTTATCCCCTGAAATCTGGAAGATTTTTCTCCAGAACCCTTGCTGTTTTATCTCACAAAGTCTCACTGCTTTATCTCCCGAACTCTCGCTATTTTATCTCAAGAATACTTGTTGATTTTTCTCCTGAGCTCTTGCTGTTTTATCTCCTGAACTCATGCTCTTTTAACAGCCGAATTCTCAGTGTTTTATATCCTGAGCTCTCGCTGTTTTATCTCTAAAACTCTCGCTGTTTTTTCTCCACAACTTTCGCAATTTTAGTTCCCAAACTCTCACTGTTCTAACCCCTGAACTCTCGCTGTTTTATCCCCTGAACTTTGGCTTATTTTTCCCAAGAAGCCTAGCTGTTTTATCTCCCAAGCTCTCTCTGTTTTATCCTCTGACCTCTCAGTGTTTTATCACCCAAGCTCTCGCTGTTTTATCCCCTGAACTCTGGCTGATTTTTCTCCAAAACCCTCGCTGTTTTATCTCCCAAACTCTCGCTGTTTTATCCCCTGAACTCCCGCTGATTTTTCTCCAGAACCCTTGCTGTTTTATCTCACAAAATCTCACTGTTTTATCTCCTGAGCTCTCGCTGTTTTATCCTCTGAACTCTCATTGTTTTATCCAATGAATTTTTGCTGCTTTATCCCCTGAACTCCGGCTGATTATTATCCAGAATCCTATCTGTTTTATCTTCCACGCTCTCGCTGCTTTATCCTCTGTACTCCTGCCGATCTTTCTCCAGAAACCTCGCTTTATTCTCTCCTAAACTCTTACTGATTTATCCCCTGAATTCTCCCCCTTTTATCCGCTCTTTTATCCTCGGCACTCTTGCTGATTTTTTCTCCAGAACCCTCCCTGTTTTATCTCCCAAGCTCTCGCTGTTTTATCCTATGATCTCCCGCTGATTTTTCTCCAGAACCCTTGCTGTTTTATCTCACAAAATCTTACTGTTTTAGCACGTGACCTCTCGTTGCTTTATCCCCTGAACTCAGGCTGATATTTCTACAGAACCCTTGCTGTTTTATCTCACAAAGTCTCACTGTTTTAACTCCTGAACTCTCGCTGCTTTATCCCCTGAACTCTCATTGTTTTATCTTCTGAACTTTTGCTACTTTACCCCTGGACTCTCGCTGTTTTATCCCCTGAACTCTCATTGTTTTATCCAATTAATTTTTGCTGCTTTATGCCCTGAACTCTGGCTGATTACTATCCAGAATGCTAGCTGTTTTATCTCCCAAGCTCTCGCTGTTTTATCCTCTGAACTCCTGCTGATCTATCTCCAGAAACCTCGCTGTTTCATCTCTTAAACTCTCACTGTTTTAGCCCCTGAATTCTCCCTGTTTTATCCAATGAATTTTCACACTTTTATCCTCGGCACTCTCGCTGTTTTTTTCTCCAGAATCCTCTTTGTTTTATTTCCCAAGCACTCGCTGTTTTATCCTCTGAACTCCCGCTGATTTTTCTCCAGAACCTTTGCTGTTTTATCTGACAAAGTCTCACTGTTTTATCTCCTGAACTCTGGCTGTTTTGTCCCCTGAACTCTCATTCTTTTTTCTTCTGAACTTTTGCTGCTTTACCCCTGAACTCACGCTGTTTAATCCCCTGAGCTCTCATTGTTTTATCCCCTGAATTTTTGCTCCTTTATTCCCTGAACTCTGGCTGATTATTATCCAGAATCCTAGCTGTTTTATCTCCCAAGCTCTCGCTGTTTTATCCTCTGAACTCCTGCTGATCTTTCTCCAGAACCCTCGCTGTTTTATCTTGCGAATTTGCTACTGTTTTACCTCCTGAACTCTCACTCTTTTATCTCCAAATCTCCCACTGATTTTTCTCCAGAACTCTCACTATTTTCTTTCCTGAACTCTCGCTGGTTTATCTCCTGACCTCTCGCTGTTTTATCTCTTAAACTCTTGCTGTTTTTTTCTCCAGAACCCTCGCTGTTTTATCTCCCAAACTCTCACTCTTTTAACCTCTAAATTCACGCTGCTTTATCCCCTGAACTCTGGCTGATTTTTCTCCAGTACATTTGCTGTTTTATCTCACAAAGTCTCACTGTCTTAACTCCAGAACTCTCCTTGTTTTACCTCCCGAATTCTCATTGTTTTATCTCTTGAACTCTCGCTGATTTTACTCCAGAGGCCTCGCTGATTTATCTCCAAAAACCTCGCTGTTTTATCCCATGACCTCTCGAATTTACCCCCCGAATTCTGGCTGTTTTATCCCCTGAATTTGCATTTTTTTATCCTCAGCAGTCTCGCTGATTTTTCTCCTGAACCCTCGCTATTTCATCTCCCAAGCTGTCCATGTTTTAACCTCTGAACTCTGGCTGATGTTTCTCCAGAACCCTAGCTGTTTTATCTCCCAAGCTCTCTCTGTTTTTTCCTCTGACCTCTCAGTGTTTTATCACCCAAGCTCTCGCTGTTTTATCCCCTGAACTCCCGCTGATTTTTCTCCAGAACCCTTGCTGTTTTATCTCACAAAGTCTCACTGTTTTATCTCCTGAGCTCTCGCTGTTTTATCCTCTGAACTCTCATTGTTTTATCCAATGAATTTTTGCAGCTTTATCCCCTGAATTCCGGCTGATTATTATCCAGAATCCTATCTGTTTTATCTTCCAAGCTCTCGCTGCTTTATCCTCTGTACTCCTGCCGATCTTTCTCCAGAAACCTCGCTTTATTATCTCCTAAACTCTTACTGATTTATCCCCTGAATTCTCCCCCTTTTATCTGCTCTTTTATCCTCGGCACTCTTGCTGATTTTTTCTCCAGAACCCTCCCTGTTTTATCTCCCAAGCTCTCGCTGTTTTATCCTATGATCTCCCGCTGATTTTTCTCCAGAACCCTTGCTGTTTTATCTCACAAAATCTCACTGTTTTAGCACGCGAACTCTCGTTGCTTTATCCCCTGAACTCAGGCTGATATTTCTACGGAACCCTTGCTGTTTTATCTCACAAAGTCTCACTGTTTTAACTCCTGAACTCTCGCTGCTTTATCCCCTGAACTCTCATTGTTTTATCTTCTGAACTTTTGCTACTTTACCCTTGGACTCTCGCTGTTTTATCCCCTGAACTCTCATTGTTTTATCCAATTAATTTTTGCTGCTTTATGCCCTGAACTCTGGCTGATTACTATCCAGAATGCTAGCTGTTTTATCTCCCAAGCTCTCGCTGTTTTATCCTCTGAACTCCTGCTGATCTATCTCCAGAAACCTCGCTGTTTCATCTCTTAAACTCTCACTGTTTTAGCCCCTGAATTCTCCCTGTTTTATCCAATGAATTTTCACACTTTTATCCTCGGCACTCTCGCTGTTTTTTTCTCCAGAATCCTCTTTGTTTTATTTCCCAAGCACTCGCTGTTTTATCCTCTGAAATCCCGCTGATTTTTCTCCAGAACCTTTGCTGTTTTATCTGACAAAGTCTCACTGTTTTATCTCCTGAACTCTGGCTGTTTTGTCCCCTGAACTCTCATTCTTTTTTCTTCTGAACTTTTGCTGCTTTACCCCTGAGCTCACGCTGTTTAATCCCCTGAGCTCTCATTGTTTTATCCCCTGAATTTTTGCTCCTTTATTCCCTGAACTCTGGCTGATTATTATCCAGAATCCTAGCTGTTTTATCTCCCAAGCTCTCGCTGTTTTATCCTCTGAACTCCTGCTGATCTTTCTCCAGAACCCTCGCTGTTTTATCTTGCGAATTTGCTACTGTTTTACCTCCTGAACTCTCACTCTTTTATCTCCAAATCTCCCACTGATTTTTCTCCAGAACTCTCACTATTTTCTTTCCTGAACTCTCGCTGGTTTATCTCCTGACCTCTCGCTGTTTTATCTCTTAAACTCTTGCTGTTTTTTTCTCCAGAACCCTCGCTGTTTTATCTCCCAAACTCTCACTCTTTTAACCTCTAAATTCACGCTGCTTTATCCCCTGAACTCTGGCTGATTTTTCTCCAGTACATTTGCTGTTTTATCTCACAAAGTCTCACTGTCTTAACTCCAGAACTCTCCTTGTTTTACCTCCCGAATTCTCATTGTTTTATCTCTTGAACTCTCGCTGATTTTACTCCAGAGGCCTCGCTGATTTATCTCCAAAAACCTCGCTGTTTTATCCCATGACCTCTCGAATTTACCCCCCGAATTCTGGCTGTTTTATCCCCTGAATTTGCATTTTTATTATCCTCAGCAGTCTCGCTGATTTTTCTCCTGAACCCTCGCTATTTCATCTCCCAAGCTGTCCATGTTTTAACCTCTGAACTCTGGCTGATGTTTCTCCAGAACCCTAGCTGTTTTATCTCCCAAGCTCTCTCTGTTTTTTCCTCTGACCTCTCAGTGTTTTATCACCCAAGCTCTCGCTGTTTTATCCCCTGAACTCCCGCTGATTTTTCTCCAGAACCCTTGCTGTTTTATCTCACAAAGTCTCACTGTTTTATCTCCTGAGCTCTCGCTGTTTTATCCTCTGAACTCTCATTGTTTTATCTTCTGAACTTTTGCTACTTTACCCCTGGACTCTCGCTGTTTTATCCCCTGAACTCTCATTGTTTTATCCAATTAATTTTTGCTGCTTTATGCCCTGAACTCTGGCTGATTACTATCCAGAATACTAGCTGTTTTATCTCCCAAGCTCTCGCTGTTTTATCCTCTGAACTCCTGCTGATCTATCTCCAGAAACCTCGCTGTTTCATCTCTTAAACTCTCACTGTTTTAGCCCCTGAATTCTCCCTGTTTTATCCAATGAATTTTCACACTTTTATCCTCGGCACTCTCGCTGTTTTTTTCTCCAGAATCCTCTTTGTTTTATTTCCCAAGCACTCGCTGTTTTATCCTCTGAACTCCCGCTGATTTTTCTCCAGAACCTTTGCTGTTTTATCTGACAAAGTCTCACTGTTTTATCTCCTGAACTCTGGCTGTTTTGTCCCCTGAACTCTCATTCTTTTTTCTTCTGAACTTTTGCTGCTTTACCCCTGAACTCACGCTGTTTAATCCCCTGAGCTCTCATTGTTTTATCCCCTGAATTTTTGCTCCTTTATTCCCTGAACTCTGGCTGATTATTATCCAGAATCCTAGCTGTTTTATCTCCCAAGCTCTCGCTGTTTTATCCTCTGAACTCCTGCTGATCTTTCTCCAGAACCCTCGCTGTTTTATCTTGCGAATTTGCTACTGTTTTACCTCCTGAACTCTCACTCTTTTATCTCCAAATCTCCCACTGATTTTTCTCCAGAACTCTCACTATTTTCTTTCCTGAACTCTCGCTGGTTTATCTCCTGACCTCTCGCTGTTTTATCTCTTAAACTCTTGCTGTTTTTTTCTCCAGAACCCTCGCTGTTTTATCTCCCAAACTCTCACTCTTTTAACCTCTAAATTCACGCTGCTTTATCCCCTGAACTCTGGCTGATTTTTCTCCAGTACATTTGCTGTTTTATCTCACAAAGTCTCACTGTCTTAACTCCAGAACTCTCCTTGTTTTACCTCCCGAATTCTCATTGTTTTATCTCTTGAACTCTCGCTGATTTTACTCCAGAGGCCTCGCTGATTTATCTCCAAAAACCTCGCTGTTTTATCCCAGGACCTCTCGAATTTACCCCCCGAATTCTGGCTGTTTTATCCCCTGAATTTGCATTTTTTTTATCCTCAGCAGTCTCGCTGATTTTTCTCCTGAACCCTCGCTATTTCATCTCCCAAGCTGTCCATGTTTTAACCTCTGAACTCTGGCTGATGTTTCTCCAGAACCCTAGCTGTTTTATCTCCCAAGCTCTCTCTGTTTTTTCCTCTGACCTCTCAGTGTTTTATCACCCAAGCTCTCGCTGTTTTATCCCCTGAACTCCCGCTGATTTTTCTCCAGAACCCTTGCTGTTTTATCTCACAAAGTCTCACTGTTTTATCTCCTGAGCTCTCGCTGTTTTATCCTCTGAACTCTCATTGTTTTATCCAATGAATTTTTGCAGCTTTATCCCCTGAATTCCGGCTGATTATTATCCAGAATCCTATCTGTTTTATCTTCCAAGCTCTCGCTGCTTTATCCTCTGTACTCCTGCCGATCTTTCTCCAGAAACCTCGCTTTATTATCTCCTAAACTCTTACTGATTTATCCCCTGAATTCTCCCCCTTTTATCTGCTCTTTTATCCTCGGCACTCTTGCTGATTTTTTCTCCAGAACCCTCCCTGTTTTATCTCCCAAGCTCTCGCTGTTTTATCCTATGATCTCCCGCTGATTTTTCTCCAGAACCCTTGCTGTTTTATCTCACAAAATCTCACTGTTTTAGCACGCGAACTCTCGTTGCTTTATCCCCTGAACTCAGGCTGATATTTCTACGGAACCCTTGCTGTTTTATCTCACAAAGTCTCACTGTTTTAACTCCTGAACTCTCGCTGCTTTATCCCCTGAACTCTCATTGTTTTATCTTCTGAACTTTTGCTACTTTACCCTTGGACTCTCGCTGTTTTATCCCCTGAACTCTCATTGTTTTATCCAATTAATTTTTGCTGCTTTATGCCCTGAACTCTGGCTGATTACTATCCAGAATGCTAGCTGTTTTATCTCCCAAGCTCTCGCTGTTTTATCCTCTGAACTCCTGCTGATCTATCTCCAGAAACCTCGCTGTTTCATCTCTTAAACTCTCACTGTTTTAGCCCCTGAATTCTCCCTGTTTTATCCAATGAATTTTCACACTTTTATCCTCGGCACTCTCGCTGTTTTTTTCTCCAGAATCCTCTTTGTTTTATTTCCCAAGCACTCGCTGTTTTATCCTCTGAAATCCCGCTGATTTTTCTCCAGAACCTTTGCTGTTTTATCTGACAAAGTCTCACTGTTTTATCTCCTGAACTCTGGCTGTTTTGTCCCCTGAACTCTCATTCTTTTTTCTTCTGAACTTTTGCTGCTTTACCCCTGAGCTCACGCTGTTTAATCCCCTGAGCTCTCATTGTTTTATCCCCTGAATTTTTGCTCCTTTATTCCCTGAACTCTGGCTGATTATTATCCAGAATCCTAGCTGTTTTATCTCCCAAGCTCTCGCTGTTTTATCCTCTGAACTCCTGCTGATCTTTCTCCAGAACCCTCGCTGTTTTATCTTGCGAATTTGCTACTGTTTTACCTCCTGAACTCTCACTCTTTTATCTCCAAATCTCCCACTGATTTTTCTCCAGAACTCTCACTATTTTCTTTCCTGAACTCTCGCTGGTTTATCTCCTGACCTCTCGCTGTTTTATCTCTTAAACTCTTGCTGTTTTTTTCTCCAGAACCCTCGCTGTTTTATCTCCCAAACTCTCACTCTTTTAACCTCTAAATTCACGCTGCTTTATCCCCTGAACTCTGGCTGATTTTTCTCCAGTACATTTGCTGTTTTATCTCACAAAGTCTCACTGTCTTAACTCCAGAACTCTCCTTGTTTTACCTCCCGAATTCTCATTGTTTTATCTCTTGAACTCTCGCTGATTTTACTCCAGAGGCCTCGCTGATTTATCTCCAAAAACCTCGCTGTTTTATCCCATGACCTCTCGAATTTACCCCCCGAATTCTGGCTGTTTTATCCCCTGAATTTGCATTTTTATTATCCTCAGCAGTCTCGCTGATTTTTCTCCTGAACCCTCGCTATTTCATCTCCCAAGCTGTCCATGTTTTAACCTCTGAACTCTGGCTGATGTTTCTCCAGAACCCTAGCTGTTTTATCTCCCAAGCTCTCTCTGTTTTTTCCTCTGACCTCTCAGTGTTTTATCACCCAAGCTCTCGCTGTTTTATCCCCTGAACTCCCGCTGATTTTTCTCCAGAACCCTTGCTGTTTTATCTCACAAAGTCTCACTGTTTTATCTCCTGAGCTCTCGCTGTTTTATCCTCTGAACTCTCATTGTTTTATCTTCTGAACTTTTGCTACTTTACCCCTGGACTCTCGCTGTTTTATCCCCTGAACTCTCATTGTTTTATCCAATTAATTTTTGCTGCTTTATGCCCTGAACTCTGGCTGATTACTATCCAGAATACTAGCTGTTTTATCTCCCAAGCTCTCGCTGTTTTATCCTCTGAACTCCTGCTGATCTATCTCCAGAAACCTCGCTGTTTCATCTCTTAAACTCTCACTGTTTTAGCCCCTGAATTCTCCCTGTTTTATCCAATGAATTTTCACACTTTTATCCTCGGCACTCTCGCTGTTTTTTTCTCCAGAATCCTCTTTGTTTTATTTCCCAAGCACTCGCTGTTTTATCCTCTGAACTCCCGCTGATTTTTCTCCAGAACCTTTGCTGTTTTATCTGACAAAGTCTCACTGTTTTATCTCCTGAACTCTGGCTGTTTTGTCCCCTGAACTCTCATTCTTTTTTCTTCTGAACTTTTGCTGCTTTACCCCTGAACTCACGCTGTTTAATCCCCTGAGCTCTCATTGTTTTATCCCCTGAATTTTTGCTCCTTTATTCCCTGAACTCTGGCTGATTATTATCCAGAATCCTAGCTGTTTTATCTCCCAAGCTCTCGCTGTTTTATCCTCTGAACTCCTGCTGATCTTTCTCCAGAACCCTCGCTGTTTTATCTTGCGAATTTGCTACTGTTTTACCTCCTGAACTCTCACTCTTTTATCTCCAAATCTCCCACTGATTTTTCTCCAGAACTCTCACTATTTTCTTTCCTGAACTCTCGCTGGTTTATCTCCTGACCTCTCGCTGTTTTATCTCTTAAACTCTTGCTGTTTTTTTCTCCAGAACCCTCGCTGTTTTATCTCCCAAACTCTCACTCTTTTAACCTCTAAATTCACGCTGCTTTATCCCCTGAACTCTGGCTGATTTTTCTCCAGTACATTTGCTGTTTTATCTCACAAAGTCTCACTGTCTTAACTCCAGAACTCTCCTTGTTTTACCTCCCGAATTCTCATTGTTTTATCTCTTGAACTCTCGCTGATTTTACTCCAGAGGCCTCGCTGATTTATCTCCAAAAACCTCGCTGTTTTATCCCAGGACCTCTCGAATTTACCCCCCGAATTCTGGCTGTTTTATCCCCTGAATTTGCATTTTTTTTATCCTCAGCAGTCTCGCTGATTTTTCTCCTGAACCCTCGCTATTTCATCTCCCAAGCTGTCCATGTTTTAACCTCTGAACTCTGGCTGATGTTTCTCCAGAACCCTAGCTGTTTTATCTCCCAAGCTCTCTCTGTTTTTTCCTCTGACCTCTCAGTGTTTTATCACCCAAGCTCTCGCTGTTTTATCCCCTGAACTCCCGCTGATTTTTCTCCAGAACCCTTGCTGTTTTATCTCACAAAGTCTCACTGTTTTATCTCCTGAGCTCTCGCTGTTTTATCCTCTGAACTCTCATTGTTTTATCTTCTGAACTTTTGCTACTTTACCCCTGGACTCTCGCTGTTTCATCCCCTGAACTCTCATTGTTTTATCCAATTAATTTTTGCTGCTTTATGCCCTGAACTCTGGCTGATTACTATCCAGAATACTAGCTGTTTTATCTCCCAAGCTCTCGCTGTTTTATCCTCTGAACTCCTGCTGATCTATCTCCAGAAACCTCGCTGTTTCATCTCTTAAACTCTCACTGTTTTAGCCCCTGAATTCTCCCTGTTTTATCCAATGAATTTTCACACTTTTATCCTCGGCACTCTCGCTGTTTTTTTCTCCAGAATCCTCTTTGTTTTATTTCCCAAGCACTCGCTGTTTTATCCTCTGAACTCCCGCTGATTTTTCTCCAGAACCTTTGCTGTTTTATCTGACAAAGTCTCACTGTTTTATCTCCTGAACTCTGGCTGTTTTGTCCCCTGAACTCTCATTCTTTTTTCTTCTGAACTTTTGCTGCTTTACCCCTGAACTCACGCTGTTTAATCCCCTGAGCTCTCATTGTTTTATCCCCTGAATTTTTGCTCCTTTATTCCCTGAACTCTGGCTGATTATTATCCAGAATCCTAGCTGTTTTATCTCCCAAGCTCTCGCTGTTTTATCCTCTGAACTCCTGCTGATCTTTCTCCAGAACCCTCGCTGTTTTATCTTGCGAATTTGCTACTGTTTTACCTCCTGAACTCTCACTCTTTTATCTCCAAATCTCCCACTGATTTTTCTCCAGAACTCTCACTATTTTCTTTCCTGAACTCTCGCTGGTTTATCTCCTGACCTCTCGCTGTTTTATCTCTTAAACTCTTGCTGTTTTTTTCTCCAGAACCCTCGCTGTTTTATCTCCCAAACTCTCACTCTTTTAACCTCTAAATTCACGCTGCTTTATCCCGTGAACTCTGGCTGATTTTTCTCCAGTACATTTGCTGTTTTATCTCACAAAGTCTCACTGTCTTAACTCCAGAACTCTCCTTGTTTTACCTCCCGAATTCTCATTGTTTTATCTCTTGAACTCTCGCTGATTTTACTCCAGAGGCCTCGCTGATTTATCTCCAAAAACCTCGCTGTTTTATCTCATGACCTCTCGAATTTACCCCCCGAATTCTGGCTGTTTTATCCCCTGAATTTGCATTTTTTTATCCTCAGCAGTCTCGCTGATTTTTCTCCTGAACCCTCGCTATTTCATCTCCCAAGCTGTCCATGTTTTAACCTCTGAACTCTGGCTGATGTTTCTCCAGAACCCTAGCTGTTTTATCTCCCAAGCTCTCTCTGTTTTTTCCTCTGACCTCTCAGTGTTTTATCACCCAAGCTCTCGCTGTTTTATCCCCTGAACTCCCGCTGATTTTTCTCCAGAACCCTTGCTGTTTTATCTCACAAAGTCTCACTGTTTTATCTCCTGAGCTCTCGCTGTTTTATCCTCTGAACTCTCATTGTTTTATCTTCTGAACTTTTGCTACTTTACCCCTGGACTCTCGCTGTTTCATCCCCTGAACTCTCATTGTTTTATCCAATTAATTTTTGCTGCTTTATGCCCTGAACTCTGGCTGATTACTATCCAGAATACTAGCTGTTTTATCTCCCAAGCTCTCGCTGTTTTATCCTCTGAACTCCTGCTGATCTATCTCCAGAAACCTCGCTGTTTCATCTCTTAAACTCTCACTGTTTTAGCCCCTGAATTCTCCCTGTTTTATCCAATGAATTTTCACACTTTTATCCTCGGCACTCTCGCTGTTTTTTTCTCCAGAATCCTCTTTGTTTTATTTCCCAAGCACTCGCTGTTTTATCCTCTGAACTCCCGCTGATTTTTCTCCAGAACCTTTGCTGTTTTATCTGACAAAGTCTCACTGTTTTATCTCCTGAACTCTGGCTGTTTTGTCCCCTGAACTCTCATTCTTTTTTCTTCTGAACTTTTGCTGCTTTACCCCTGAACTCACGCTGTTTAATCCCCTGAGCTCTCATTGTTTTATCCCCTGAATTTTTGCTCCTTTATTCCCTGAACTCTGGCTGATTATTATCCAGAATCCTAGCTGTTTTATCTCCCAAGCTCTCGCTGTTTTATCCTCTGAACTCCTGCTGATCTTTCTCCAGAACCCTCGCTGTTTTATCTTGCGAATTTGCTACTGTTTTACCTCCTGAACTCTCACTCTTTTATCTCCAAATCTCCCACTGATTTTTCTCCAGAACTCTCACTATTTTCTTTCCTGAACTCTCGCTGGTTTATCTCCTGACCTCTCGCTGTTTTATCTCTTAAACTCTTGCTGTTTTTTTCTCCAGAACCCTCGCTGTTTTATCTCCCAAACTCTCACTCTTTTAACCTCTAAATTCACGCTGCTTTATCCCGTGAACTCTGGCTGATTTTTCTCCAGTACATTTGCTGTTTTATCTCACAAAGTCTCACTGTCTTAACTCCAGAACTCTCCTTGTTTTACCTCCCGAATTCTCATTGTTTTATCTCTTGAACTCTCGCTGATTTTACTCCAGAGGCCTCGCTGATTTATCTCCAAAAACCTCGCTGTTTTATCTCATGACCTCTCGAATTTACCCCCCGAATTCTGGCTGTTTTATCCCCTGAATTTGCATTTTTTTATCCTCAGCAGTCTCGCTGATTTTTCTCCTGAACCCTCGCTATTTCATCTCCCAAGCTGTCCATGTTTTAACCTCTGAACTCTGGCTGATGTTTCTCCAGAACCCTAGCTGTTTTATCTCCCAAGCTCTCTCTGTTTTTTCCTCTGACCTCTCAGTGTTTTATCACCCAAGCTCTCGCTGTTTTATCCCCTGAACTCCCGCTGATTTTTCTCCAGAACCCTTGCTGTTTTATCTCACAAAGTCTCACTGTTTTATCTCCTGAGCTCTCGCTGTTTTATCCTCTGAACTCTCATTGTTTTATCCAATGAATTTTTGCTGCTTTATCCCCTGAATTCCGGCTGATTATTATCCAGAATCCTATCTGTTTTATCTTCCAAGCTCTCGCTGCTTTATCCTCTGTACTCCTGCCGATCTTTCTCCAGAAACCTCGCTTTATTATCTCCTAAACTCTTACTGATTTATCCCCTGAATTCTCCCCCTTTTATCTGCTCTTTTATCCTCGGCACTCTTGCTGATTTTTTCTCCAGAACCCTCCCTGTTTTATCTCCCAAGCTCTCGCTGTTTTATCCTATGATCTCCCGCTGATTTTTCTCCAGAACCCTTGCTGTTTTATCTCACAAAATCTCATTGTTTTAGCACGCGAACTCTCGTTGCTTTATCCCCTGAACTCAGGCTGATATTTCTACAGAACCCTTGCTGTTTTATCTCACAAAGTCTCACTGTTTTAACTCCTGAACTCTCGCTGCTTTATCCTCTGAACTCTCATTGTTTTATCTTCTGAACTTTTGCTACTTTACCCCTGGACTCTCGCTGTTTTATCCCCTGAACTCTCATTGTTTTATCCAATTAATTTTTGCTGCTTTATGCCCTGAACTCTGGCTGATTACTATCCAGAATGCTAGCTGTTTTATCTCCCAAGCTCTCGCTGTTTTATCCTCTGAACTCCTGCTGATCTATCTCCAGAAACCTCGCTGTTTCATCTCTTAAACTCTCACTGTTTTAGCCCCTGAATTCTCCCTGTTTTATCCAATGAATTTTCACACTTTTATCCTCGGCACTCTCGCTGTTTTTTTCTCCAGAATCCTCTTTGTTTTATTTCCCAAGCACTCGCTGTTTTATCCTCTGAAATCCCGCTGATTTTTCTCCAGAACCTTTGCTGTTTTATCTGACAAAGTCTCACTGTTTTATCTCCTGAACTCTGGCTGTTTTGTCCCCTGAACTCTCATTCTTTTTTCTTCTGAACTTTTGCTGCTTTACCCCTGAGCTCACGCTGTTTAATCCCCTGAGCTCTCATTGTTTTATCCCCTGAATTTTTGCTCCTTTATTCCCTGAACTCTGGCTGATTATTATCCAGAATCCTAGCTGTTTTATCTCCCAAGCTCTCGCTGTTTTATCCTCTGAACTCCTGCTGATCTTTCTCCAGAACCCTCGCTGTTTTATCTTGCGAATTTGCTACTGTTTTACCTCCTGAACTCTCACTCTTTTATCTCCAAATCTCCCACTGATTTTTCTCCAGAACTCTCACTATTTTCTTTCCTGAACTCTCGCTGGTTTATCTCCTGACCTCTCGCTGTTTTATCTCTTAAACTCTTGCTGTTTTTTTCTCCAGAACCCTCGCTGTTTTATCTCCCAAACTCTCACTCTTTTAACCTCTAAATTCACGCTGCTTTATCCCCTGAACTCTGGCTGATTTTTCTCCAGTACATTTGCTGTTTTATCTCACAAAGTCTCACTGTCTTAACTCCAGAACTCTCCTTGTTTTACCTCCCGAATTCTCATTGTTTTATCTCTTGAACTCTCGCTGATTTTACTCCAGAGGCCTCGCTGATTTATCTCCAAAAACCTCGCTGTTTTATCCCATGACCTCTCGAATTTACCCCCCGAATTCTGGCTGTTTTATCCCCTGAATTTGCATTTTTTTATCCTCAGCAGTCTCGCTGATTTTTCTCCTGAACCCTCGCTATTTCATCTACCAAGCTGTCCATGTTTTAACCTCTGAACTCTGGCTGATGTTTCTCCAGAACCCTAGCTGTTTTATCTCCCAAGCTCTCTCTGTTTTTTCCTCTGACCTCTCACTGTTTTATCACCCAAGCTCACGCTGTTTTATCCCCTGAACTCTCATTGTTTTATCCAATGAATTTTTGCTGCTTTATCTCCTGAACTCTGGCTGATTATTATCCAGAATCCTAGTTGTTTTATGTCCCAAGCTCTCGCTGTTTTATCCTCTGAACTCCCGTTGATCTTTGTCCAGAGACCTCGCTTCATTATCTCCTAAACTCTTACTGTTTTATCCCCTGAATTCTACCTTTTTTATCCCCATTGCATTTTCACGCTTTTATCCTCGGCACCCTCGCTGATTTTTCTCCAGAACCCTCGCTGTTTATTCTCCCAAGCTCTCGCTGCTTTATTCTATGAACACACGCTGATTTTTCTCCAGAACCCTTGTTGTTTTATCTCACAATGTCTCACTGTTTCAGCACATCATCTCTGGCTGCTTTATCCCCTGAACTCTGGCTGACTTTACTCCAGAACCCTTGCTGTTTTATCTCACAAAGTCTCACTGTTTTAACTCCTGATCTCCCGCTGTTTTATCCCCTGAACTCTCATTGTTTTATCTTCTGATCTTTTGCTGCTTTACCTCTGAACTCTCGCTGTTTTATCCCCTGAACTCTCATTGTTTTATCCAATGAATTTTTGCTGTTTTATCCCCTGAACTCTGGCTGAATATTATCAAGAATCCTAGCTGTTTTATCTCCCCAGCTCTCGCTCTTCCTTTCTCTGAACTCCTGCTGATCTTTCGCCAGAAACCACGCTGTTTTATCTCCTAAACTCGCACTGTTTTATCCCCTGAATTCTCCCTGTTTTATCCCCTGAATTTTCACTCTTTCATCCTCGGCACTCTCGCTGATTTTTCTCCAGAACCCTCGCTGTTTTATCGCCCAAGCTCGCGCTGTTTTATCCTCTAAACTACCACTGATTTTTCTCCAGACCCCTTGCTGTTTTATCTCACAAAGTCTTAATGTTTTATCTCCTGAACTCGAGATGTTTTATCCCCTGAACTCTCATTGTTTTATCTTCTGAGCTTTTGCTGCTCTACACATGAACTCTCGCTGTTTTATCCCCTGAAGTCTCATTGATTTATCCAATGAATTTTTGCTGCTTTATTCTCTGAACTCTGGCTGATTATTATCCAGAATCCCGGCTGTTATATCTCCCAAGCTCTCGCTGTTTTATCCTCTGAACTCCTGCTGATCCTTCAAGAATACTCGCTGTTTTATCTCTCGAATTCGCACCGTTTTGACTCCTGATCTCTCACTCTTTTATCTCCAAAGCTCCCGCTGATTTTTGTCCAGAACTCTCACTCTTTTATTTCCTGAACTCTTGCTGTTTTATCTCCTGAACTCTGGTTGATTTATCTCCAGAATACTTGCTGATTTTTCTCCTGAGCTCTTGCTGTTTTATCTCCTGAACTCTTGCTCTTTTAACTCCCGATTTCTCACTCATTTATATCCTGAGCTCTCACTGCTTACTCTCTAAAACTCTCGCTGTTTTTTCTCCAGAGCCCTCGCTGTTTTATCTCCCAAGCTCTCGTTGTTTTATCCTCCGAAATCCCGCTGATTTTTCTCCTGAACCCTTGCTGTTCTATCTCACAAAGTCTCACTGTTTTATCCCCTGAACTCTCGCTGTTTTATCACCTGAAGTCTCATTGTTTTATCACCTGAATTTTTGCTCCTTTATTCCCTGAACTCTGGCTGATTATTATCCAGAATCCTAGTTGTTTTATCTCCCAAGCTCTCCCTGTTTTATCCTCTGAACTCCTGCTGATCCTTCTCCAGAACCCTCGCTGTTTTATCTCTCGAATTCACACTGTTTTATGTCCTGATCTCTCAATCTTTTATCTCCTAAGCTCCAGCTGATTTTTCTCCAGAACTCTCGCTATTTTATTTCCTGAACTCTCGCTGTTTTATCTCCCAAACTCTCGTTGTTTTATCTCCAGAATTCTTGTTAATTTTTCTCCTGTCATCTTGTTCTTTGATCTCCTGAACTCTTGCTGTTTTAACTCCCGAATTCTCATGGTTTTATTTCCTGACCTCTCGCTGTTTTATCTCTAAAACTCTCGCTGTTCTGTCTGCAGAACCCTCGCTGTTTTATCTCCCAAACTCTCACTGTTCAAACCCCTGAACTCTCTCTGTTTTATTCCCTGAACTCTGGCTGAATTTTCTCCAGAACCCTCGCTGTTTTATCTCCCAAGCTCTCTCTGCTTTATCCTCTGACCTCTCACTGTTTTATCACCCAAGCTCTCGCTGTTTTATCCTCTGAACTCTAGCTGATCTTTCTCCAGAACCCTCGCTGTTTTTTCTCCCAAATTCTCACTGATTATTCTCCAGAACTCTCTGTATTTTATCTCCGGACCTCTTGCTTTTTTATCTCCAGAATTCTAGCTGATTTTTCTCCTAAGCTCTTACCGTTTTATCTCTTGAACTCATCCTGGTTTAACTCCCAAATTCTCACTGTTTCATCTTTGGAATTCTCGCTGTTTTTTCTCTCAAACACTCGTTGGTTTTTCTCCAGTAACCTCGCTGTTTTATCTCCAAAACTCTCACTGCTTTATCTCCCGAACTCTCGCTGTTTTATCTCCAGAATACTTGCAGATTTTTCTCCTGAGCTCTTGCTGTTTTATATCCTGACCTCACGCTGATTTACCTCCCAAATTCTCATTGTTTTATCTCTTGAACTCTCGCTGATTTTACTCCAGAACCCTCGCTGTTTTATCTACCAAGCTCTCGCTGTTTTATCCCATTCCTCTCGCTCTTTTATCCCCCGAATTCTCGCTGCTTTATCCGCTGAATTTTCATTGTTTTATCCTCAGCAGTCTCGCTGATTTTTTGCAGAACCCTCGCGGTTTTATCAACCAAGCACTCGCTGCTTTATCCTCTGAACTCCTGCTGATCTTTCTCCAGAAACCTCGCTGTTTTATCTCCTAAACTCTCGCTGTTTTATCCTCTGAACTTCCGCTGATTATTCTCCAGAACCCTTGCTGTTTTTTCTCACAAAGTCTCACTGTTTTATCTCCTGAACTCTCGCTGTTTTATCCCCGGAACTCTCATTGTTTTATCTTCTGAACTTTTGCTGCTTTACCCCTGAACTCTCGCTGTTTTATCCCCTGAACTCTCATTGTTTTATCCAATGAATTTTTGCTGTTTTATCCCTGAACTCTGGCTGATTATTATCCAGAATCCTAGCTGTTTTATCTCCCAAGCTCTCGCTGTTCTTTCCTCTGAACTCCTGTTGATCTTTCTCCAGAAACCTCGCTGTTTTATCTCTTAAGCTCTCACTATTTTATCCCCTGAATTCTCCCTGTTTTATCCACTGAATTTTCACTCTTTCAATCTCGTCACTCTCGCTGATTTTTCTCCAGAACCATTACTGTTTTATCTCACAAAGTCTCACTGTTTTATCTCCTGAATTCTCGCTGAACTCTCATTGTTTTATCTTCTGAGCTTTTGCTGCTTTACCCGTGAACTCTCGCTGTTTTATCCCCTGAACTCTCATTGTTTTATCCAATGAATTTTTGCTGCATTATCACCTGAACAATGGCTGATTATTATACAGAATCCTAGCTGTTTTATCTCCCAAGCTCTCGCTGTTTTATCCTCTGTACTCCTGCTGATCTTTCTCCAGATCCCTCGCTGTTTTATCTCTCAAATTCGCATTGCTTTATCTCCTCAACTCTCACTCTTTCATCTCGAAAGCTCCCGCTGATTTTTCTCCAGAACTCTCAATCTTTTATTTCCTGAACTCTCGCTGTTTTTTCTCCCGAACTCTTGCTGTTTTATCTCCAGAATTCTTGCTGATTTTTCTCCTGACCTCTTGTTTTTTGATCTCCTGAACTCTTGCTTGTTTTAACTCCCGAATTCTCATTGTTTTATTTCCTGAGCTCTCGCTGTTTTATCTCTAAAACTCTCGCTGTTTTTTCTGCAGAACCCTCGCTGTTTTATCTCCCAAACTCTCACTGTTCTAACCCCTGAACTCTCGTTGTTTTATTCCCTGAACTCTGCCTAAATGTTCTCCAGAACCCTAGCTGTTTTATCTCCCAAACTCTCTCTGTTTTATCCTCTGACCTCTCACTGTTTTATCACCCAAGCCTCCGTTGTTTTATCCTCTGAACTCTAGCTGATCTTTCTCCAGAACCCTGGCTCTTTTTTCTCCCAAATTCGCAATGATTTTTCTCCAGAACACTCTGTATTTTATCTCCGGAACTCTCGCTTTTTTAACTCCAGAATTCTAGCTGATTTTTCTCCTGAGCTCTTGCTGTTTTATCTCCTGAACTCTTGCTGTTTTACCTCCTGAATTCTCACTGTTTTATATCCTGAACTCTCGCTGATTTTACTCCTGAACCCTCGCTGTTTTATCTCCCAAGCTCTCGCTGTTTTATCCTCCGAACACCCGCTGCTTTTTCTCCAGAACTATCGCTATTTTATCTCCCAAACCCTCGCTGTTTTAACCAATGACCTCTCGGACTTTTATCCCCCGAATTCTCGCTGTTGTATCCCCTGAATTTTCATGTTTTATCCTCAGCACTCTCGCTTATTTTTCTCCACAAGCCTCGCTGCTTTATCTACCAAGCTCTCGCTGTTTTATCCTCTGAACTCCTGCTGATCTTTCTCCAGAACCCTTGCTCTTTTATCCCACAAGCACTCGCTGTTTTATATGCTGAAATCTCGATGTTTTATCCTCTGAACTCCTGCTGATCATTCTCCAGATCCCCTGCTGTTTTATGTCACAAACATTCACTTGTTTTATCTCCTGAACTCTCGCTGTTTTATCCCCTGAACTCTGGCAGATTTTTTCCAAAACCCTCGCTTTTTTTTTCTCCCTAACTCTTGCTGTTTTATCCTCCGAACTCATTGTATTATCTTCCACGCTTTTGCGGCCTTACCCCTGAACTCTCGCTGTTTTATCCCCTGATCTCGCGTTCATTTATCCCCTCAATTCTCGCTGCTTTTTCCCCTGAACTCTGGCTGTTTTATCTCCTGAACTCTCTCTGTTTTATCTCCTGAGCTCTGGCTGTTTTATCTCTTAAACTCTCGCTGTTTTTTTCTCCAGAACCCTCAGTGTTTTATCTCCAAAACTCTCACTGTTTTCACCCCCTGAATTCTCGCTGTTTTATCCCCTCAACTCAGGCTGATTTTTCTCCAGAACCCTACCTGTTTTATGCTGCTTTACCCCTGAATTCCCGCTGTTTTATCCCCTCAACTGTGGCTGACTTTTCTCCAGACCCCTACCTGTTTTATGCTGCTTTAACCCTGAACTCTCGCTGTTTTATCCCTTGAACTCTCGCTGTTATAGCCTCTGAACTCCTGCTGATCTTTCGCAGAACTGTTGCTGTTTTATCGCTCGAATTCCGGCTGTTTTATCTCCAGAACTCTCACTATTTAATCTCCGACTGATTTTTCTCCAGAACCATCTCTTTTTTATCTCCCAAACCTTCACTGTTTTGCCCCATACCCTTTCGGTCTTTTATCCCACGAATTCTCGCTGTTGTATCACCTGAATTTTCATTGTTTTATCGTCAGCACTCTTGCTGATTATTCTCCAAAACCCACGCTGTTTTATCTCCCAAGGTCTCGCTATTTTATCCTCTGAACTCCTGCTGATCATTCTCCAGAACCCTAGCTGCTTTATCTCACAAAGTCTCACTGTTTTTTCTCCTGAACTCTCGCTGTTTTATTCCCTGAACTCTCATTGTTTTATCTTCTGAGCTTTGGCTGCTTTACCTCTGAACTCTCGCTGTTTTATCCCCTGAACTCTCATTGTTTTATCCAAAGAATTTTTGCTGCTTTATCCCCTGAACTCTGGCTGATTATTATCCAGAATCCTAGCTGTTTTATCTCCCAAGCTATCGCTGTTTTATCCTCTGAACTCCTGCTGATCTGTCTCCAGAAACCTCGCTGTTTTATCTTCTGAACTCTCACTGTTTTATCCCCTGAATTCTCCCTGTTTTATCCCCTGAATTTTCACACTTTTATCCTCGGCACTCTCGCTGATTTTTCTCCAGATCCGTCGCTGTTTTATTTCCCAAGCTCTCGCTGTTTTATCCTCTGAACTCCTGCTGATCTTTCTCCAGAACCCTCGCTGTGTTACCTCGCGAATTTGCACTGTTTTATCTCCTGAACTCTCACTCTTTTATGTCCAAAGCTCCCGTTGATTTTTCTCCAGAACTCTCACTATTTTATTTCCCGAACTCTCGCTGTTTGATCTCCAGAATTCTTGCTTATTTTTCTCCTGAGCTCTTGCTGTTTTATCTCCTGAACTCTTGCTGTTTTAAATCCCGAAATCTCATTGTTTTATATCCTGAGCTCTCTCAGTTTTATCTCTAAAACTCTCGGTGTTTATTCTCCAGAACCCTCGCTATTTTATCCCATGACCTTTCGGTCTTTTATCCCCCAAATTCTCGCTGTATTATCCCCTGAATTTTCATTGTTTTATCCTCAGCACTCTCGCTGATTTTTCTCCACAAGCCTCGCTGTTTTATCTCCCAAGCTCTCGCTGTTTTATCCTCTGAACTCCTGCTGACCTTTCTCCAGAACCCTTGCTGTTTTATCTCAGAAACGCTCTATGTTTTATTCCCTGAACTCTGGCTGATTTTTCTCCAAAACCCTCGCTGTTGTATCTCCCTAACTCTGGCTGTTTTATCCCCTGAACTCTCATTTTATTATCTTCCGAGCTTTTGCTGCTTTACCCCTGAACTCTCGCTGTTTTATCCCCTGATGTCTCATTCATTTATCCCCTGACTTCTCGCTGCTTTATCCCCTGAACTCTGGCTGATTATTCTTCAGAACCCTCGATATTTTATCTCTCGAATTCGAAATGTTTTATTTCCTGAACGCTCACTCTTTTATCTTCAAAGCTCCCGCTGATTTTTCTCCAGAACTCTCTATATTTTATCTTCTGAACTCTGGCAGTTTTATCTCCCGAACTCTCGATGTTTTATCTCCTGAGCTTTCACTGTTTTATCTCTTAAACTCTTGCTGTTTTTTCTCCAGAACCCTCGCTTTTTTATCTCCAAAACTCTCACTGTTTTAAACTCTGAATTCTCGCTGTTTTATCCCCTCAAGTCTGGCTGATCTTTCTCCAGAACCATCGCTGTTTTATCTCTCCAATTCTCACTGTTTTATCTCCTTAACTCTCACTCTTTTATCTCAAAAGCTCTCGCAGATTTTTCTCCAGAACCCTCACTATTTTATCTCCTGAACTCTGGCTGTTTTATCTCCCGAACCCTCGCTGTTTTATCTCCTGAATTCTTGCTGATTTTTCTCCTGAGCTCTTGCTGTTTTATCGCCTGAACTCTTGCTGTTTTAACTCCCAAATTCTCACTGTTTTATCTTCAGAATTCTCGCTGTTTTATCTCTCAAACACTCGCTGTTTTTATCTCCAGAAACCACGCTGTTTTATCTCATAAACTCTCACTGTTTTATCCCCTGAATTCTCGCTGTTTTATCCCCTGAATTTTCACTATTTTATACTTTGCACTCTCGCTGATTTTTCTCCAGAACCCTCGATGTTTTATCTCCCAAGCTGTCGCTGTTTTATCCTCTGATCTCTTGCTGATTTTTCTTCAGAACCCTTGCTGTGTTATCTCACAAAGTCTCACTGTTTTATCACATGAACTCTCGCTGCTTTATCCCCTGAACTCTGGCTGATTTCTCTCCAGAATCCTCGCTGCTCTATCTCCCAAACTCTCGCTGTTTCATCCACTGATCTCTTGTTGTTTTATCTTCCGAGCTTTTGCTGCTTTACCCCTAAACTCTCGCTGTTTTATCCCCTGAACTCTCATTATTTTATCCCCTAAGTTTTTGCTGCTTGATCCCCTGAACTCTGGCTGATTATCTTCCAGACTCCTAGATATTTCATCTCCAAAGCACTCGCTGTTTTATCCTCTGAACTCCTGCTGAACTTTCTCCAGAACCCTCACTGTATTATCTTTCGAATTCGCACTGTTTTATCTCCTGAACTCTCACTCTTTTATTTCCGAAGCTCTCACTAATTGTTCTCCACAGCTCTCATGGTTTTATCTCCTGAGCTCTTGCTGTTTGATCTCCTGAACTCTTGCTGTATAATCTCCCAAATTCTCAGTTTAATTTCCCGAGCTCTCGCTATTTTATCTCTCAAACTCTCGCTGTTCTTTCTCCAGAACCCTCGCTGTTTTATCTCCCAAACTCTCACTGTTTTATCCCCTGAATTCTCGTTGTTTTATCCCCTAAACTCTCGCTGATTTTTCTACAGAACCCTCGCTGTTTTATCTCCCAAGCTTTCGCTGTTTTATCCTCTGAACAACTGCTGATCTTTCCCAGGAACCCTTGCTGTTTTATCTCAGAAACACGCTCTGTTTAATCTCCTGAACTCTCGTTGTTTAATCCCCAGATCTCTGGCTGATTTTTCTACAAAACCCTCGCTGTTTTATCTCCCTAACTCTCGCTGTTTTATCCTCCAAACTCACATTGTATTATCTTCCGCGCTTTTGTGGCCTTACCCCTGAACTCTTGCTGTTTTATCCTCTGATCTCTCGTTCATTTATCCCCTCAATACTCGCTGCTTTATCCCCTGAACTCTGGCTGTTTTATCTCCTGAGCTCTCGCTGTTTTTTCTCTTAAACTCTTGCTGTTTTTTCTCGAGAACCTTCATTGTTTTATCTCCCAAACTCTCACTGGTTTAACCCCCTGAATTCTCTCTGTTTTATCCCCTCCACTCTGGCTGATTTTTCTCCAGAACCCTACCTGTTTTATGCTGCTTTACCCCTGAACTCTCGCTGTTTTATCCTTTGAACTCTCGCTGTTTTATCCTCTGAACTCCTGCGGATCTTTCTCCCGAAACCTCGCTGTTTTATCTCTGGAATTCTGATTGTTTTATCTCCTGAACTCTCACTCTTTAATCTCCAAAGCTCTCGCTGATTTTTCTCCAGAACTCTCACTATTTTAACTCCTGAACTCTGGCTGTTTTATCTCCCGAACTCTCGCCCTTTTATGTCCAGAATTCTTGCTGATTTTTCTCCTGATCTCTTGCTGTTTTATCGCCTGAACTCTTGCTGTTTTAACTCCCGAATTCTCACTGTTTTATCTTCGGAATTCTCGCTGTTTTATCTCCCAAACACTCGCTGTTTTTTCTCCACAAACTACGCTGTTTTATCTCCTAAACTCTCACTGATTTATCCCCTGAATTCTCCCTGTTTTATCCCCTGAATTTTCACTCTTTTATGCTCTGCACTCTCGCTGATTTTTCTCCGGAACCCTCGCTGTTTACTCTCCCAAGCTAGCGCTGCTTTATGTTCTGAACTCCCGCTGATTTTTCTCCAATAATCCTTGCTGTTTTATCTCACAGGGTCTCACTGTTTTATCACATGAACTCACGCTGCTTTATCCCCGATCTCTGGCTGATTTTTCTCCAGAACCCTTGCTGTTTTATGTCACAAAGTCTCACTGTTTTAATTCCTGAACTATCACTGTTTTATCCCCTGAACTCTCATTGTTTTATCTACTCAACTTTTGCTGCTTTACCCCTGAACTCTCGCTGCTTTATCCCGTGAACTCTCATTGTTTTATCCAATTAATTTTTGCTGCTTTATACCCTGAACTCTGGCTGATTATTATCATGAATCCTAGCTGTTTTATCTCCCAAGCTCTCGCTGTTTTATCCTCTGAACTCCTGCTGATTTTCTCCAGAACCCTCGCAGTTTTATCTCTCGAATTCGCACTGTTTTATCTCCTGAACTCTCACTCTTTTATCTCCTGAACTCTCGCTGTTGTATCTCCCAAACTCTCGCTGTTTTATCTCCAGAATACTTATTGATTTTTCTCCTGAGTTCTTGCTATTTTATCTCCTGAACTCTTGCTCTTTTAACTCCCGAATTCTCAGTTTTATATCCTGAGCTCTCGCTGTTTTTTCTCTAAAACTCTCGCTGTTTTTTCTCCAGAACCCTTGCCATTTTATCTCCCAAAATCTCACTGTTCTAACCCCTGAACTCTCGCTGCTTTATTCTCTGAACTCTGACTGATTTTTCTCCAGAGCCCTCGCTGTTTTATGTCCCAAACTCTCTATGTTTAATCCTCTGACCTCTCCTTGTTTTATCGCCCAAGCTCTCGCTGTTTTATCCACTGAACTCTAGCTGATCTTGCTCCAGAAGCCTCGATGTTTTTTCACCCGAATTCTCACAGATTTTTCTCCAGAACTCTCACTATTTAATCTCCAGAACTCTCGCTGTTTTATCTCCAGAATTCTAGCTGATTTTTCTCCTGAGGTTTTGCTGTTTTATCTCCTGAACTCTTTCTGCTTTACCTCCCGAATTCTCACTGTTTTATCACCTGAACTCTCGCTGATTTTACTCCAGAACCCTTGCTCTTTTATCTCCCAAGCTCTTGCTGATTAATCCTCCGAATGCCCACTGATTTTTCTCCAGAACCATCGCTTTTTTCTCTCCCAAACCCTCGCTGTTTTGTCCCATGATCTCTCGAACTTTTATCCCCCGAATTCTCGCTGTTGTATCCCCTGAATTTTCACAGTTTTATCCTCAGCACTCTTGCTGATTATTCTCCAGAACCCTCGCAGTTTTATCTCCCAAGTTCTCGCTGTTTTATCCTCTGAACTCCTGTTGATCATTCTCCAGAACCCTCGCTGTTTAACCTCACGGATTTGCGCTGTTTTATCTCCTGAACTCTCACTATTTTATCTCCAATGCTCCCGCTGATTTTTCTCCAGAACTCTCACTATCTTATTTCCTGAACTCTCGCTTTTTTTTCTCCCGAACTCTTGCTGTTTTAACTCCTGAATTCTCATTGTTTTATATCCTGAGCTCTCGCTGTTTTATCTCTAAAACTCTTGGTGTATTTTCTCCAGAACCCTCGGTGTTTTATCCCATGACCTCTCGGTCTTTTATCCCCCGAATTCTTGCTCTTTTATCCCCTGAATTTTCATTGTGTTTTCCTCAGCACTCTCGCTGATTTTCCGCCACAAGCCTCGCTGTTTTATCTCCCAAACTCTCGCTGTTTTATCCCCTGATGCCTCGTTCATTTATCCCTTGAATCCTCGTTGCTTTATCCCCTGAACTCCTGCTGAATATTCTCCAGAACCCTCGATGTTTTATTTTTCGAATTTGAAATGTTTTTTCTCCAGAACTCTCATTATTTTATCTCCTGAACTCTGGTTGTTTTATCTCCCGAAATCTCCCCACTTTATGTCCAGAATTCTTGCTGATTTTTCTCCTGAGCTCTTGCTGTTTTATCGCCTGAACTCTTGCTGTTTTAACTCCCGAATTCTCACTGTTTTATCTTCGAAATTCTCGCTGTTTTATCTCCCAAACACTCGCTGTTTTTTCTCCAGAACCCTCGCTGTTTTATCTCCAAAACTCTCTCTGTTTTATCCCCTGAATTCTCCCTGTTTTATCCCCTGAATTTTCACTCTTTTATACTCTGCACTCCCGCTGATTTTTCTCCGGAACCCTCGCTTTTTGCTCTCCCAAGCTCCGGCTATTTTACGTTCTGAACTCCCGCTGATGTGTCTCCATAATCCTTGCTGTTTTATCTCACAAGGTCTCACTGTTTTATCACATGAACTCTCGCTGCTTTATCCCCTGAACTCTGGCTGATTTTTCTCCAGAACCCTTGCTGTTTTATCTCACAAAGTCTCACTGTTTTAATTCCTGAACTATCACTGTTTTATCCCCTGAACTCTCGTTGTTTTATCTACTGAACTTTTGCTGCTTTACCCCTGAACTCTCGCTGTTTTATCCCGTGAACTCTGGCTGATTATTATCCAGAATCCTAGCTGTTTTATCTCCCAAGCTCTCACTGTTTTATCCTCTGTACTCCTGCTGATCTTTCTCCAGAAGCCTCGCCGTTTTGTCTCTCGAATTCGCACTGTTTTATCTCCTGAACTCTCACTCTTTTATCTCCAAAGCTCCAGCTGATTTTTCTCCAGAACTCTCACTATTTTATTTCCTGAACTCTCGCTGTTTTATCTCCCAAACTCTCGCTGTTTTATTTCCAGAATACTTGCTGATTTTTCTCCTGAGTTCTTGCTATTTCATCTCCTGAACTTTTGCTCTTTTAACTCTCGAATTTTCACAGTTTTATATCCTGAGCTCTCGCTGTTTTATCTCTAAAACTCTCGCTGTTTTTTCTCCAGAACCCTCGCCGTTTTATCTGCCAAACTCTCACTGTTCTAACCCCTGAACTCTCGCTGTTTTATTCCCTGAACTCTAGCTGATCTTCCTCCACGAACCCTCTTTGTTTTTCCCCCGAATTCTCACTGATTTTTCTCCAGAACTCTCACTATTTCATCTCCGTTACTCTCGCTGTTTTATCTCCAGAATTCTAGCTGATTTTTCTCCTGAGGTCTTGCTATTTTATCTCCTGAACTCTTTCTGCTTTACCTCCCGAATTCTCACTGTTTTATCACCTGAACTCTCACTGATGTTACTCCAGAACCCTCGCTGTTTTATCTCCCAAGCTCTTGCTGATTTATCCTCCGAGTGCCCACTGATTTTTCTCCTGAACCATCGCTTTTTTATCTCCCAAACCCTCGCTGTTTTGTCCCATGACCTCTCGAACTTTTAACCCCGAATTCTCGCTGTTGTATCCCCTGAATTTTCATTGTTCTATCCTCAGCACACTTGCTGATTATTCGCCAGAACCCTCGCAGTTTTATCTTCCAAGCTCTCGCTGTTTTATCCTCTGAACTCCTGCTGATCTTTCTCCAGAACCCTTGCTGTTTTATCTCACAAAGTCTCACTGTTTTATCTCCTGAACTCTCGCTGTTTTATTCCCTGAACATTCATTGTTTTAACCAATTAATTTTTGCTGCTTTATCCCCTGAACTCTGGCTGATTATTATCCAGAATCCTAGCTGTTTTATCTCCCAAGCTCTCGCTGTTTTATCCTCTGAACTCCTGCTGATCTGTCTCCAGAAACCTTGCTGCTTTATCTCACAAAGTCTCACTGTTTTATCTCCTGAACTCTCGCTGTTTTATCCCTCTGAACTTTCATTGTTTTATCCTCTGAGCTTCTGCTGCTTTACCCCAGAACTCTCGCTGTTTTATCCCCTAAACTCTCATTGTTTTCACCAATTAATTTTTGCTGTTTTATCCCCTGAACTCTGGCTGATTATTATCCTGAATCCTAGCTGTTTTATCTCCCAAGTTCTCGCTGTTTTATCCTCTGAACTCCTGCTGATCATTCTCCAGAAACCTCGCTGTTTTACCTCACGGATTTGCACTGTTTTATCTCCTGAACTCTCACTATTTTATCTCCAATGCTCCCGCTGATTTTTCTCCAGAACTCTCACTATCTTATTTCCTGAACTCTCGCTTTTTTTTCTCCCGAACTCTTGCTGTTTTAACTCCCGAATTCTCATTGTTTTATATCCTGAGCTCTCGCTGTTTTATCTCTAAAACTCTTGGTGTTTTTTCTCCAGAACCCTCGGTGTTTTATCCCATGATCTCCCGGTCTTTTATCCCCCGAATTCTTGCTCTTTTATCCCCTGAATTTTCATTGTGTTTTCCTCAGCACTCTCGCTGATTTTCCGCCACAAGCCTCACTGTTTTATCTCCCAAGCTCTCGCTGTTTTATCCTCTGAACTCCCGCTGACCTTTCTCCAGAACCCTTGCTGTTTTATCTCGCAAACACTCAATGTTTTATCCCCTGAATTCTGGATGATTTTTCTCCAAATCCCTCGCTGTTTTATCTCCTTAACTCTCGCTGTTTTATCCCCTGAACTCTCATTGTATTATCTTCCGAGGTTTTGCTGCTTTACCCCTGAACTCTCGCTGTTTTATCCCCTGATGCCTCCTTCATTTATCCCTTGAATCCTCGTTGCTTTATCCCCTGAACTCCTGCTGAATATTCTCCAGTACCCTCGATGTTTTATTTTTCGAATTTGAAATGTTTTATCTCCTGAACTCTCACTCTTTTATCTTCAAAGCTCTCGCTGATTTTTTTCTCCAGAACTCTCACTATTTTATCTCCTGAACTCTGGTTGTTTTATCTCCCGAAATCTCCCCCCTTTATGTCCAGAATTCTTGCTGATTTTTCTCCTGAGCGCTTGCTGTTTTATCGCCTGAACTCTTGCTGTTTTAACTCCCGAATTCTCACTGTTTTATCTTCGGAATTCTCGCTGTTTTATCTCCCAAACACTCGCTGTTTTTTCTCCAGAACCCTCGCTGTTTTATCTCCAAAACTCTCTCTGTTTTATCCATTGAATTCTCCCTGTTTTATCCTCAGAATTTTCACACTTTTATACTCTACACTCTCGCTGATTTTTCTCCGGAACCCTCGCTTTTTGCTCTCCCAAGCTCCGGCTGTTTTACGTTCAGAACTCCCGCTGATGTGTCTCCATAATCCTTGCTGTTTTATCTCACAAGGTCTCACTGTTTTATCACATGAACTCTCGCTGCTTTATCCCCTGAACTCTGGCTGATTTTTCTCCAGAACCCTTGCTGTTTTATCTCACAAAGTCTCACTGTTTTAATTCCTGAACTATCACTGTTTTATCCCCTGAACTCTTGTTGTTTTATCTACTGAACTTTTGCTGCTTTACCCCTGAACTCTCGCTGTTTTATCCCGTGAACTCTGGCTGATTATTATCCAGAATCCTAGCTGTTTTATCTCCCAAGCTCTCACTGTTTTATCCTCTGTACTCCTGCTGATCTTTCTCCAGAAGCCTCGCCGTTTTGTCTCTCGAATTCGCACTGTTTTATCTCCTGAACTCTCACTCTTTTATCTCCAAAGCTCCAGCTGATTTTTCTCCAGAACTCTCACTATTTTATTTCCTGAACTCTCGCTGTTTTATCTCCCAAACTCTCGCTGTTTTATTTCCAGAATACTTGCTGATTTTTCTCCTGAGTTCTTGCTATTTTATCTCCTGAACTTTTGCTCTTTTAACTCTCGAATTCTCACTGTTTTATATCCTGAGCTCTCGCTGTTTTATCTCTAAAACTCTCGCTGTTTTTTCTCCAGAACCCTCGCCGTTTTATCTGCCAAACTCTCACTGTTCTAACCCCTGAACTCTCGCTGTTTTATTCCCTGAACTCTACCTGATCTTCCTCCAAGAACCCTCGCTGTTTTTCTCCCGAATTCTCACTGATTTTTCTCCAGAACTCTCACTATTTCATCTCCGTTACGCTCGCTGTTTTATCTCCAGAATTCTAGCTGATTTTTCTCCTGAGGTCTTGCTATTTTATCTCCTGAACTCTTTCTGCTTTACCTCCCGAATTCTCATTGTTTTATCACCTGGACTCTCACTAATGTTACTCCAGAACCCTCGCTGTTTTATCTCCCAAGCTCTTGCTGATTTATCCTCCGAGTGCCCACTGATTTTTCTCCTGAACCATCGCTTTTTTATCTCCCAAACCCTCGCTGTTTTGTCCCATGACCTCTCGAACTTTTAACCCCGAATTCTCGCTGTTGTATCCCCTGAATGTTCATTGTTCTGTCCTCAGCACACTTGCTGATTATTCGCCAGAACCCTCGCTGTTTTATCTCCCAAGCTCTCGAAGTTTTATCCTCTGAACTCCTGCTGATCTTTCTCCAGGATCCTTGCTGTGTTATCTCACAAAGTCTCACTGTTTTGTCTCCTGAACTCTCACTGTTTTATTCCCTGAACTCTCATTGTTTTATCTTCTGAGCTTTTGCTGCTTTACCTCTGAACTCTCGCTGTTTTATGCCCTAAACTCTCATTGTTTTATCCAGTTAATTGTTGCTGCTTTATCCGCTGAACTTTGGCTGATTATTATCCAGAATCCTAGCTGTTTTATCTCCCAAGCCCTCGCTGTTTTAACCTCTGAACTCCTGCTAATCTGTTTCCAGAAACCTCCTGTTTTATCTTCTAAACTCTCACTGACTTATCCCCTGAATTCTCCCTGTTTTATCCCCTGAATTTTCACTCTTTTATCCTCGGCACTCTCGCTGATTTATCGCCAGAACCCTTGCTGTTTTATCTCATAAAGTCTCACTGTTTTATCTCCTGAACTCTCGCTGTTTTATTCCCTGAACATTCATTGTTTTAACCAATTAATTTTTGCTGCTTTATCCCCTGAACTCTGGCTGATTATTATCCAGAATCCTAGCTGTTTTATCTCCCAACCTCTCGCTGTTTTATCCTCTGAAATCCTGCTGATCTGTCTCCAGAAACCTTGCTGCTTTATCTCACAAAGTCTCACTGTTTTATCTCCTGAACTCTCGCTGTTTTATCCCTCTGAACTCTCATTGTTTTATCCTCTGAGCTTTTGCTGCTTTACCCCAGAACTCTCGCTGTTTTATCCCCTAAACTCTCATTGTTTTCACCAATTAATTTTTGCTGCTTTATCCCCTGAACTCTGGCTGATTATTATCCAGAATCCTAGCTGTTTTATCTCCCAAGCTCTCGCTGTTTTATCCTCTGAACTCCTGCTGATCATTCTCCAGAAACCTCGCTGTTTTACCTCACGGATTTGCGCTGTTTTATCTCCTGAACTCTCACTATTTTATCTCCAATGCTCCCGCTGATTTTTCTCCAGAACTCTCACTATCTTATTTCCTGAACTCTCGCTTTTTTTTCTCCCGAACTCTTGCTGTTTTAACTCCCGAATTCTCATTGTTTTATATCCTGAGCTCTCGCTGTTTTATCTCTTAAACTCTTGGTGTTTTTTCTCCAGAACCCTCGGTGTTTCATCTCATGACCTGTCGGTCTTTTATCCCCCGAATTCTTGCTCTTTTATCCCCTGAATTTTCATTGTGTTTTCCTCAGCACTCTCGCTGATTTTCCGCCACAAGCCTCGCTGTTTTATCTCCCAAGCTCTCGCCGTTTTATCCTCTGAACCCCCGCTGACCTTTCTCCAGAACCCTTGCTGTTTTATCTCACAAACACTCAATTTTTTATCCCCTGAATTCTGGATTATTTTTCTCCAAATCCCACGCTGTTTTATCTCCTTAACTCTCGCTGTTTTATCCCCTGAACTCTCATGGTATTATCTTCCGAGGTTTTGCTGCTTTACCCCTGAACTCTCGCTGTTTTATCCCCTGATGCCTAGTTCATTTATCGCTTGAATCCTCGTTGCTTTATCCCCTGAACTCCTGCTGAATATTCTCCAGAACCCTCGATGTTTTATTTTTCGAATTCGAAATGTTTTATCTCCTGAAATCTCACTCTTTTATCTTCAAAGCTCTCGCTGATTTTTCTCCAGAACTCTCACTATTTTATCTCCTGAACTCCGGTTGTTTTATCTCCCGAACTCTCGCCCTTTTATGTCCAGAATTCTTGCTGATTTTTCTCCTGAGCTCTTGCTGTTTTATCGCCTGAACTCTTGCTGTTTTAACTCCCGAATTCTCACTGTTTTATCTTCGGAATTCTCGCTGTTTTATTTCCCAAGCACTCGCTGTTTTTTTCTCCAGAACCCTCGCTGTTTTATCTCCAAAACTCTCTCTGTTTTATCCCCTGAATTCTCCCTGTTTTATCCCCTGAATTTTCACTCTTTTATACTCTGCACTCTCGCTGATTTTTCTCCGGAACCCTCGCTTTTTGCTCTCCCAAGCTCGCGCTGTTTTACGTTCTGAACTCCCGCTGATGTGTCTCCATAATCCTTGCTGTTTTATCTCACAAGGTCTCACTGTTTTATCACATGAACTCCCGCTGCTTTATCCCCTGAACTCTGGCTGATTTTTCTCCAGAACCCTTGCTGTTTTATCTCACAAAGTCTCACTGTTTTATCTCCTGAACTATCACTGTTTTATCCCCTGAACTCTCGTTGTTTTATCTACTGAACTTTTGCTGCTTTACCCCTGAACTCTCGCTGTTTTATCCCGTGAACTCTGGCTGATTATTATCCAGAATCCTGGCTGTTTTATCTCCCAAGCTCTCACTGTTTTATCCTCTGTACTCCTGCTGATCTTTCTCCAGAAGCCTCGCCGTTTTGTCTCTCGAATTCGCACTGTTTTATCTCCTGAACTCTCACTCTTTTATCTCCAAAGCTCCAGCTGATTTTTCTCCAGAACTCTCACTATTTTATTTCCTGAACTCTCGCTGTTTTATCTCCCAAACTCTCGCTGTTTTATTTCCAGAATACTTGCTGATTTTTCTCCTGAGATCTTGCTATTTTATCTCCTGAACTTTTGCTCTTTTAACTCTCGAATTTTCACAGTTTTATATCCTGAGCTCTCGCTGTTTTATCTCTAAAACTCTCGCTGTTTTTTCTCCAGAACCCTCGCCGTTTTATCTGCCAAACTCTCACTGTTCTAACCCCTGAACTCTCGCTGTTTTATTCCCTGAACTCTAGCTGATCTTCCTCCAAGAACCCTCGCTGTTTTTCTCCCGAATTCTCACAGATTTTTCTCCAGAACTCTCACTATTTCATCTCCGTTACTCTCGCTGTTTTATCTCCAGAATTCTAGCTGATTTTTCTCCTGAGGTCTTGCTATTTTATCTCCTGAACTCTTTCTGCTTTACCTCCCGAATTCTCACTGTTTTATCACCTGAACTCTCACTGATGTTACTCCAGAACCCTCGCTGTTTTATCTCCCAAGCTCTTGCTGATTTATCCTCCGAGTGCCCACTGATTTTTCTCCTGAACCATCGCTTTTTTATCTCCCAAACCCTCGCTGTTTTGTCCCATGACCTCTCGAACTTTTAACCCCGAATTCTCGCTGTTGTATCCCCTGAATGTTCATTGTTCTGTCCTCAGCACACTTGCTGATTATTCGCCAGAACCCTCGCTGTTTTATCTCCCAAGCTCTCGAAGTTTTATCCTCTGAACTCCTGCTGATCTTTCTCCAGGATCCTTGCTGTGTTATCTCACAAAGTCTCACTGTTTTGTCTCCTGAACTCTCACTGTTTTATTCCCTGAACTCTCATTGTTTTATCTTCTGAGCTTTTGCTGCTTTACCTCTGAACTCTCGCTGTTTTATGCCCTAAACTCTCATTGTTTTATCCAGTTAATTGTTGCTGCTTTATCCGCTGAACTTTGGCTGATTATTATCCAGAATCCTCGCTGTTTTATCTCCCAAGCTCTCGCTGTTTTAACCTCTGAACTCCTGCTAATCTGTTTCCAGAAACCTCCTGTTTTATCTTCTAAACTCTCACTGACTTATCCCCTGAATTCTCCCTGTTTTATCCCCTGAATTTTCACTCTTTTATCCTCGGCACTCTCGCTGATTTATCGCCAGAACCCTTGCTGTTTTATCTCATAAAGTCTCACTGTTTTATCTCCTGAACTCTCGCTGTTTTATTCCCTGAACATTCATTGTTTTAACCAATTAATTTTTGCTGCTTTATCCCCTGAACTCTGGCTGATTATTATCCAGAATCCTAGCTGTTTTATCTCCCAACCTCTCGCTGTTTTATCCTCTGAAATCCTGCTGATCTGTCTCCAGAAACCTTGCTGCTTTATCTCACAAAGTCTCACTGTTTTATCTCCTGAACCCTCGCTGTTTTATCCCTCTGAACTCTCATTGTTTTATCCTCTGAGCTTTTGCTGCTTTACCCCAGAACTCTCGCTGTTTTATCCCCTAAACTCTCATTGTTTTCACCAATTAATTTTTGCTGCTTTATCCCCTGAACTCTGGCTGATTATTATCCAGAATCCTAGCTGTTTTATCTCCCAAGCTCTCGCTGTTTTATCCTCTGAACTCCTGCTGATCATTCTCCAGAAACCTCGCTGTTTTACCTCACGGATTTGCGCTGTTTTATCTCCTGAACTCTCACTATTTTATCTCCAATGCTCCCGCTGATTTTTCTCCAGAACTCTCACTATCTTATTTCCTGAACTCTCGCTTTTTTTTCTCCCGAACTCTTGCTGTTTTAACTCCCGAATTCTCATTGTTTTATATCCTGAGCTCTCGCTGTTTTATCTCTTAAACTCTTGGTGTTTTTTCTCCAGAACCCTCGGTGTTTCATCTCATGACCTGTCGGTCTTTTATCCCCCGAATTCTTGCTCTTTTATCCCCTGAATTTTCATTGTGTTTTCCTCAGCACTCTCGCTGATTTTCCGCCACAAGCCTCGCTGTTTTATCTCCCAAGCTCTCGCCGTTTTATCCTCTGAACCCCCGCTGACCTTTCTCCAGAACCCTTGCTGTTTTATCTCACAAACACTCAATTTTTTATCCCCTGAATTCTGGATTATTTTTCTCCAAATCCCACGCTGTTTTATCTCCTTAACTCTCGCTGTTTTATCCCCTGAACTCTCATGGTATTATCTTCCGAGGTTTTGCTGCTTTACCCCTGAACTCTCGCTGTTTTATCCCCTGATGCCTAGTTCATTTATCGCTTGAATCCTCGTTGCTTTATCCCCTGAACTCCTGCTGAATATTCTCCAGAACCCTCGATGTTTTATTTTTCGAATTCGAAATGTTTTATCTCCTGAAATCTCACTCTTTTATCTTCAAAGCTCTCGCTGATTTTTCTCCAGAACTCTCACTATTTTATCTCCTGAACTCCGGTTGTTTTATCTCCCGAACTCTCGCCCTTTTATGTCCAGAATTCTTGCTGATTTTTCTCCTGAGCTCTTGCTGTTTTATCGCCTGAACTCTTGCTGTTTTAACTCCCGAATTCTCACTGTTTTATCTTCGGAATTCTCGCTGTTTTATTTCCCAAGCACTCGCTGTTTTTTTCTCCAGAACCCTCGCTGTTTTATCTCCAAAACTCTCTCTGTTTTATCCCCTGAATTCTCCCTGTTTTATCCCCTGAATTTTCACTCTTTTATACTCTGCACTCTCGCTGATTTTTCTCCGGAACCCTCGCTTTTTGCTCTCCCAAGCTCGCGCTGTTTTACGTTCTGAACTCCCGCTGATGTGTCTCCATAATCCTTGCTGTTTTATCTCACAAGGTCTCACTGTTTTATCACATGAACTCCCGCTGCTTTATCCCCTGAACTCTGGCTGATTTTTCTCCAGAACCCTTGCTGTTTTATCTCACAAAGTCTCACTGTTTTATCTCCTGAACTATCACTGTTTTATCCCCTGAACTCTCGTTGTTTTATCTACTGAACTTTTGCTGCTTTACCCCTGAACTCTCGCTGTTTTATCCCGTGAACTCTGGCTGATTATTATCCAGAATCCTGGCTGTTTTATCTCCCAAGCTCTCACTGTTTTATCCTCTGTACTCCTGCTGATCTTTCTCCAGAAGCCTCGCCGTTTTGTCTCTCGAATTCGCACTGTTTTATCTCCTGAACTCTCACTCTTTTATCTCCAAAGCTCCAGCTGATTTTTCTCCAGAACTCTCACTATTTTATTTCCTGAACTCTCGCTGTTTTATCTCCCAAACTCTCGCTGTTTTATTTCCAGAATACTTGCTGATTTTTCTCCTGAGATCTTGCTATTTTATCTCCTGAACTTTTGCTCTTTTAACTCTCGAATTTTCACAGTTTTATATCCTGAGCTCTCGCTGTTTTATCTCTAAAACTCTCGCTGTTTTTTCTCCAGAACCCTCGCCGTTTTATCTGCCAAACTCTCACTGTTCTAACCCCTGAACTCTCGCTGTTTTATTCCCTGAACTCTAGCTGATCTTCCTCCAAGAACCCTCGCTGTTTTTCTCCCGAATTCTCACAGATGTTTCTCCAGAACTCTCACTATTTCATCTCCGTTACTCTCGCTGTTTTATCTCCAGAATTCTAGCTGATTTTTCTCCTGAGGTCTTGCTATTTTATCTCCTGAACTCTTTCTGCTTTACCTCCCGAATTCTCACTGTTTTATCACCTGAACTCTCACTGATGTTACTCCAGACCCCTCGCTGTTTTATCTCCCAAGCTCTTGCTGATTTATCCTCCGAGTGCCCACTGATTTTTCTCCTGTACCATCGCTTTTTTATCTCCCAAACCCTCGCTGTTTTGTCCCATGACCTCTTGAACTTTTAACCCCGAATTCTCGCTGTTGTATCCCCTGAATTTTCATTGTTCTGTCCTCAGCACACTTGCTGATTATTCACCAGAACCCTCGCTGTTTTATCTCCCAAGCTCTCGCTGTTTTATCCTCTGAACTCCTGCTGATTTTCTCCAGGATCCATGCTGTGTCATCTCACAAAGTCTCACTGTTTTGTCTCCTGAACTCTCACTGTTTTATTCCCTGAACATTCATTGTTTTATCTTCTGAGCTTTTGCTGCTTTACCTCTGAAGTCTCGCTGTTTTATGCCCTAAACTCTCATTGTTTTATCCAGTTAATTTTTGCTGCTTTATCCGCTGAACTTTGGCTGATTATTATCCAGAATCCTAGCTGTTTTATCTCCCAAGCTCTCGCTGTTTTAACCTCTGAACTCCTGCTAATCTGTTTCCAGAAACCTCGCTGTTTTATCTTCTAAACTCTCACTGACTTATCCCCTGAATTCTCCCTGTTTTATCCCTTGAATTTTCACTCTTTTATCCTCGGCACTCTCGCTGATTTATCGCCAGAACCCTTGCTGTTTTATCTCATAAAGTCTCACTGTTTTATCTTCTGAACTCTCATTGTTTTATCCTCTGAGGTTTTGCTGCTTTACCCCTGAACTCTCGCTCTTTTATCCCCTGAACTCTCATTGTTTTATCCAATGAATTTTTGCTGTTTTATCCTCTGAACTCCTGCTGATCATTCTCCAGAACCCTCGCTGTTTTATCCCATGACCTCTCGGTCTTTTATCCCCCGAATTCTTGCTGTTTTATCACGTGAATTTTCATTGTTTTTTCCTCAGCATTCTCGCTGATTTTTCTCCACAAGTTTCGCTGTTTTATCTCCTGAACTCTCGCTGTTTTATCCTCTGAACTCCTGCTGACCTTTCTCCAGAACCCTTGCTGTTTTATCTCACAAACACTCAATTTTTTATCCCCTGAACTCTGGTTGATTTTTGTCCAAATCCCTCGCTGTTTTATCTCCTTAACTCTCGCTTTTTTAGCCACTGAACTCTCATTGTATTATCTTCCGAGCTTTTGCTGCTGTACCCCTGAACTCTCGCTGTTTTATCCCCTGATGTCTCGTTCGTTTATCCCTTGAATCCTCTCTGCTTTATCCCCTGAACTCCTGCTGAATATTCTCCAGAACCCTCGATGTTTTATTTAACGAATTCGAAATGTTTTATCTCCTGAAATCTCACTCTTTTATCTTCAAAGCTCTCGCTGATTTTTCTCCAGAACTCTCACTATTTTATCTCCTGAACTCCGGTTGTTTTATCTCCCGAACTCTCGCCCTTTTATGTCCAGAATTCCTTCTGATTTTTCTCCTGAGCTCTTGCTGTTTTATCGCCTGAACTCTTGCTGTTTTAACTCCCAAATTCTCACTGTTTTATCTTCGGAATTCTCGCTGTTTTATCTCCCAAACACTCGCTGTTTTTTCTCCAGAACCCTCGCTGTTTTATCTCATAAACTCTCACTGTTTTATCCCCTGAATTCTCCCTGTTTTATCCCCTGAATTTTCATTCTTTTATACTCTGCACTCTCGCTGATTTTTCTCCGGAACCCTCGCTTTTTGCTCTCCCAAGCTCGCGCTGTTTTATGTTCTGAACTCCCGCTGATGTTTCTCCATAATCCTTGCTGTTTTATCTCACAAGGTCTCACTGTTTTATCACATGAACTCTCGCTGCTTTATCCCCTGAACTCTGGCTGATTTTTCTCCAGAATCCTTGCAGTTTTATCTCACAAAGTCTCACTGTTTTAATTCCTGAACTATCACTGTTTTATCCGCTGAACTCTCATTGTTTTAGCTACTGAACTTTTGCAGCTTTACCCCTGAACTCTCGCTGTTTTATCCCATGAACTCTGGCTGATTATTATCCAGAATCCTAGCTGTTTTATCTCCCAAGCTCTCGCTGTTTTAACCTCTGAACTCCTGCTAATCTGTTCCCAGAAACCTCCTGTTTTATCTTCTGATCTCTCACTGACTTATCCCCTGAATTCTCCCTGTTTTATCCCCTGAATTTTCACTCTTTTATCCTCGGCACTCTCGCTGATTTATCGCCAGAACCCTTGCTGTTTTATCTCATAAAGTCTCACTGTTTTATCTTCTGAACTCTCATTGTTTTATCCTCTGAGGTTTTGCTGCTTTACCCCTGAACTCTCGCTCTTTTATCCCCTGAACTCTCATTGTTTTATCCAATGAATTTTTGCTGCTTTATCCCCTGAACTCTGGCTGATTATTTTCCAGAATCCTAGCTGTTTTATCTCCCAAGCTCTCTCTGTTTTATCCTCTGAACTCCTGCTGATCATTCTCCAGAATCCTCGCTGTTTTACCTCGCGAATTTGCACTGTTTTATCTCCTGAACTCTCACTATTTTATTTCCTGAACTCTCGCTTTTTTATCTCCCAAACTCTCGCTGATTTATCTCCAGAATTCTTGCTGATTTTTCTACTGAGCTCTTGCTGTTTCATCTCCTGAACTCTCGCTGTTTTAACTCCCGAATTCTCATTGTTTTATATCCTGAGCTCTCGCTGTTTTATCTCTAAAACGCTCGGTGTTTTTTCTCCACAACCCTCGCTGTTTTATCCCATGACCTCTCGGTCTTTTATCCCCCGAATTCTTGCTGTTTTATCACGTGAATTTTCATTGTTTTTTCCTCAGCACTCTCGCTGATTTTTCTCCACAAGCCTCGCTGTTTTATCTCCCATGCTCTCGCTGTTTCATCCTCTGAACTCCTGCTGACCTTTCTCCAGAACCCTTGCTGTTTTATCTCACAAACACTCAATTTTTTATCCCCTGAACTCTGGTTGATTTTTCTCCAAATCCCTCGCTGTTTTATCTCCTTAACTCTCGCTGTTTTATCCACTGAACTCTCATTGTATTATCTTCCGAGCTTTTGCTGCTGTACCCCTGAACTCTCGCTGTTTTATCCCTTGATGTCTCGTTCATTTATCCCTTGAATCCTCTCTGCTTTATCCCCTGAACTCCTGCTGAATATTCTCCAGAACCCTCGATGTTTTATTTAACGAATTCGAAATGTTTTATCTCCTGAACTCTCACTCTTTTATCTTCAAAGCTCTCGCTGATTTTTCTCCAGAACTCTCACTATTTTATCTCCTGAACTCCGGTTGTTTTATCTCCCGAACTCTCGCCCTTTTATGTCCAGAATTCCTTCTGATTTTTCTCCTGAGCTCTTGCTGTTTTATCGCCTGAACTCTTGCTGTTTTAACTCCCGAATTCTCACTGTTTTATCTTCGGAATTCTCGCTGTTTTATCTCCCAAACACTCGCTGTTTTATCTCCAAAACTCTCACTGTTTTATCCCCTGAATTCTCCCTGTTTTATCCCCTGAATTTTCAGTCTTTTATACTCTGCACTCCCGCTGATTTTTCTCCGGAACCCTCGCTTTTTGCTCTCCCAAGCTCGCGCTGTTTTATGTTCTGAACTCCCGCTGATGTTTCTCCATAATCCTTGCTGTTTTATCTCACAAGGTCTCACTGTTTTATCACATGAACTCTCGCTGCTTTATCCCCTGAACTCTGGCTGATTTTTCTCCAGACCCCTTGCTGTTTTATCTCACAAAGTCTCACTGTTTTTTCTCCAGAACCTTCGCTGTTTCATCTCTCAAACTCTCGCCGTTTTTTCTCCTGAACCCTGGCTGTTTTATCCCCTGAATTCTCGCTCTTTTACCCCTGAATTCTCATTCTTTTATCCCCTGAACTCTCTCTGCTTTTTCACGGCAATTCTTGCTGCATTTTCTCTTGAGCTCTTGCTGTTTTATCCCCTTTCTTTCAGTTTTATCCCCTGAAATCTTGCCATTTTATACACTGAACTCTCGTTGATTTTCCTCCAGACCCCTTGCTGTTGTATAACCCAAACTCTTGCTGTTTTATCCTCTGAAGTCTTGCTGATGTTTCTCCAGAATCCTCGCTGTTTTATTTCCCAATCTCTGGCTGTTTTATTTCCTGAACTCTCATTGTGTCATCTTCCGAGCTTTTGCTGCTTTACCCCTGAACTCTCGCTGTTTTATCCCCTGATCTCTGGCTGATTTTTGTCAAGAACCCTCGCTGTTTTATCTCCCAAGCTCTCACTGTTATATCCTCTGAACTCCTGCTGATCTTTTTCCAGAATCCTCGCTGTTTTATCTCTCGAATTCGGACTGTTTTATTTCCTGAACTCTCACTCTTTTATCTCCACAGCTCTCGCTGATTCTTCTCCAGAAGTCTCACAATTTTATCTCATGAACTCTGGTTGTTTTATCTCCGAACTCTCGTTGTTTTATCTCCAGAATTCCTGCTGATTTTTCTGCTCACCTCTTGCTGTTTTATCGCCTGAACTCTTGCTGTTTTAACTCCCGAATTCGCACTGTTTTTCATCGGAATTCTCACTGTTTTATCTCTCAAAAACTCGCTGTTTTTTCTCCAGAAACCTCGCTGCTTTATCTATTAAACTGTCACTGTTTTATCCCCTGAATTCGCCCTGTTTTATCCCCTGAATTTTCACTCTTTTATCCTCTGAACTCCCGCTGATTTTTATCCAGAACCCTTGCTGTTTTATCTCACAAAGTCTCACTGTTTTATCTCCTGAACACTCGCTGTTTTATCCCCTGAACTCTGGCTGATTTTTCTCCAGAACCCTCGCTGTTTTATCTCCCATCTCTCGCTGTTTTATCCCCTGAACAGTCGCTGTTTTATCTTCCGAGCTTTTGCTGCTTTACCCCTGAACTCTCGCTGTTTTACCCCTGAACTCTCATTGTTTTAACCAATGAATTTTTGCTGCTTTATCCCCTGAACTCTGGCTGATTATTCTCCAGAATCCTAGTTGTTTTATCTCTAAACTCTCGTTGGTTTAACCTCTGAACTCCTGCTGATCTTTCTCCAGAACCCTCGCGTTGTATCTCTGGAATTCGCAATGTTTTATCTCCTGAACTCTCACACTTATATCTCCAAAGCTCCAGCTGATTTTTCTCCAGAACTCTCACTATTTTATCTCCTGAAATCTCGTTGTTTTATCTCCCGAACTCTCGCTGCTTTATCTCCAGAATACTTGCTGTTTTTTTCTCCTGAGCTCTTGAACTTTTATGTCCTGAATTCTTGCTGTTTTAACTCACGAAGTCTCACTGTTTTATCTGCTGAACTCTCGCTGTTGTATCTCTCAAACTCTCGCTGTTCTTTTCTCCTGAACCCTCGCTGTTTTATCCCCTGAATTCTCGCTCTTTTACCCCTGATTTCTCGTTGTTTTATCCCTTGAACTTCGCTGCTTTTTCTCCAGAATTATTGCTGATTTTTCTCCTGAGCGCTTGGAGTTTTATCCCCTGTCTCTCAGTTTTATCCCCTGAAATCTTGCATTTTATCTGCTGAACTCTCTCTGATTTTCCTCCAGAACCCTTGCTGTTGTATAACCCAAACTCTTGCTGTTTTATCCTCTGAAGTCTTGCTGATGTTTCTCCAGAACCCTCGCTGTTTTATTTCCCAAACTCTAGCTGTTTTATCCCCTGAACTCTCATTGTTTTATCTTCCAAGCTTTTGCTGCTTTAAGCCTGAACACTTGCTGTTTCAGCCCCTGAATTCCGGCTGATTTTTGTCCAGAATCCTAGCTGTTTTATCTCCCAAGCTCTCTTTGTTTTGTCCTCTGACCTCTCACTGTTTCTTCTCTGAAGTTCTCGCTGTTTTATCCTCTGAACTCCTGCTAACCTTTCTCCAGAAACCGTGCTGTTTTTTCTCCCAAATTCTCACTGCTTTATCTCCTAAACTCTCACTCTTTTATCTCCAAAGCTGTCGCTGATTTTTCTCCATAACTCACACTATTTTATCTCCTGAACGCTGGCTGTTTTATCCCCTGACCTCTCGGTCTTTTATCCCCCGAATTCTCGCTGTTTTATCCCCTGAATTTTCATTCTTTTATCCTCAGCACTCTCGTTGATTTTCCTCCAGAGCCCTCGCTGTTTTATCCTCTGAACTCCTGCTGATCTTTCTCCAGAACCCTTACAGTTTTATCTCACAAATACTCACTGTTTTATCTCCTGAACTCTCGCTGTTTTATCCCCTGAACTCTGGCAGATATGTCTACAAACCGTCGCTGTTTTATCTCCCAAACTCTCGCTGTGTTATCCCCTGAACTCTCGTTGTTTTATCTTCCGAGCTTTTGCTGCTTTACCCCTGAACGCTCGCTTTTTTATCCCCTGAACTCTCATTGTTCTATTCCCTGAATTCTCGCTGCTTTATCCCCTGCCTTTCAGTGTTTTATCCTCTGCACTCCTGCTGGTTTTTCTCCAGAACCCTCGCTGTTTGATCACCCGAGGTCTCGCTGTTTTATCTTCTGAGCTCCTGCTGGATTTTCTCCAGCACCCTTGCTGTTTTAGCTCACAAACTCTTACTGTTTTAACTCCCAAACTCTCGCTGATTTTTCTCCAAAATTCTTGCTGATTTTTCCCCTGAAGTCCTGATATTTTGTCTGCCAAACTCTTGCTGGTTTCGCCCTCAACACTCACTGTTCCTGAACTTTCACTGCTTTTCCCCTGAACTCTCGCTCTTTTATCCCTGGGCTCTTGCTGTTTTGTCCCTTGAATTCTCGCTTTTTGATCCCCTGTGCTCTGGCTGATGTTTCTCCAGAACCCTTGCTGTTGTATCTCCCAAAGTCTTGCTGTTTTATCCTCTGAACTCTTGCAGATTTCTCTCCAGAACCCCCGCTGTTTTATCTCCCAAACTCTCGCTATCTTATCCTCTGAACGCTTGTTGTTTTATCCCCTGAAATCTCGTTGTTTTAACTCCTGCACTCTCGCTGTTTTATCTCCCAAACTCATGCTGTTTTGTCTCCAAAATTCTTAGTGATTTTTCTCCTGAGCTCTTGCGGTATTATCTCCTGAACTCTTGCTGTTTTACTCCAGAATTCTCACTTTTTTATCTCCTGAACTCTCATTGTTTTATCTCCTGAACTCTCACTCTTTTATCCCCAAAGCTGTCGCTGATTTTTCTCCAGAACTCACATTATTTGATCTCCTGAACACTAGCTGTTTTATCCCCTGACCTTTCGGTCTTTTATCCCCCGAATTCTCGCTGTTTTATCCCCTGAATTTTCATTGTTTTATCCACAGCACTCTCGCTGATTTACCTCCAGAACCCTCGCTGTTTTATCTCCCAAGCTCTCGCAGTTTTATCCTCTGATCTCCTGCTGATCTTTCTCCAGAACCCTTGCTGTTTTATCTCACAAACACTCACTGTTTTGTCTGCTGAACTCTCGTTGTTTTATCCCCTTAACTCTGGCTGATTTTTCAACAAAACCCTCGCTGATTTATCTCCCAAAATCTCACTGTTTTATCCGCTGAACTCTCAGTGTTCTATCTTCCGAGCTTTTGCTGCTTTACCCCTGACCTCTCGCTGTTTTATCCCCTGAACTCTCATTGTTGTATCCCCTGAATTCTCGCTGCTTTATTCCCTGAACTCTGCCTGATTATTCTCCAGTATCCTAGCTGTTTTATCTCCCAAGCTCTTGCTTTTTCATCCTCTGAACTCCTGCTGATCTTTCTCCAGAACCCTCGCTGTTTTATCTCTCGAAATCACTCTGTTTTATCTCCTGAACTCTCACTCTTTTATCTTCAAAGCTCTCGCTGATTCTTCTCCAGAACTCTCACAACTTTATCTCCTGAACTCTGGTTGTTTTATCTCCCGAACTCTCGCTGTTTTATCTCCAGAATTCTTGCTGATTTTTCTCCTCACCTCTTGCTGTTTTATCGCCTGAACTCTTGCTGTTTTAACTCCCAAATTCTCACTGTTTTTCTTCGGAATGCAAACTGTTTTGTCTCTCAAACACTCGCTGTTTTATCTCCAGAAACCTCGCTGCTTTATCTATTAAACTCGCACTGTTTTATCCCCTGAATTCTCCCTGTTTTATCCCCTGAATTTTCACTCTTTTATCCTCTGCACTCTCGCTGATCTTTCTCTGGAGCCCCCACTATTTTATCTCCCAAGCTCTCACCGTTTTATCCTCTGAACTCCCACTGATTTTTGTCCAGAACCCTTGCTGTTCTATCTCACAAAGTCTCACTGTTTTATCTCCTGAACTCTCGTTGTTTAATCCCCTGAACTCCCGTTGATTTTTCTCCAGAACCCTCGCTGTTTTATCTCACAAACTCTCAATGTTTTATCCCATGAACTCTCATTGGTTTATCTTCTGATCTTTTGCTGCTTTACCCCTGAACTCTCGCTGTTTTGTCCCCTGAACTCTCATTGTTGTATCCAATGAATTTTTGCTGCTTTATCCCCTGAACTCTGGCTGATTATTATCCAGAATCCTAGCTGTTTTATCTCCCAAGCTCTCGCTGTTTTATCCTCTGAACTCCTGCTGATCTTTCTCCAGAACCCTCGCTGTTTAATCTCTCGATTTCGCAATGTTTTATCTCCTGAACTCTCACTCTTTTTATCTCCAAAGCTCCTGCTGATTTTTCTCCAGAACTCTCACTATTTTATCTCCTGATCTCTCGCTGTTTTATCTCCTGAACCTCTCGCTGTTTTATCTCCAGAATTCTTGATGATTTTTCTCCTGAGCTCTTGTTCTTTTATCTCCTTAAATCTCGCATTTTTATCTCTCAAACTCTCACAGTTTTTTCTCCAGAACCTTCGCTGTTTTATCTCTCAAACTCTCGCTGTTTTTTCTCCTGAACCCTGGCTGTTTTATCCCCTGAATTCTCGCTCTTTTACCCCTGAATTCTCATTGTTTTATCCCCTGAACACTCTCTGCTTTTTCACGGCAATTCTTGCTGAATTTTCTCCTGAGCTCTTGATGTTTTCTCCCCTATCTTTCAGTTTTATCCCCTGAAATCTTGCCGTTTTATCCACTGAACTCTCGTTGATTTTCCTCCAGACCCCTTGCTGTTGTATACCCCAAACTCTTGCTGTTTTATCCTCTGAAGTCTTGCTGATGTTTCTCCAGAATCCTCGCTGTTTTATTTCCCAAACTCTGGCTGTTTTATCTCCTGAACTCTCATTGATTTATCTTATGTGCTTTTGCTGCTTTACCCCTGAACTCTCGCTGTTTTATCCTCTGTACTCCTGCTGATCTTTCTCCGGAACCCGCGCAGGTTTATCTCCCAAGCTCGCGCTGTTTTATGTTCTGAACTCCCGCTGATTTTTCTCCATAATCCTTGCTGTTTTATCTCACAAAGTCTCACTGTTTTATCACATGAACTCTCGCTGCTTTATCCCCTGAACTCTGGCTGATTTTGCTCCAGACCCCTTGCTGTTTTATCTCACAAAGTCTCACTGCTTTACTCCCTGAACTATCACTGTTTTATCCCCTGAACTCTCATGGTTTTATCTACTGAACTTTCGCTGCTTTACCCCTGAACTCTCGCTGTTTTATCCCCTGAACTCTCATTGTTTTATCCAATTCATTTTTGCTGCTTTAAGCTCTGAACTCTGGCTGATTATTATCCAGAATCCTAGCTGTTTTATCTCCCAAGCTCTCGCTGTTTTATCCTCTGAACTCCTGCTGATCTGTCTCCAGAACCCTCGCTGTTTTATCTCCGAAACGCTCGCTGTTTTATCACCTGAATGCTTACTGTTTCATCCCCTGAAATCTCGCTGTTTTAACTCCTGCACTCTCACTGCTTTATCTCCCAAACTCTTCCAGTTTTGTCTCCAAAATTCTTGCTGATTTTACTCCTGAGCTCCTGCTGTTTTATCTCCTGAACTCTTGCTATTTTAACTCCCGAATTCTCACTGTTTTATTTCCTGAACTCTCGATGATTTATCACAAACTGTCGTTGTTTTATCTCCTGAACCCTCGCTGTTTTATTCCCTGAATTCTCGCTGTTTTACCCCTGAATTCTCGCTGTTTTATCCCCTGAACCCTCGTTGCTTTTTCTCCAGAATTCTTGCTCATTTTTCTCCTGAGCTCTTGCTTTTTTATCCCCTGAACTCTCACAGTTTTATCCTGTGAATTCTTGCCATTTGATCCGCTGAACTCTCACTGATTTTTCTGCAGAATCCTTCCTGTTGTATAACCCAAACTCTTTTTGTTTTATCGTCTGAACTTTGCTGATGTTTCTCCAGATCCCTCGCTGTTTTATCTCCCAAACTCTCGCTGTTTTATCCCGGAAACTCTCATTGTTTTATCTTCCGAGCTTTTGCTGCTTTACCCCTGAACTCTCGTTGTTTTATCCCATGAACTCTGGCTGATTTTTGTCCAGAACCCTAGCTGTTCTATCTCCCAAGCTCTCTCTATTTTATCCTCTAACCTCTCACAGTTTTATCTCCCAATTTCTCGCTTTTTTATACTCTGAACTCCTCCTAATCTTTCTCCAGAACCTGCGCTGTTTTTTCTCCCGAATTCTCACTGATTTATCTCCTAAACTCTCACTCTTTTTTCTCCAAAGCTGTCTCTGATTTTTCTCCAGAACTCACACTATTTTATCTCCTGAATGCTGGCTGTTTTATCTTCGGAACTCTCGCTGTTTTATCTCCAGAATTCGTGCTCATTTTTCTCCTGTGCTCTTGCTGTTTTATCTCCTGAACTCTTGCAGTTTTCCTCCCGAATTTTCATTGCTTTATCTCCTGAACTGTCGCTGATTTTACTCCAGAACACTCGCTGTTTTATCTCCCAAGCTCTCACTGTTTTATACTCTGAACGCCCGTGGAGTTTTCTCCACAGCCATCGCTGCTTTATCTCCCAAACACTCATTGATTTATCCCCTGACCTCTCGGTCTTTTATCCCCCGAATTCTCGCTGTTTTATCCCCTACATTTTCATTGTTTTATCCTCAGCACGCTCGCTGATTTTTCTCCAGAACTCTCGCTGTTTTATCTCCCAAGCTCTCGCTGTTTTATACTCTGAATGTCCGCGGGGTTTTCTCCAGAACCATCGCTGCTTCAACTCCCAAACCCTCATTGTTTTATCCCCTGACCTCTCGGTCTTTTATCCCCCGAATTCTCGCTGTTTTATCCCCTAAATTTTCATTGTTTTATCCTCAGCACTCTCGCTGTTTTATCTCCAGAACTCTCGCTGTTTTATCTCCCAAGCTCACGCATTTTTATCCTCTGAACTCCTGCTGATCTTTCTCCAAAACCCTTGCGGTTTTATCTCACATACACTCACTGTTTTATCTCCTGAACTCTCACTGTTTTATCCTCTGAACTCTCATTGTTTTATCTTCTGAGCTTTTGCTGCTTTACCCCTGAATTCTCATTGTTTTATCCCCTGAAGTCTGGCTGATTTTACTCCAGAACCCCAGCTGTATTATCTCCTGAACTCTCGCTGTTTTATCCTCTGAACTCCTGCTGATCTTTCTCAAGAACCCTCGCTGTTTTTTCTCCAGAATTCTCACTGATTTATCCCATGAACTCTCACTCTTTTATCTCCAAAGCTGTCGCTGATTTTGCTCCAGAACTCACACTATTTTATCTCCTGAACAGGGGCTGCTTTATCTTCAGAACTCTCACTCTTTTATCTCCAGACTTTTTGCTGATTTTTGTCCTGAGCTCTTGCTGTTTCATCTCCTGAACTCTTGCTGTTTTCCTCCCGAATTTTCACTGTTTTATCTCCTGAACTCTCGCTGATTTTACTCCAGAACACTTGATGTTTTATCTCCTAATATCTTGCTGTTTTATCCTCTGAACAACCGCGGAGTTTTCCCCAGAGCCATCGCTGCTTTATCTCCCAAACCCTCATAGTTTTATCCCCTGACCTCTCGGTCTTTTATCTCCCGAATTCTCGCTGTTTTACCCCCTAAATTTTCATTGTTTTATCCTCAGCACTGTCGCTGATTTTTCTCCAGAACCCTCGCAGTTTTATCTCACAAATTCTCGCTGTTTTATCCTCTGAACTCCCGCTGATTTTTCACCAGAACCCTTGCTGTTTGATCTCACAAATTCTCATTGGTTTTCCCCTGAATTCTCGCAGTATCATCCCCTGAACACTCGCTGATTTTTCTCCATAACCCAAGCAGTTTTTTCTCCCAAACGCTCTCTGTTTTATCCTCTAAGCTCCTGCTGATCTTTCTCCAGAACCCTCGCAGTTTTATCTCCCAAACCCTGGCTGTTTTATCCCCTGAACTCTCGCTGTTTTATCCCCTGAATTCTTGCTGTTATATGCCCTGAATTTTCATTGTTTTATCTTCTGCACTCTCGCTGAATTTTCTCCAGGATTCTCGCTGCTTTATCTCCCAACCTCTCACTGTTTTATCCTCTGAACTCCCGCTGATTTTTCTCCAGAACCCTTGCTGCTTTATCTCACAAGTTCTCACTCTTTTATCTCCTGAGCTCTCGCTGTTTGATCCCCTGAACTCTGGCTGAATATTCTCCAGAACCCTCGCTGTTTTATCTCCCAAACTCTCGCTGTTTTATCCCCTGAAATCTCATTGTTTTATCTTCCGAGCTATTGCTGCTTTTACCCTGAACGTTCGCAGTTTTATCCCCTGAACCCTCACTGTTTTATCCGTGAATTCTCGCTGTTTTATCCCCTGAACTCTGGCTGATTTTTCTCCAGACCCTAGATGTTTTATCTCCCAAACTCTCGCTGTTTTATCCTCTGAACTCCTGCTGATCTTTCTCCAGAACCCTCACTGTTTTATCTCTCGAATTTGAACAATTTTATCTACTGAACTCTCACTCTTTTATCTCCAAAGCTCTCGCTGATTTTTCTCCAGAACTCTCACCATTTCTTTCTCCTGAACTCTCGCTGCTTTATCTCCCGAACTCTCGCTGTTTTATCTCCAGAATTCTTGCTATTTTCCTCCAGAACTCTCATTATTCTATCTCCTGAACTGTCGCTCTTTTATCTCTCAAGCTCCCGCTGTTTTAAGTCCTGATCCCTCGCTGTTGTATCCCATGAATTCTCGCTGTTTTATCCGCTGAATTCTCGCTGTTTTATCCCCTGAACTCCCGCCACTTTTTCTACAGAATTCTTGCTGAGTTTTCTCCTGAGCTCTTGCTGTTTTACCTTCTGAACTCTCGCTGCTTTTTCTCCAGAGCCCTCGCTACTTTACCTCCCAAACTCTTACTGTTTTATCCCAAAAACTCGCCTTGTTTTATATTCCGAGCTTTTGCTGCTTTACCCCTGAACTCTTTTATCCCCTGAACTCTCGCTGTTTTATCCCCTGAACTCTCGCTGTTTTATACCCTGAACTCTTGCTGATTTCCCTCCAGAAACCTCGGTATTCTATCTCCCAAACTCTCACTGTTTTATCCCCTGAATTCTCGACGCTTTATCCCCTGAATTTTCACTGCTTTCTCCTCTGCACTCTCGCTGATTTTTCTCCAGTACCTTCGCAGTTTTATGTCCAAGACTCTCGCTGTTATATCCCCTGAACTCTGGCTGATTTTTCTCCCAAACCCTCGCTGTTTAATCTCCTAAACTCTCGGTGTTTTATCCCCTGAACTCTCATTGTTTTATCTTCTGAGCTTTTGCTGCTTTACCCCTGAATTCTCGTTGTTTTATCCCCTGAAATCTCGCTGATTTTTCTCCAGAACACTCGCTGTTTTATCTCCCAAGCTCTCGCTGTTTAATCCTCTGAACTCTCGCTGATTTTTCTCCAGAACCCTTGATGTTTTATCTCACAAACTCTCACTGATGTTTCACCAAAATTCTTGGTCATTTTTCTCCAGAATTCTTGCTATTTTAACTTCCAAACTCTGGCTGGTTTTTCACCTGAACTCTCACTGTTCCTGAAGTTTCACTGCTTTACCCGTGAACTCTCGCTCTTTTATCCACTCAGCTCTCACTTTTTTGACCCCTGAACTCTCACTGTTTCATCCCCTGAATTCTCGGTTTTATCTCCTGAACTCTTGCCGATTTTTCTCCAGAACCCTCGCTGTTTTATCTCCCAAACTCTCACTCTTTTATCCCCTGAACTCTCGCTGATTTTGCTCCAGAACACTCGCTATTTTATCTCCCAACGTCTCGCTGTTTTATCCCCAATTCTCGCTGTCTTATCCCCTGAACTCTGGCTGATTTTTCTCCAGAACCCTCGCTGTTTTATCTCCCAAACTCTCACTCTTTTATCCCTTGAACTCTCGCTGATTTTTCTCCAGAACACTCGCTATTTTATCTCCCAACGTCTCGCTGTTTTATCCCCAATTCTCGCTGTCTTATCCCCTGAACTCTGGCTGATTTTTCTCCAGAACCCTCGCTGTTTTATCTCCCAAACTCTAACTGTTTTATCCCCTGAACACTCATTGTTTTATCGTCCGAGCTTTTGCTGCTTTACCCCTGAACTCTCGCTGCATTATCCGCTGATTTCTTGCTGTTTTATCCGCTAAACTCTGCCTGATTTTTCTCCAGGGCCCTAGCTGTTTTATCTCCCAAGCTCTCGCTGTTTTATCCTCTGAACTCGCAGTTTTATCTCGCAAGGTCTCGCTTTTTTATCCTTTGAACTCCTGCTGATCTTTTTCCAGAACTCTCGATGTTTTATCTCTCGAATTCGCACTGTTTTATCTCCTGAACTCTCACTCTTTAATCTCCAAAGCACTCGCTGATTTTTCTCCAGAAATCTCACTATTTTATCTCCCGAATTCTCACTTTTTCTCTCCTGAACTCTCGCTGTTTTATCTCCAGACTTCTTGCTGATTTTTCTCCTGAGCTCTTGCTGTTTTATCTATTGAACTCTGGCTGATTTTACTCCAGAACCCTCGCTGTATAATCTCGCCAGCTCTCGCTGTTTTATCCTCTGAACTCCTGCTGATCTTTCTCAAGAACCCTCGCTGCTTTTTCTCCCAAATTCTCACTGCTTTGTCTCCTAAACTCTCACTCTTTTATCTCCAAAGCTGTCGCTGATTTTTCTCCAGAACTCACACTATTTTATCTCCTGAACGCTGGCTGTTTTATCCCCTGACCTCGCGGTCCTTTATCCCCCCAATTCTAGCTGTTTTATCACCTGAATTTTCATTGTTTTATCCTCAGCACTCTCGCTGATTTTCCTCCAGAGCCCTCGCTGTTTTAACTCCCAAGCTCTCGCTGTTTTATCCTCTGAACTCCTGATGATCTTTCTCCAGAACCCTTACTGTTTTATCTCACAAACACTCACTGTTTTATCTCCTGAACTCTCGCTGTTTTATCCCCTGGACTCTGGCTGATATGTCTACAAACCCTCGCTGTTTTATCTCCCAAACTCTCGCTGTGTTATCCCCTGAACTCTCGTTGTTTTATCTTCCGTGCTTTTGCTGCTTTACCTCTGAACTCTCGCTGTTTTATCCCCTGAACTCTCATTGTTCTATCCCCTGAATTCTCGCTGCCTTATCCCCTGCCTTTTCAATGTTTTATCGTCTGCACTCCTGCTGGCTTTTCTCCAGAACCCTCGCTGTTTGATCACCCAAGGTCTCGCTGTTTTATCCTCTGAGCTCCTGCTGGATTTTCTCCAGAACCCTTGCTGTTTTAGCTCACAAACTCTCACTGTTTTATCTCCCAAACTCTCGCTGATTTTTCTCCAGAATTCTTGCTGTTTTTTCCCCTGAATTCCTGATATTTTGTCTCCCAAACTCTTGCTGGTTTAGCCCCTCAACTCTCACTGTTCCTGAACTTTCACTGCTTTACCCCTGAACTCTCGCTCTTTTATCCCCTGGGCTCTTGCTGTTTTGTCCCTTGAATTCTCGCTTTTTGATCCCCTGTACTCTGGCTGATGTTTCTCCAGAACCCTTGCTGTTGTATCTCCAAAACTCTTGCTGTTTTATCCTCTGAACTCTTACAGATTTCTCTCCAGAACCCCCGCTGTTTTATCTCCCAAACTCTTGCTGTATTATCCTCTGAACGCTTGTTCATAGTTTTATCCTCAGCACTCTCGCTGATTTACCTCCAGAACCCTCACTGTTTTAGCTCCCAAGCTCTCGCTGTTTTATCCTTTGATCTCCTGCTATTCTTTCTCTAGAACGCTTGCTGTTTTATCTCACAAACACTCACTGTTTTGTCTCCTGAACTCTCGTTGTTTTATCCCCTGAACTCTGGCTGATTTTTCTACAAGACCCTCGCTGTTTTATCTCCCAAACTCTCTCTGTTTTATCCCCTGAACTCTCAGTGTTTTATCTTCCGAGCTTTTGCTGCTTTACCCCTGACCTCTCGCTGTTTTATCCCCTGAACTCTCATTGTTGTATCCCCTGAATTCTCGTTGCTTTATTCCCTGAACTCTGGCTGATTATTCTCCAGAATCCTAGCTGTTTTATCTCCCAAGCTCTTGCTTTTTTATCCTCTGAACTCCTGCCGATCTTTCTCCAGAACCCTCACTCTTTTATCTCTCGAATTCACCCTGTTTTATCTCCTGAACTCTCACACTTATATCTTCAAAGCTCTCGCTGATTTTTCTCCAGAACTCTCACAATTTTATCTCCTGAACTCTGGTTGTTTTATCTCCCGAACTCTCGCTGTTTTATCTCCAGAATTCTTGCTGATTTTTCTCCTCACCTCTTGCTGTTTTATCGCCTGAACTCTTGGTGTTTTAACTCCCGAATTCTCACTGTTTTATCTTCGGAATTCAAACTGTTTTGTCTCTCAAACACTCGCTGTTTTTTCTCCAGAAACCTCGCAGCTTTATCTATTAAACTCGCATTGTTTTATCCCCTGAATTCTCCCTGTTTTATCACCTGAATTTTCACTCTTTTATCCTCTGCACTATCGCTGATCTTTCTCCAGAGGCCCCGCTGTTTTATCTCCCAAGCGCTCGCTGTTTTATCCTCTGAACTCCCACTGATTTTTCTCCAGAACCCTTGCTGTTTTATCTCACAAAGTCTCACGGTTTTATCTCCTGAACTCTCGCTGTTTAATCCCCTGAACTCCCGCTGATTTTTCTCCAGAACCCTCGCTGTTTTATCTCCCAAACTCTCACAGTTTTATCCCCTGATCTCTCATTGGTTTATCTTCTGATCTTTTGCTGGTTTACCCCTGAACTCTCGCTGTTTTGTCCCCAGAACTCTCATTGTTTTATCCCCTGAATTTTTGCTGCTTTATCCCCTGAACTCTGCCTGATTATTATCCAGAATCCTAGCTGTTTTATCTCCCAAGCTCTCGTTGTTTTATCCTCTGAACTCCTGCTGATCTTTCTCCAGAACCCTCGCTGTTTAATCTCTCGAATTCACAATGTTTTATCTCCTGAAGTCTCACTCTTTTATCTCCAAAGCTCCAGCTGATTTTTCTCCAGAACTCTCACTATTTTATCTCCTGAAATCACTTTGTTTTATCTCCCGAACTCTCGCTGTTTTATCTCCAGAATTCTTGCTGATTTTTCTCCTGAGCTCTTGAACTTTTATGTCCTGAATTCTTGCTGTTTTAACTCCCGAATTCTCACTGTTTTTTCTCCTGAACCCTCGCTGTTTTATCCCCTGTATTCTCGCTCTTATACCCCTGATTTCTCGTTGTTTTATCCCCTGAACTTCGCTGCTTTTTCTCCAGAATTCTTGCTGATTTTTCTCCATAGCGCTTGGTGTTTTATCCCTTGTCTCTCAGTTTCATCCCCTGAAATCTTGCATTTTATCTGCTGAACTCTCTCTGATTTTCCTCCAGAACCCTTGCTGTTGTATAACCCAAACTCTTGCTGTTTTATCCTCTGAAGTCTTGCTGATGTTTTTCCAGAACCCTCGCTGTTTTATCTCCCAAACTTTAGCTGTTTTATCCCCTGAACTCTCATTGTTTTTATCTTCCGAGCTTTTGCTGCTTTAAGCCTGAACACTTGCTGTTTTATCCCCTGAACTCTGGCTGATTTTTGTCCAGACTCCTAGCTGTTTTATCTCCCAAGCTCTCTCTGTTTTGTCCTCATACCTCTCACTGTTTTTTCTCCGAAGTTCTCGCTGTTTTATCCTCTGAACTCCTGCTAATCTTTGTCCAAAACCCTCGCTGTTTTTCTCCCAAATTCTCACTGATTTATCTCCTGAACTCTCACTCTTTTATCTCCAAAGCTGTTGCTGATTTTTCTCCAGAACTCACACTATTTTATCTCCTGAACACTGGCTGTTTTATCTCCGGAACTCTCGCTGTTTTATCTCCAGAATTCTTGCTGATTTTTCTCCTGAGCTCTTGCTGTTTTATCTCCTGAACTCTGGCTGATTTTACTCCAGAACCCTCGCTGTTTTATCTCCCAAGCTTTCGCTGTTTTATCCTCTGAACTCCTGCTGATCTTTCTGCAGGATCCTTACTGTTTTATCTCACAAACACTCACTGTTTTATCTCCTGAACTCTCGCTGTTTTATCCCCTGAACTCTGGCTGATATTTCTACAAACCCTCGCTGTTTTATCTCCCAAACTCTCGCTGTGTTATCCCCTGAACTCTCGTTGTTTTATCTTCCAAGCTTTTGCTGCTTTACCCCTGAACTCTCGCTGTTTTATCCCCTGAACTCTCATTGTTCTATCCACTGAATTCTCGCTGCCTTATCCCCTGCCTTTTCAGTGTTTTATCCTCTGCACTCCTGCTGGTTTTTCTCCAGAACCCTCGCTGTTTGATCACCCAAGGTCTCGCTTTTTTATCCTCTGAGCTCCTGCTGGTTTTTCTCCAGAACCCTTGCTGTTTTAGCTCACAAACTCTCACTGTTTTATCTCCCAAACTCTCGCTGATTTTTCTCCAGAATTCTTGCTGTTTTTTCCCCTGAATTCCTGATATTTTGTCTCCCAAACTCTTGCTGGTTTAGCCCCTCAACTCTCACTGTTCCTGAACTTTCACTGCTTTACCCCTGAACTCTCGCTCTTTTATCCCCTGGGCTCTTGCTGTTTTGTCCCTTGAATTCTCGCTTTTTGATCCCCTGTACTCTGGCTGATGTTTCTCCAGAACCTTTGCTGTTGTATCTCCAAAACTCTTGCTGTTTTATCCTCTGAACTCTTACAGATTTCTCTCCAGAACCCCCGCTGTTTTATCTCCCAAACTCTTGCTGTATTATCCTCTGAACGCTTGTTCATAGTTTTATCCTCAGCACTCTCGCTGATTTACCTCCAGAACCCTCACTGTTTTAGCTCCCAAGCTCTCGCTGTTTTATCCTTTGATCTCCTGCTATTCTTTCTCTAGAACGCTTGCTGTTTTATCTCACAAACACTCACTGTTTTGTCTCCTGAACTCTCGTTGTTTTATCCCCTGAACTCTGGCTGATTTTTCTACAAGACCCTCGCTGTTTTATCTCCCAAACTCTCTCTGTTTTATCCCCTGAACTCTCAGTGTTTTATCTTCCGAGCTTTTGCTGCTTTACCCCTGACCTCTCGCTGTTTTATCCCCTGAACTCTCATTGTTGTATCCCCTGAATTCTCGTTGCTTTATTCCCTGAACTCTGGCTGATTATTCTCCAGAATCCTAGCTGTTTTATCTCCCAAGCTCTTGCTTTTTTATCCTCTGAACTCCTGCCGATCTTTCTCCAGAACCCTCACTCTTTTATCTCTCGAATTCACCCTGTTTTATCTCCTGAACTCTCACACTTATATCTTCAAAGCTCTCGCTGATTTTTCTCCAGAACTCTCACAATTTTATCTCCTGAACTCTGGTTGTTTTATCTCCCGAACTCTCGCTGTTTTATCTCCAGAATTCTTGCTGATTTTTCTCCTCATCTCTTGCTGTTTTATCGCCTGAACTCTTGGTGTTTTAACTCCCGAATTCTCACTGTTTTTCTTCGGAATTCAAACTGTTTTGTCTCTCAAACACTCGCTGTTTTTTCTCCAGAAACCTCGCAGCTTTATCTATTAAACTCGCACTGTTTTATCCCCTGAATTCTCCCTGTTTTATCACCTGAATTTTCACTCTTTTATCCTCTGCACTATCGCTGATCTTTCTCCGGAGCCCCCGCTGTTTTATCTCCCAAGCGCTCGCTGTTTTATCCTCTGAACTCCCACTGATTTTTCTCCAGAACCCTTGCTGTTTTATCTCACAAAGTCTCACGGTTTTATCTCCTGAACTCTCGCTGTTTAATCCCCTGAACTCCCGCTGATTTTTCTCCAGAACCCTCGCTGTTTTATCTCCCAAACTCTCACAGTTTTATCCCCTGATCTCTCATTGGTTTATCTTCTGATCTTTTGCTGGTTTACCCCTGAACTCTCGCTGTTTTGTCCCCAGAACTCTCATTGTTTTATCCCCTGAATTTTTGCTGCTTTATCCCCTGAACTCTGCCTGATTATTATCCAGAATCCTAGCTGTTTTATCTCCCAAGCTATCGTTGTTTTATCCTCTGAACTCCTGCTGATCTTTCTCCAGAACCCTCGCTGTTTAATCTCTCGAATTCACAATGTTTTATCTCCTGAAGTCTCACTCTTTTATCTCCAAAGTTCCAGCTGATTTTTCTCCAGAACTCTCACTATTTTATCTCCTGAAATCACTTTGTTTTATCTCCCGAACTCTCGCTGTTTTATCTCCAGAATTCTTGCTGATTTTTCTCCTGAGCTCTTGAACTTTTATGTCCTGAATTCTTGCTGTTTTAACTCACGAATTCTCACTGTTTTTTCTCCTGAACCCTCGCTGTTTTATCCCCTGTATTCTCGCTCTTATACCCCTGATTTCTCGTTGTTTTATCCCCTGAACTTCGCTGCTTTTTCTCCAGAATTCTTGCTGATTTTTCTCCATAGCGCTTGGTGTTTTATCCCTTGTCTCTCAGTTTCATCCCCTGAAATCTTGCATTTTATCTGCTGAACTCTCTCTGATTTTCCTCCAGAACCCTTGCTGTTGTATAACCCAAACTCTTGCTGTTTTATCCTCTGAAGTCTTGCTGATGTTTCTCCAGAACCCTCGCTGTTTTATCTCCCAAACTCTAGCTGTTTTATCCCCTGAACTCTCATTGTTTTATCTTCCGAGCTTTTGCTGCTTTAAGCCTGAACACTTGCTGTTTTATCCCCTGAACTCTGGCTGATTTTTGTCCAGACTCCTAGCTGTTTTATCTCCCAAGCTCTCTCTGTTTTGTCCTCATACCTCTCACTGTTTTTTCTCCGAAGTTCTCGCTGTTTTATCCTCTGAACTCCTGCTAATCTTTGTCCAAAACCCTCGCTGTTTTTCTCCCAAATTCTCACTGATTTATCTCCTGAACTCTCACTCTTTTATCTCCAAAGCTGTTGCTGATTTTTCTCCAGAACTCACACTATTTTATCTCCTGAACACTGGCTGTTTTATCTCCGGAACTCTCGCTGTTTTATCTCCAGAATTCTTGCTGATTTTTCTCCTGAGCTCTTGCTGTTTTATCTCCTGAACTCTGGCTGATTTTACTCCAGAACCCTCGCTGTTTTATCTCCCAAGCTTTCGCTGTTTTATCCTCTGAACTCCTGCTGATCTTTCTGCAGGATCCTTACTGTTTTATCTCACAAACACTCACTGTTTTATCTCCTGAACTCTCGCTGTTTTATCCCCTGAACTCTGGCTGATATTTCTACAAACCCTCGCTGTTTTATCTCCCAAACTCTCGCTGTGTTATCCCCTGAACTCTCGTTGTTTTATCTTCCAAGCTTTTGCTGCTTTACCCCTGAACTCTCGCTGTTTTATCCCCTGAACTCTCATTGTTCTATCCACTGAATTCTCGCTGCCTTATCCCCTGCCTTTTCAGTGTTTTATCCTCTGCACTCCTGCTGGTTTTTCTCCAGAACCCTCGCTGTTTGATCACCCAAGGTCTCGCTTTTTTATCCTCTGAGCTCCTGCTGGTTTTTCTCCAGAACCCTTGCTGTTTTAGCTCACAAACTCTCACTGTTTTATCTCCCAAACTCTCGCTGATTTTTCTCCAGAATTCTTGCTGTTTTTTCCCCTGAATTCCTGATATTTTGTCTCCCAAACTCTTGCTTGTTTAGCCCCTCAACTCTCACTGTTCCTGAACTTTCACTGCTTTACCCCTGAACTCTCGCTCTTTTATCCCCTGGGCTCTTGCTGTTTTGTCCCTTGAATTCTCACTTTTTGATCCTCTGTACTCTGGCTGATGTTTCTCCAGAACCCTTGCTGTTGTATCTCCAAAACTCTTGCTGTTTTATCCTCTGAACTCTTACAGATTTCTCTCCAGAACCCCCGCTGTTTTATCTCCCAAACTCTTGCTGTATTATCCTCTGAACGCTTGTTCATAGTTTTATCCTCAGCACTCTCGCTGATTTACCTCCAGAACCCTCACTGTTTTAGCTCCCAAGCTCTCGCTGTTTTATCCTTTGATCTCCTGCTATTCTTTCTCTAGAACGCTTGCTGTTTTATCTCACAAACACTCACTGTTTTGTCTCCTGAACTCTCGTTGTTTTATCCCCTGAACTCTGGCTGATTTTTCTACAAGACCCTCGCTGTTTTATCTCCCAAACTCTCTCTGTTTTATCCCCTGAACTCTCAGTGTTTTATCTTCCGAGCTTTTGCTGCTTTACCCCTGACCTCTCGCTGTTTTATCCCCTGAACTCTCATTGTTGTATCCCCTGAATTCTCGTTGCTTTATTCCCTGAACTCTGGCTGATTATTCTCCAGAATCCTAGCTGTTTTATCTCCCAAGCTCTTGCTTTTTTATCCTCTGAACTCCTGCCGATCTTTCTCCAGAACCCTCACTCTTTTATCTCTCGAATTCACCCTGTTTTATCTCCTGAACTCTCACACTTATATCTTCAAAGCTCTCGCTGATTTTTCTCCAGAACTCTCACAATTTTATCTCCTGAACTCTGGTTGTTTTATCTCCCGAACTCTCGCTGTTTTATCTCCAGAATTCTTGCTGATTTTTCTCCTCACCTCTTGCTGTTTTATCGCCTGAACTCTTGGTGTTTTAACTCCCGAATTCTCACTGTTTTATCTTCGGAATTCAAACTGTTTTGTCTCTCAAACACTCGCTGTTTTTTCTCCAGAAACCTCGCAGCTTTATCTATTAAACTCGCACTGTTTTATCCCCTGAATTCTCCCTGTTTTATCACCTGAATTTTCACTCTTTTATCCTCTGCACTATCGCTGATCTTTCTCCAGAGCCCCCGCTGTTTTATCTCCCAAGCGCTCGCTGTTTTATCCTCTGAACTCCCACTGATTTTTCTCCAGAACCCTTGCTGTTTTATCTCACAAAGTCTCACGGTTTTATCTCCTGAACTCTCGCTGTTTAATCCCCTGAACTCCCGCTGATTTTTCTCCAGAACCCTCGCTGTTTTATCTCCCAAACTCTCACAGTTTTATCCCCTGATCTCTCATTGGTTTATCTTCTGATCTTTTGCTGGTTTACCCCTGAACTCTCGCTGTTTTGTCCCCAGAACTCTCATTGTTTTATCCCCTGAATTTTTGCTGCTTTATCCCCTGAACTCTGCCTGATTATTATCCAGAATCCTAGCTGTTTTATCTCCCAAGCTCTCGTTGTTTTATCCTCTGAACTCCTGCTGATCTTTCTCCAGAACCCTCGCTGTTTAATCTCTCGAATTCACAATGTTTTATCTCCTGAAGTCTCACTCTTTTATCTCCAAAGCTCCAGCTGATTTTTCTCCAGAACTCTCACTATTTTATCTCCTGAAATCACTTTGTTTTATCTCCCGAACTCTCGCTGTTTTATCTCCAGAATTCTTGCTGATTTTTCTCCTGAGCTCTTGAACTTTTATGTCCTGAATTCTTGCTGTTTTAACTCACGAATTCTCACTGTTTTTTCTCCTGAACCCTCGCTGTTTTATCCCCTGTATTCTCGCTCTTATACCCCTGATTTCTCGTTGTTTTATCCCCTGAACTTCGCTGCTTTTTCTCCAGAATTCTTGCTGATTTTTCTCCATAGCGCTTGGTGTTTTATCCCTTGTCTCTCAGTTTCATCCCCTGAAATCTTGCATTTTATCTGCTGAACTCTCTCTGATTTTCCTCCAGAACCCTTGCTGTTGTATAACCCAAACTCTTGCTGTTTTATCCTCTGAAGTCTTGCTGATGTTTCTCCAGAACCCTCGCTGTTTTATCTCCCAAACTCTAGCTGTTTTATCCCCTGAACTCTCATTGTTTTATCTTCCGAGCTTTTGCTGCTTTAAGCCTGAACACTTGCTGTTTTATCCCCTGAACTCTGGCTGATTTTTGTCCAGACTCCTAGCTGTTTTATCTCCCAAGCTCTCTCTGTTTTGTCCTCATACCTCTCACTGTTTTTTCTCCGAAGTTCTCGCTGTTTTATCCTCTGAACTCCTGCTAATCTTTGTCCAAAACCCTCGCTGTTTTTCTCCCAAATTCTCACTGATTTATCTCCTGAACTCTCACTCTTTTATCTCCAAAGCTGTTGCTGATTTTTCTCCAGAACTCACACTATTTTATCTCCTGAACACTGGCTGTTTTATCTCCGGAACTCTCGCTGTTTTATCTCCAGAATTCTTGCTGATTTTTCTCCTGAGCTCTTGCTGTTTTATCTCCTGAACTCTGGCTGATTTTACTCCAGAACCCTCGCTGTTTTATCTCCCAAGCTTTCGCTGTTTTATCCTCTGAACTCCTGCTGATCTTTCTGCAGGATCCTTACTGTTTTATCTCACAAACACTCACTGTTTTATCTCCTGAACTCTCGCTGTTTTATCCCCTGAACTCTGGCTGATATTTCTACAAACCCTCGCTGTTTTATCTCCCAAACTCTCGCTGTGTTATCCCCTGAACTCTCGTTGTTTTATCTTCCAAGCTTTTGCTGCTTTACCCCTGAACTCTCGCTGTTTTATCCCCTGAACTCTCATTGTTCTATCCACTGAATTCTCGCTGCCTTATCCCCTGCCTTTTCAGTGTTTTATCCTCTGCACTCCTGCTGGTTTTTCTCCAGAACCCTCGCTGTTTGATCACCCAAGGTCTCGCTTTTTTATCCTCTGAGCTCCTGCTGGTTTTTCTCCAGAACCCTTGCTGTTTTAGCTCACAAACTCTCACTGTTTTATCTCCCAAACTCTCGCTGATTTTTCTCCAGAATTCTTGCTGTTTTTTCCCCTGAATTCCTGATATTTTGTCTCCCAAACTCTTGCTGGTTTAGCCCCTCAACTCTCACTGTTCCTGAACTTTCACTGCTTTACCCCTGAACTCTCGCTCTTTTATCCCCTGGGCTCTTGCTGTTTTGTCCCTTGAATTCTCACTTTTTGATCCTCTGTACTCTGGCTGATGTTTCTCCAGAACCCTTGCTGTTGTATCTCCAAAACTCTTGCTGTTTTATCCTCTGAACTCTTACAGATTTCTCTCCAGAACCCCCGCTGTTTTATCTCCCAAACTCTTGCTGTATTATCCTCTGAACGCTTGTTCATAGTTTTATCCTCAGCACTCTCGCTGATTTACCTCCAGAACCCTCACTGTTTTAGCTCCCAAGCTCTCGCTGTTTTATCCTTTGATCTCCTGCTATTCTTTCTCTAGAACGCTTGCTGTTTTATCTCACAAACACTCACTGTTTTGTCTCCTGAACTCTCGTTGTTTTATCCCCTGAACTCTGGCTGATTTTTCTACAAGACCCTCGCTGTTTTATCTCCCAAACTCTCTCTGTTTTATCCCCTGAACTCTCAGTGTTTTATCTTCCGAGCTTTTGCTGCTTTACCCCTGACCTCTCGCTGTTTTATCCCCTGAACTCTCATTGTTGTATCCCCTGAATTCTCGTTGCTTTATTCCCTGAACTCTGGCTGATTATTCTCCAGAATCCTAGCTGTTTTATCTCCCAAGCTCTTGCTTTTTTATCCTCTGAACTCCTGCCGATCTTTCTCCAGAACCCTCACTCTTTTATCTCTCGAATTCACCCTGTTTTATCTCCTGAACTCTCACACTTATATCTTCAAAGCTCTCGCTGATTTTTCTCCAGAACTCTCACAATTTTATCTCCTGAACTCTGGTTGTTTTATCTCCCGAACTCTCGCTGTTTTATCTCCAGAATTCTTGCTGATTTTTCTCCTCACCTCTTGCTGTTTTATCGCCTGAACTCTTGGTGTTTTAACTCCCGAATTCTCACTGTTTTATCTTCGGAATTCAAACTGTTTTGTCTCTCAAACACTCGCTGTTTTTTCTCCAGAAACCTCGCAGCTTTATCTATTAAACTCGCACTGTTTTATCCCCTGAATTCTCCCTGTTTTATCACCTGAATTTTCACTCTTTTATCCTCTGCACTATCGCTGATCTTTCTCCAGAGCCCCCGCTGTTTTATCTCCCAAGCGCTCGCTGTTTTATCCTCTGAACTCCCACTGATTTTTCTCCAGAACCCTTGCTGTTTTATCTCACAAAGTCTCACGGTTTTATCTCCTGAACTCTCGCTGTTTAATCCCCTGAACTCCCGCTGATTTTTCTCCAGAACCCTCGCTGTTTTATCTCCCAAACTCTCACAGTTTTATCCCCTGATCTCTCATTGGTTTATCTTCTGATCTTTTGCTGGTTTACCCCTGAACTCTCGCTGTTTTGTCCCCAGAACTCTCATTGTTTTATCCCCTGAATTTTTGCTGCTTTATCCCCTGAACTCTGCCTGATTATTATCCAGAATCCTAGCTGTTTTATCTCCCAAGCTCTCGTTGTTTTATCCTCTGAACTCCTGCTGATCTTTCTCCAGAACCCTCGCTGTTTAATCTCTCGAATTCACAATGTTTTATCTCCTGAAGTCTCACTCTTTTATCTCCAAAGCTCCAGCTGATTTTTCTCCAGAACTCTCACTATTTTATCTCCTGAAATCACTTTGTTTTATCTCCCGAACTCTCGCTGTTTTATCTCCAGAATTCTTGCTGATTTTTCTCCTGAGCTCTTGAACTTTTATGTCCTGAATTCTTGCTGTTTTAACTCACGAATTCTCACTGTTTTTTCTCCTGAACCCTCGCTGTTTTATCCCCTGTATTCTCGCTCTTATACCCCTGATTTCTCGTTGTTTTATCCCCTGAACTTCGCTGCTTTTTCTCCAGAATTCTTGCTGATTTTTCTCCATAGCGCTTGGTGTTTTATCCCTTGTCTCTCAGTTTCATCCCCTGAAATCTTGCATTTTATCTGCTGAACTCTCTCTGATTTTCCTCCAGAACCCTTGCTGTTGTATAACCCAAACTCTTGCTGTTTTATCCTCTGAAGTCTTGCTGATGTTTCTCCAGAACCCTCGCTGTTTTATCTCCCAAACTCTAGCTGTTTTATCCCCTGAACTCTCATTGTTTTATCTTCCGAGCTTTTGCTGCTTTAAGCCTGAACACTTGCTGTTTTATCCCCTGAACTCTGGCTGATTTTTGTCCAGACTCCTAGCTGTTTTATCTCCCAAGCTCTCTCTGTTTTGTCCTCATACCTCTCACTGTTTTTTCTCCGAAGTTCTCGCTGTTTTATCCTCTGAACTCCTGCTAATCTTTGTCCAAAACCCTCGCTGTTTTTCTCCCAAATTCTCACTGATTTATCTCCTGAACTCTCACTCTTTTATCTCCAAAGCTGTTGCTGATTTTTCTCCAGAACTCACACTATTTTATCTCCTGAACACTGGCTGTTTTATCTCCGGAACTCTCGCTGTTTTATCTCCAGAATTCTTGCTGATTTTTCTCCTGAGCTCTTGCTGTTTTATCTCCTGAACTCTGGCTGATTTTACTCCAGAACCCTCGCTGTTTTATCTCCCAAGCTTTCGCTGTTTTATCCTCTGAACTCCTGCTGATCTTTCCTGCAGGATCCTTACTGTTTTATCTCACAAACACTCACTGTTTTATCTCCTGAACTCTCGCTGTTTTATCCCCTGAACTCTGGCTGATATTTCTACAAACCCTCGCTGTTTTATCTCCCAAACTCTCGCTGTGTTATCCCCTGAACTCTCGTTGTTTTATCTTCCAAGCTTTTGCTGCTTTACCCCTGAACTCTCGCTGTTTTATCCCCTGAACTCTCATTGTTCTATCCACTGAATTCTCGCTGCCTTATCCCCTGCCTTTTCAGTGTTTTATCCTCTGCACTCCTGCTGGTTTTTCTCCAGAACCCTCGCTGTTTGATCACCCAAGGTCTCGCTTTTTTATCCTCTGAGCTCCTGCTGGTTTTTCTCCAGAACCCTTGCTGTTTTAGCTCACAAACTCTCACTGTTTTATCTCCCAAACTCTCGCTGATTTTTCTCCAGAATTCATGCTGTTTTTTCCCCTGAATTCCTGATATTTTGTCTCCCAAACTCTTGCTGGTTTAGCCCCTCAACTCTCACTGTCCTGAACTTTCACTGCTTTACCCTGAACTCTCGCTCTTTTATCCCCTGGGCTCTTGCTGTTTTGTCCCTTGAATTCTCACTTTTTGATCCTCTGTACTCTGGCTGATGTTTCTCCAGAAACCCTTGCTGTTGTATCTCCAAAACTCTTGCTGTTTTATCCTCTGAACTCTTACAGATTTCTCTCTCCAGAACCCCCGCTGTTTTATCTCCCAAACTCTTGCTGTATTATCCTCTGAACGCTTGTTCATAGTTTTATCCTCAGCACTCTCGCTGATTTACCTCCAGAACCCTCACTGTTTTAGCTCCCAAGCTCTCGCTGTTTTATCCTTTGATCTCCTGCTATTCTTTCTCTAGAACGCTTGCTGTTTTATCTCACAAACACTCACTGTTTTGTCTCCTGAACTCTCGTTGTTTTATCCCCTGAACTCTGGCTGATTTTTCTACAAGACCCTCGCTGTTTTATCTCCCAAACTCTCTCTGTTTTATCCCCTGAACTCTCAGTGTTTTATCTTCCGAGCTTTTGCTGCTTTACCCCTGACCTCTCGCTGTTTTATCCCCTGAACTCTCATTGTTGTATCCCCTGAATTCTCGTTGCTTTATTCCCTGAACTCTGGCTGATTATTCTCCAGAATCCTAGCTGTTTTATCTCCCAAGCTCTTGCTTTTTTATCCTCTGAACTCCTGCCGATCTTTCTCCAGAACCCTCACTCTTTTATCTCTCGAATTCACCCTGTTTTATCTCCTGAACTCTCACACTTATATCTTCAAAGCTCTCGCTGATTTTTCTCCAGAACTCTCACAATTTTATCTCCTGAACTCTGGTTGTTTTATCTCCCGAACTCTCGCTGTTTTATCTCCAGAATTCTTGCTGATTTTTCTCCTCACCTCTTGCTGTTTTATCGCCTGAACTCTTGGTGTTTTAACTCCCGAATTCTCACTGTTTTTCTTCGGAATTCAAACTGTTTTGTCTCTCAAACACTCGCTGTTTTTTCTCCAGAAACCTCGCAGCTTTATCTATTAAACTCGCACTGTTTTATCCCCTGAATTCTCCCTGTTTTATCACCTGAATTTTCACTCTTTTATCCTCTGCACTATCGCTGATCTTTCTCCGGAGCCCCCGCTGTTTTATCTCCCAAGCGCTCGCTGTTTTATCCTCTGAACTCCCACTGATTTTTCTCCAGAACCCTTGCTGCTTTATCTCACAAAGGCTCACGGTTTTATCTCCTGAACTCCTCGCTGTTTAATCCCCTGAACTCCCGCTGATTTTTCTCCAGAACCCTCGCTGTTTTATCTCCCAAACTCTCACAGTTTTATCCCCTGATCTCTCATTGGTTTATCTTCTGATCTTTTGCTGGTTTACCCCTGAACTCTCGCTGTTTTGTCCCCAGAACTCTTATTGTTTTATCCCCTGAATTTTTGCTGCTTTATCCCCTGAACTCTGCCTGATTATTATCCAGAATCCTAGCTGTTTTATCTCCCAAGCTCTCGTTGTTTTATCCTCTGAACTCCTGCTGAACTTTCTCCAGAACCCTCGCTGTTTAATCTCTCGAATTCACAATGTTTTATCTCCTGAAGTCTCACTCTTTTATCTCCAAAGCTCCAGCTGATTTTTCTCCAGAACTCTCACTATTTTATCTACTGAAATCACTTTGTTTTATCTCCCGAACTCTCGCTGTTTTATCTCCAGAATTCTTGCTGATTTTTCTCCTGAGCTCTTGAACTTTTATGTCCTGAATTCTTGCTGTTTTAACTCACGAATTCTCACTGTTTTTTCTCCTGAACCCTCGCTGTTTTATCCCCTGTATTCTCGCTCTTATACCCCTGATTTCTCGTTGTTTTATCCCCTGAACTTCGCTGCTTTTTCTCCAGAATTCTTGCTGATTTTTCTCCATAGCGCTTGGTGTTTTATCCCTTGTCTCTCAGTTTCATCCCCTGAAATCTTGCATTTTATCTGCTGAACTCTCTCTGATTTTCCTCCAGAACCCTTGCTGTTGTATAACCCAAACTCTTGCTGTTTTATCCTCTGAAGTCTTGCTGATGTTTCTCCAGAACCCTCGCTGTTTTATCTCCCAAACTCTAGCTGTTTTATCCCCTGAACTCTCATTGTTTTATCTTCCGAGCTTTTGCTGCTTTAAGCCTGAACACTTACTGTTTTATCCCCCTGAACTCTGGCTGATTTTTGTCCAGACTCCTAGCTGTTTTATCTCCCAAGCTCTCTCTGTTTTGTCCTCATACCTCTCACTGTTTTTTCTCCGAAGTTCTCGCTGTTTTATCCTCTGAACTCCTGCTAATCTTTGTCCAAAACCCTCGCTGTTTTTCTCCCAAATTCTCACTGATTTATCTCCTGAACTCTCACTCTTTTATCTCCAAAGCTGTTTCTGATTTTTCCCCAGAACTCACACTATTTTATCTCCTGAACACTGGCTGTTTTATCTCCGGAACTCTCGCTGTTTTATCTCCAGAATTCTTGCTGATTTTTCTCCTGAGCTCTTGCTGTTTTATCTCCTGAACTCTGGCTGATTTTACTCCAGAACCCTCGCTGTTTTATCTCCCAAGCTTTCGCTGTTTTATCCTCTGAACTCCTGCTGATCTTTCTGCAGGATCCTTATGTTTTATCTCACAAACACTCACTGTTTTATCTCCTGAACTCTCGCTGTTTTATCCCCTGAACTCTGGCTGATATTTCTACAAACCCTCGCTGTTTTATCTCCCAAACTCTCGCTGTGTTATCCCCTGAACTCTCGTTGTTTTATCTTCCAAGCTTTTGCTGCTTTACCCCTGAACTCTCGCTGTTTTATCCCCTGAACTCTCATTGTTCTATCCACTGAATTCTCGCTGCCTTATCCCCTGCCTTTTCAGTGTTTTATCCTCTGCACTCCTGCTGGTTTTTCTCCAGAACCCTCGCTGTTTGATCACCCAAGGTCCTCGCTTTTTTATCCTCTGAGCTCCTGCTGGTTTTTCTCCAGAACCCTTGCTGTTTTAGCTCACAAACTCTCACTGTTTTATCTCCCAAACTCTCGCTGATTTTTCTCCAGAATTCTGCTGTTTTTTCCCCTGAATTCCTGATATTTTGTCTCCCAAACTCTTGCTGGTTTAGCCCCTCAACTCTCACTGTTCCTGAACTTTCACTGCTTTACCCCTGAACTCTCGTTCTTTTATCCCCTGGGCTCTTGCTGTTTTGTCCCTTGAATTCTCGCTTTTTGATCCCCTGTACTCTGGCTGATGTTTCTCCAGAACCCTTGCTGTTGTATCTCCAAAACTCTTGCTGTTTTATCCTCTGAACTCTTACAGATTTCTCTCCAGAACCCCCGCTGTTTTATCTCCCAAACTCTTGCTGTATTATCCTCTGAACGCTTGTTCATAGTTTTATCCTCAGCACTCTCGCTGATTTACCTCCAGAACCCTCACTGTTTTAGCTCCCAAGCTCTCGCTGTTTTATCCTTTGATCTCCTGCTATTCTTTCTCTAGAACGCTTGCTGTTTTATCTCACAAACACTCACTGTTTTGTCTCCTGAACTCTCGTTGTTTTATCCCCTGAACTCTGGCTGATTTTTCTACAAGACCCTCGCTGTTTTATCTCCCAAACTCTCTCTGTTTTATCCCCTGAACTCTCAGTGTTTTATCTTCCGAGCTTTTGCTGCTTTACCCCTGACCTCTCGCTGTTTTATCCCCTGAACTCTCATTGTTGTATCCCCTGAATTCTCGTTGCTTTATTCCCTGAACTCTGGCTGATTATTCTCCAGAATCCTAGCTGTTTTATCTCCCAAGCTCTTGCTTTTTTATCCTCTGAACTCCTGCCGATCTTTCTCCAGAACCCTCACTCTTTTATCTCTCGAATTCACCCTGTTTTATCTCCTGAACTCTCACACTTATATCTTCAAAGCTCTCACTGATTTTTCTCCAGAACTCTCACAATTTTATCTCCTGAACTCTGGTTGTTTTATCTCCCGAACTCTCGCTGTTTTATCTCCAGAATTCTTGCTGATTTTTCTCCTCACCTCTTGCTGTTTTATCGCCTGAACTCTTGGTGTTTTAACTCCCGAATTCTCACTGTTTTTCTTCGGAATTCAAACTGTTTTGTCTCTCAAACACTCGCTGTTTTTTCTCCAGAAACCTCGCAGCTTTATCTATTAAACTCGCACTGTTTTATCCCCTGAATTCTCCCTGTTTTATCACCTGAATTTTCACTCTTTTATCCTCTGCACTATCGCTGATCTTTCTCCGGAGCCCCCGCTGTTTTATCTCCCAAGCGCTCGCTGTTTTATCCTCTGAACTCCCACTGATTTTTCTCCAGAACCCTTGCTGCTTTATCTCACAAAGGCTCACGGTTTTATCTCCTGAACTCTCGCTGTTTAATCCCCTGAACTCCCGCTGATTTTTCTCCAGAACCCTCGCTGTTTTATCTCCCAAACTCTCACAGTTTTATCCCCTGATCTCTCATTGGTTTATCTTCTGATCTTTTGCTGGTTTACCCCTGAACTCTCGCTGTTTTGTCCCCAGAACTCTTATTGTTTTATCCCCTGAATTTTTGCTGCTTTATCCCCTGAACTCTGCCTGATTATTATCCAGAATCCTAGCTGTTTTATCTCCCAAGCTCTCGTTGTTTTATCCTCTGAACTCCTGCTGATCTTTCTCCAGAACCCTCGCTGTTTAATCTCTCGAATTCACAATGTTTTATCTCCTGAAGTCTCACTCTTTTATCTCCAAAGCTCCAGCTGATTTTTCTCCAGAACTCTCACTATTTTATCTCCTGAAATCACTTTGTTTTATCTCCCGAACTCTCGCTGTTTTATCTCCAGAATTCTTGCTGATTCTTCTCCTGAGCTCTTGAACTTTTATGTCCTGAATTCTTGCTGTTTTAACTCCCGAATTCTCACTGTTTTTTCTCCTGAACCCTCGCTGTTTTATCCCCTGTATTCTCGCTCTTATACCCCTGATTTCTCGTTGTTTTATCCCCTGAACTTCGCTGCTTTTTCTCCAGAATTCTTGCTGATTTTTCTCCATAGCGCTTGGTGTTTTATCCCTTGTCTCTCAGTTTCATCCCCTGAAATCTTGCATTTTATCTGCTGAACTCTCTCTGATTTTCCTCCAGAACCCTTGCTGTTGTATAACCCAAACTCTTGCTGTTTTATCCTCTGAAGTCTTGCTGATGTTTCTCCAGAACCCTCGCTGTTTTATCTCCCAAACTCTAGCTGTTTTATCCCCTGAACTCTCATTGTTTTATCTTCCGAGCTTTTGCTGCTTTAAGCCTGAACACTTACTGTTTTATCCCCTGAACTCTGGCTGATTTTTGTCCAGACTCCTAGCTGTTTTATCTCCCAAGCTCTCTCTGTTTTGTCCTCATACCTCTCACTGTTTTTTCTCCGAAGTTCTCGCTGTTTTATCCTCTGAACTCCTGCTAATCTTTGTCCAAAACCCTCGCTGTTTTTCTCCCAAATTCTCACTGATTTATCTCCTGAACTCTCACTCTTTTATCTCCAAAGCTGTTTCTGATTTTTCCCCAGAACTCACACTATTTTATCTCCTGAACACTGGCTGTTTTATCTCCGGAACTCTCGCTGTTTTATCTCCAGAATTCTTGCTGATTTTTCTCCTGAGCTCTTGCTGTTTTATCTCCTGAACTCTGGCTGATTTTACTCCAGAACCCTCGCTGTTTTATCTCCCAAGCTTTCGCTGTTTTATCCTCTGAACTCCTGCTGATCTTTCTGCAGGATCCTTACTGTTTTATCTCACAAACACTCACTGTTTTATCTCCTGAACTCTCGCTGTTTTATCCCCTGAACTCTGGCTGATATTTCTACAAACCCTCGCTGTTTTATCTCCCAAACTCTCGCTGTGTTATCCCCTGAACTCTCGTTGTTTTATCTTCCAAGCTTTTGCTGCTTTACCCCTGAACTCTCGCTGTTTTATCCCCTGAACTCTCATTGTTCTATCCACTGAATTCTCGCTGCCTTATCCCCTGCCTTTTCAGTGTTTTATCCTCTGCACTCCTGCTGGTTTTTCTCCAGAACCCTCGCTGTTTGATCACCCAAGGTCTCGCTTTTTTATCCTCTGAGCTCCTGCTGGTTTTTCTCCAGAACCCTTGCTGTTTTAGCTCACAAACTCTCACTGTTTTATCTCCCAAACTCTCGCTGATTTTTCTCCAGAATTCTTGCTGTTTTTTCCCCTGAATTCCTGATATTTTGTCTCCCCAACTCTTGCTGGTTTAGCCCCTCAACTCTCACTGTTCCTGAACTTTCACTGCTTTACCCCTGAACTCTCGCTCTTTTATCCCCTGGGCTCTTGCTGTTTTGTCCCTTGAATTCTCGCTTTTTGATCCCCTGTACTCTGGCTGATGTTTCTCCAGAACCCTTGCTGTTGTATCTCCAAAACTCTTGCTGTTTTATCCTCTGAACTCTTACAGATTTCTCTCCAGAACCCCCGCTGTTTTATCTCCCAAACTCTTGCTGTATTATCCTCTGAACGCTTGTTCATAGTTTTATCCTCAGCACTCTCGCTGATTTACCTCCAGAACCCTCACTGTTTTAGCTCCCAAGCTCTCGCTGTTTTATCCTTTGATCTCCTGCTATTCTTTCTCTAGAACGCTTGCTTTTTTATCTCACAAACACTCACTGTTTTGTCTCCTGAACTCTCGTTGTTTTATCCCCGGAACTCTGGCTGATTTTTCTACAAGACCCTCGCTGTTTTATCTCCCAAACTCTCTCTGTTTTATCCCCTGAACTCTCAGTGTTTTATCTTCCGAGCTTTTGCTGCTTTACCCCTGACCTCTCGCTGTTTTATCCCCTGAACTCTCATTGTTGTATCCCCTGAATTCTCGTTGCTTTATTCCCTGAACTCTGGCTGATTATTCTCCAGAATCCTAGCTGTTTTATCTCCCAAGCTCTTGCTTTTTTATCCTCTGAACTCCTGCCGATCTTTCTCCAGAACCCTCACTCTTTTATCTCTCGAATTCACCCTGTTTTATCTCCTGAACTCTCACACTTATATCTTCAAATCTCTCACTGATTTTTCTCCAGAACTCTCACAATTTTATCTCCTGAACTCTGGTTGTTTTATCTCCCGAACTCTCGCTGTTTTATCTCCAGAATTCTTGCTGATTTTTCTCCTCACCTCTTGCTGTTTTATCGCCTGAACTCTTGGTGTTTTAACTCCCGAATTCTCACTGTTTTTCTTCGGAATTCAAACTGTTTTGTCTCTCAAACACTCGCTGTTTTTTCTCCAGAAACCTCGCAGCTTTATCTATTAAACTCGCACTGTTTTATCCCCTGAATTCTCCCTGTTTTATCACCTGAATTTTCACTCTTTTATCCTCTGCACTATCGCTGATCTTTCTCCGGAGCCCCCGCTGTTTTATCTCCCAAGCGCTCGCTGTTTTATCCTCTGAACTCCCACTGATTTTTCTCCAGAACCCTTGCTGTTTTATCTCACAAAGGCTCACGGTTTTATCTCCTGAACTCTCGCTGTTTAATCCCCTGAACTCCCGCTGATTTTTCTCCAGAACCCTCGCTGTTTTATCTCCCAAACTCTCACAGTTTTATCCCCTGATCTCTCATTGGTTTATCTTCTGATCTTTTGCTGGTTTACCCCTGAACTCTCGCTGTTTTGTCCCCAGAACTCTTATTGTTTTATCCCCTGAATTTTTGCTGCTTTATCCCCTGAACTCTGCCTGATTATTATCCAGAATCCTAGCTGTTTTATCTCCCAAGCTCTCGTTGTTTTATCCTCTGAACTCCTGCTGATCTTTCTCCAGAACCCTCGCTGTTTAATCTCTTGAATTCACAATGTTTTATCTCCTGAAGTCTTACTCTTTTATCTCCAAAGCTCCAGCTGATTTTTCTCCAGAACTCTCACTATTTTATCTCCTGAAATCACTTTGTTTTATCTCCCGAACTCTCGCTGTTTTATCTCCAGAATTCTTGCTGATTTTTCTCCTGAGCTCTTGAACTTTTATGTCCTGAATTCTTGCTGTTTTAACTCCCGAATTCTCACTGTTTTTTCTCCTGAACCCTCGCTGTTTTATCCCCTGTATTCTCGCTCTTATACCCCTGATTTCTCGTTGTTTTATCCCCTGAACTTCGCTGCTTTTTCTCCAGAATTCTTGCTGATTTTTCTCCATAGCGCTTGGTGTTTTATCCCTTGTCTCTCAGTTTCATCCCCTGAAATCTTGCATTTTATCTGCTGAACTCTCTCTGATTTTCCTCCAGAAGCCTTGCTGTTGTATAACCCAAACTCTTGCTGTTTTATCCTCTGAAGTCTTGCTGATGTTTCTCCAGAACCCTCGCTGTTTTATCTCCCAAACTCTAGCTGTTTTATCCCCTGAACTCTCATTGTTTTATCTTCCGAGCTTTTGCTGCTTTAAGCCTGAACACTTGCTGTTTTATCCCCTGAACTCTGGCTGATTTTTGTCCAGACTCCTAGCTGTTTTATCTCCCAAGCTCTCTCTGTTTTGTCCTCATACCTCTCACTGTTTTTTCTCCGAAGTTCTCGCTGTTTTATCCTCTGAACTCCTGCTAATCTTTGTCCAAAACCCTCGCTGTTTTTCTCCCAAATTCTCACTGATTTATCTCCTGAACTCTCACTCTTTTATCTCCAAAGCTGTTGCTGATTTTTCTCCAGAACTCACACTATTTTATCTCCTGAACACTGGCTGTTTTATCTCCGGAACTCTCGCTGTTTTATCTCCAGAATTCTTGCTGATTTTTCTCCTGAGCTCTTGCTGTTTTATCTCCTGAACTCTGGCTGATTTTACTCCAGAACCCTCGCTGTTTTATCTCCCAAGCTTTCGCTTTTTTATCCTCTGAACTCCTGCTGATCTTTCTGCAGGATCCTTACTGTTTTATCTCACAAACACTCACTGTTTTATCTCCTGAACTCTCGCTGTTTTATCCCCTGAACTCTGGCTGATATTTCTACAAACCCTCGCTGTTTTATCTCCCAAACTCTCGCTGTGTTATCCCCTGAACTCTCGTTGTTTTATCTTCCAAGCTTTTGCTGCTTTACCCCTGAACTCTCGCTGTTTTATCCCCTGAACTCTCATTGTTCTATCCACTGAATTCTCGCTGCCTTATCCCCTGCCTTTTCAGTGTTTTATCCTCTGCACTCCTGCTGGTTTTTCTCCAGAACCCTCGCTGTTTGATCACCCAAGGTCTCGCTTTTTTATCCTCTGAGCTCCTGCTGGTTTTTCTCCAGAACCCTTGCTGTTTTAGCTCACAAACTCTCACTGTTTTATCTCCCAAACTCTCGCTGATTTTTCTCCAGAATTCTTGCTGTTTTTTCCCCTGAATTCCTGATATTTTGTCTCCCAAACTCTTGCTTGTTTAGCCCCTCAACTCTCACTGTTCCTGAACTTTCACTGCTTTACCCCTGAACTCTCGCTCTTTTATCCCCTGGGCTCTTGCTGTTTTGTCCCTTGAATTCTCACTTTTTGATCCCCTGTACTCTGGCTGATGTTTCTCCAGAACCCTTGCTGTTGTATCTCCAAAACTCTTGCTGTTTTATCCTCTGAACTCTTACAGATTTATCTCCAGAACCCCCGCTGTTTTATCTCCCAAACTCTTGCTGTATTATCCTCTGAACGCTTGTTCATAGTTTTATCCTCAGCACTCTCGCTGATTTACCTCCAGAACCCTCACTGTTTTAGCTCCCAAGCTCTCGCTGTTTTATCCTTTGATCTCCTGCTATTCTTTCTCTAGAACGCTTGCTGTTTTATCTCACAAACACTCACTGTTTTGTCTCCTGAACTCTCGTTGTTTTATCCCCTGAACTCTGGCTGATTTTTCTACAAGACCCTCGCTGTTTTATCTCCCAAACTCTCTCTGTTTTATCCCCTGAACTCTCAGTGTTTTATCTTCCGAGCTTTTGCTGCTTTACCCCTGACCTCTCGCTGTTTTATCCCCTGAACTCTCATTGTTGTATCCCCTGAATTCTCGTTGCTTTATTCCCTGAACTCTGGCTGATTATTCTCCAGAATCCTAGCTGTTTTATCTCCCAAGCTCTTGCTTTTTTATCCTCTGAACTCCTGCCGATCTTTCTCCAGAACCCTCACTCTTTTATCTCTCGAATTCACCCTGTTTTATCTCCTGAACTCTCACACTTATATCTTCAAAGCTCTCGCTGATTTTTCTCCAGAACTCTCACAATTTTATCTCCTGAACTCTGGTTGTTTTATCTCCCGAACTCTCGCTGTTTTATCTCCAGAATTCTTGCTGATTTTTCTGCTCACCTCTTGCTGTTTTATCGCCTGAACTCTTGCTGTTTTAACTCCCGAATTCTCACTGTTTTTCTTAGGAATTCAAACTGTTTTGTCTCTCAAACACTCGCTGTTTTTCTCCAGAAACCTCGTTGCTTTATGTATTAAACTCGCACTGTTTTATCCCCTGAATTCTCCCTGTTTTATCCCCTGAATTTTCACTCTTTTATCCTCTGCACTCTCGCTGATTTTTCTCCAGAACGCTCGCTGTTTATTCTCCCAAGCTCTCGCTGTTTTATCCTCTGAACTCCCACTGATTTTTCTCCAGAACCCTTGCAGTTTTATCTCACAAAGTCTCACTGTTTTATCTCCTTAACTCTCGCTGTTTTATCCCCTGAACTCCCGCTGATTTTTCACCAGAACCCTCGGTGTTTTATCTCCCAAACTCTCACTGTTTTATCCCCTGAATTCTCATTGGTTTATCTTCTGATCTTTTGCTGCTTTACCCCTGAACTCTCGCTCTTTTGTCCCCTGAACTTTCATTGTTTTGTCCAATGAATTTTTGCTGCTTTATCCCCTGAACTCTGGCTGATTATTATGCAGAATCCTAGCTGTTTTCCCTCCCAAGCTCTCGCTGTTTTATCCTCTGAAATCCTGCTGATCTTTCTCCAGAACCCTCGCTGTTTTATCTCTTGAATTCGCAATGTTTTATCTCCTGAACTCTCACTCTTTTATCTCCAAAGCTCCAGCTGATTTTTCTCCAGAACTCTCACTATTTTATCTCCTGAACTCTCGCTGTTTTATCTCCCGAACCTCTCACTGTTTTATCTCCAGAATTCTTGATGATTTTTCTCCTGAGCTCTTGTTCTTTTATCTCCTGAAATCTTGCTGTTTTAACTCCCGAATTCTCACTGTTTTATCTCCTGAACTCTCGCTGTTTTATCTCTCAAATTCTCGCTGTTTGTTCTCCAGAAACTTCGCTGTTTTATCTCTCAAACTCTCGCTGTTTTTTCTCCTGAACCCTCGCTTTTTTATCCCCTGAATTCTCGCTCTTTTACCCCTGAATTCTGATTGTTTTATCACCTGAACTCTCTCTGCTTTTTCACGGCAATTCTTGCTGAACTTTCTCCTGAGCTCTTGCTGTTTTATCCCCTATCTTTCAGTTTTATCCCCTGAAATCTTGTCATTTTATCCACTGAACTCTCGTTGATTTTCCTCCAGAACCCTTGCTGTTGTATAACCCAAACTCTTGCTGTTTTATCCTCTGAAGTCTTGCTGATGTTTCTGCAGAATCCTCGCTGTTTTATTTCCCAAACTCTGGCTGTTTTATCCCCTGAACCCTCATTGTTTTATCTTCCGAGCTTTTGCTGCTTTACCCCTGAACTCTCGCTGTTTTATCCCCTGAGCTCTGGCTGATTTTTGTCCAGAAGCCTCGCTGTTTTATCTCCCAAGCTCTCGCTGTTTTATCCTGTGAACTCCTGCTGATCTTTCTCCGAACCCGCGCTGTTTTCTCTCCCATATTCTCACTGATTTATCTCCTAAACTCTCACTCTTTTATCTCCAAAGCTGTCACTGATTTTTCTGCAGAAATCACGCTATTTTATCTCCTGAACTCTGGCTGTTTTATCTCCTGACCTCTCGGACTTTTATCCCCCGAATTCTGTCTGTTTTATCCCCTGAACTCTCACTGTTGTATCCCCGAATTCTCGCTGCTTTATTCCCTGAACTCTGCCTGATCATTCTCCAGTATCCTAGCTGTTTTATCTCCCAAGCTCTTGCTTTTTTATCCTCTGAACTCCTGCTGATCTTTCTCCAGAACCGTCGCTGTTTTATCTCTCGAATTCACTCTGTTTTATCTCCTGAACTCTCACTCTTTTATCTTCAAAGCTCTCGCTGATTTTTCTCCAGAACTCTCAGAATTTTATCTCCTGAACTCTGGTTGTTTTATCTCCCGAACTCTCGCTGTTTTATCTCCAGAATTCTTGCTGATTTTTCTGCTCACCTCTTGCTGTTTTATCGCCTGAACTCTTGCTGTTTTAACTCCCGAATTCTCACTGTTTTTCTTAGGAATTCAAACTGTTTTGTCTCTCAAACACTCGCCGTTTTTTCTCCAGAAACCTCGTTGCTTTATGTATTAAACTCGCACTGTTTTATCCCCTGAATTCTCCCTGTTTTATCCCCTGAATTTTCACTCTTTTATCCTCTGCACTCTCGCTGATTTTTCTCCAGAACCCTCGCTGTTTATTCTCCCAAGCTCTCGCTGTTTTATCCTCTGAACTCCCACTGATTTTTCTCCAGAACCCTTGCAGTTTTATCTCACAAAGTCTCACTGTTTTATCTCCTTAACTCTCGCTGTTTTATCCCCTGAACTCCCGCTGATTTTTCACCAGAACCCTCGGTGTTTTATCTCCCAAACTCTCACTGTTTTATCCCCTGAATTCTCATTGGTTTATCTTCTGATCTTTTGCTGCTTTACCCCTGAACTCTCGCTCTTTTGTCCCCTGAACTTTCATTGTTTTGTCCAATGAATTTTTGCTGCTTTATCCCCTGAACTCTGGCTGATTATTATGCAGAATCCTAGCTGTTTTCCCTCCCAAGCTCTCGCTGTTTTATCCTCTGAAATCCTGCTGATCTTTCTCCAGAACCCTCGCTGTTTTATCTCTTGAATTCACAATGTTTTATCTCCTGAACTCTCACTCTTTTATCTCCAAAGCTCCTGCTGATTTTTCTCCAGAACTCTCACTATTTTATCTCCTGAACTCTCGCTGTTTTATCTCCCGAACCTCTCACTGTTTTATCTCCAGAATTCTTGATGATTTTTCTCCTGAGCTCTTGTTCTTTTATCTCCTGAAATCTTGCTGTTTTAACTCCCGAATTCTCACTGTTTTATCTCCTGAACTCTCGCTGTTTTATCTCTCAAATTCTCGCTGTTTTTTCTCCTGAACCCTCGCTTTTTTATCCCCTGAATTCTCGCTCTTTTACCCCTGAATTCTGATTGTTTTATCACCTGAACTCTCTCTGCTTTTTCACGGCAATTCTTGCTGAACTTTCTCCAGAGCTCTTGCTGTTTTATCCCCTATCTTTCAGTTTTATCCCCTGAAATCTTGTCATTTTATCCACTGAACTCTCGTTGATTTTCCTCCAGAACCCTTGCTGTTGTATAACCCAAACTCTTGCTGTTTTATCCTCTGAAGTCTTGCTGATGTTTCTGCAGAATCCTCGCTGTTTTATTTCCCAAACTCTGGCTGTTTTATCCCCTGAACCCTCATTGTTTTATCTTCCGAGCTTTTGCTGCTTTACCCCTGAACTCTCGCTGTTTTATCCCCTGAGATCTGGCTGATTTTTGTCCAGAAGCCTCGCTGTTTTATCTCCCAAGCTCTCGCTGTTTTATCCTGTGAACTCCTGCTGATCTTTCTCCGAACCCGCGCTGTTTTTTCTCCCAAATTCTCACTGATTTATCTCCTAAACTCTCACTCTTTTATCTCCAAAGCTGTCACTGATTTTTCTGCAGAAATCACGCTATTTTATCTCCTGAACTCTGGCTGTTTTATCTCCTGACCTCTCGGACTTTTATCCCCCGAATTCTGTCTGTTTTATCCCCTGAATTTTCATTGTTTTATCCTCAGCACTCTCGCTGATTTACCTCCAGAACACTCTCTGTTTTATCTCCCAAGCTTTCGCTGTTTTATCCTCTGAACTCCTGCTGATCTTTCTCCAGAACCCTTGCTGTTTTATCTCACAAACATTCACTGTTTTATCTCCTGAACTCTCGCTGTTTTATCCCCTGAACTCTGGCTGATATTTCTAGAAACCCTCGCTGTTTTATCTCCCAAACTCTTGCTGTGTTATCCCCTGAACTCTCGTTGTTTTATCTTCCAAGCTTTTGCTGCTTTACCCCTGAACTCTCGCTGTTTTATCCCCTGAACTCTCATTGTTCTATCCACTGAATTCTCGCTGCCTTATCCCCTGCCTTTTCAGTGTTTTATCCTCTGCACTCCTGCTGGTTTTTCTCCAGAACCCTCGCTGTTTGATCACCCAAGGTCTCGCTTTTTTATCCTCTGAGCTCCTGCTGGTTTTTCTCCAGAACCCTTGCTGTTTTAGCTCACAAACGCTCACTGTTTTATCTCCCAAACTCTCGCTGATTTTTCTCCAGAATTCTTGCTGATTTCCCCCCTGAATTCCTGATATTTTGTCTCCCAAACTCTTGCTGCTTTAGCCCCTCAACTCTCACTTTCCTGAACTTTCACTGCTTTAACCCTGAACACTCGCTCTTTTATCCCCTGGGCTCTTGTTGTTTTGTCCCTTGAATTCTCGCTTTTTGATCCCCTGCACTCTGGCTGATGTTTCTCCAGAACCCTTGCTGTTGTATCTCCCAAACTCTTGCTGTTTTATCCTCTGAACTCTTGCAGATTTTTCTCCAGAACCCCCGCTGTTTTATCTCTCAAACTCTCGCTGTTTTATCTCCTGAACCCTCGCTGTTTATCCCCTGTATTCTCGCTCTTTTACCCCTGATTTCTCGTTGTTTTATCCCCTGAACTTCGCTGCTTTTTCTCCAGAATTCTTGCTGATTTTTCTCCATAGCGCTTGGTGTTTTATTCCTTGTCTCTCAGTTTCATCCCCTGGAATCTTGCATTTTATCTGCTGAACTCTCTCTGATTTTCCTCCAGAACCCTTGCTGTTGTATAACCCAAACTCTTGCTGTTTTATCCTCTGAAGTCTTGCTGATGTTTCTCCAGAACCCTCGTTGTTTTATCTCCCAAACTCTAGCTGTTTTATCCCCTGAACTCTCATTGTTTTATCTTCCGAGCTTTTGCTGCTTTAAGCCTGAACACTTACTGTTTTATCCCCTGAACTCTGGCTGATTTTTGTCCAGAATCCTAGCTGTTTTATCTCCCAAGCTCTCTCTGTTTTGTCCTCATACCTCTCACTGTTTTTTCCCCGAAGTTCTCGCTGTTTTTTCCTCTGAACTCCTGCTAATCTTTGTCCAAAACCCTCGCTGTTTTTCTCCCAAACTCTCACTGATTTATCTCCTGAACTCTCACTCTTTTATCTCCAAAGCTGTTGCTGATTTTTCTCCAGAACTCACACTATTTTATCTCCTGAACACTGGCTGTTTTATCTCCGGAACTCTCGCTGTTTTATCTCCAGAATTCTTGCTGATTTTTCTCCTGAGCTCTTGCTGTTTTATCTCCTGAACTCTGGCTGATTTTACTCCAGAACCCTCGCTGTTTTATCTCCCAAGCTCTCGCTGTTTTATCCTCTGAACTTCCGCTGAGTTTTCTTCAGAACCCTTGCTGTTTTATCTCACAAAGTCTCACTGTTATATACCCTGAAATCTCGCTCTATTATCCCCAAAATTCTTGGCTTTTATCCCCTGAATTCTCACTGCTTTATCCTCTGCGCTCTTGCTGATTTTTCTCCAGAACCCTGGCTGTTTTATCTCCCAAGCTCTCGCTGTTATATCCTCTGAACTCCTACTGATAATTCTCCTGAACCCTCGCTGTTTTATCTCCTGAATTCTCGCTGTTTTACACATGACTTCTCCCTGCTTTATCCCCAGACCTCTCGTTCCTTTTTCTCCAGAATTCTTGCCGATTTTTGTTCTGAGATCTTGCTGTTTTATGCCCTGAACTCTCACAGTTTTATCCCCTGAAATCTTGCCATTTTATCCGCTGAACTATCGCTGATTTTTCTGCAGAACCCTTGCTGTTGTATAACCCAAACTCTTGCTGTTTTATCCTCTGAACTCCTGCTAATCTTTCTCCAGAACCCGCGCTGTTTTTTCTCCCAAATTCTCACTGATTTATCTCCTAAACTCTCACTCTTTTATCTCCAAAGCTGCCGCTGATTTTTCTCCAGAACTCACACTATTTTATCTCCTGAATGCGGTTTTTCTATCTCCAGAACTCTTGCTGCTTTATCTCCAGAATTGTTGCTGACTTTTCTCCTGAGCTCTTGCTGTTTTATCTCCTGAACTCTCGCTGATTTTACTCCAGAACCCTGGCTGTTTTCTCTCCCAAGCTCTCGGTGTTTTATCCTCTGAACTCCTGCTGATCTTTCTCCAGAACCCTCGCTGTTTTATCTCCTGAATTCTCGCTGTTTTACACATGAATTCTCGCTGTTTTATCCCATGATCTCTCGTTGCTTTTGCTCCAGAATTCTTGCCGATTTTTCTCCTGAGCTCTTGCTGTTTTATGCTCTGAACTCTCACAGTTTTATCCCCTGAAATCTTGCCATTTTATCTGCTGCACTATCGCTGATTTTCCTACAGAACCCTTGCTGTTGTATAACCCAAACTCTTGCTGTTTTATGCTCTGAACTCTTGCTGATGTTTCTCCAGAACCCTCGCTGTTTTATCTCCCAAACTCTTGCTGTTTTATCCCTTGAACTCTCACGGTCCCTGAACTTTCACTGCTTTACCCCTGAACTCTCGCTCTTTTATCCCCTGGGCTCTTGCTGTTTTATCACTTGAATTCTCGCTGTTTTATCCCCTGTACTCTCGCTGATTTTTCTCCAGACCCCTTGCTGTTGTATCTACCAAACTCTTGCTGTTTTATCCTCTACACTCTTGCTGATTTTTCTCCAGAACCCTCGCAGTTTTATCTCCCAAACTCTCGCTGTTTTATCCTCTGAACTTCCGCTGATTTTTCTTCAGAACCCTTGCTGTTTTATCTCACAAAGTCTCACTGTTATATACCCTGAAATCTCGCTCTATTATCCCCAAAATTCTTGGCTTTTACCCCCTGAATTTTCACTGCTTTATCCTCTGCGCTCTTGCTGATTTTTCTCCAGAACCCTGGCTGTTTTATCTCCCAAGATCTCGCTGTTATATCCTCTGAACTCCTATTGATAATTCTCCTGAACCCTCGCTGTTTTATCTCCTGAATTCTCGCTGTTTTACGCATGAATTCTCCCTGCTTTATCCCCAGACCTCTCGTTCCTTTTTCTCCAGAATTCTTGCCGATTTTTGTTCTGAGATCTTGCTGTTTTATGCCCTGAACTCTCACAGTTTTATCCCCTGAAATCTTGCCATTTTATCCGCTGAACTATCGCTGATTTTTCTGCAGAACCCTTGCTGTTGTATAACCCAAACTCTTGCTGTTTTATCCTCTGAACTCCTGCTAATCTTTCTCCAGAACCCGCGCTGTTTTTTCTCCCAAATTCTCACTGATTTATCTCCTAAACTCTCACTCTTTTATCTCCAAAGCTGCCGCTGATTTTTCTCCAGAACTCACACTATTTTATCTCCTGAATGCGGTTTTTCTATCTCCAGAACTCTTGCTGCTTTATCTCCAGAATTGTTGCTGACTTTTCTCCTGAGCTCTTGCTGTTTTATCTCCTGAACTCTCGCTGATTTTACTCCAGAACCCTGGCTGTTTTCTCTCCCAAGCTCTCGGTGTTTTATCCTCTGAACTCCTGCTGATCTTTCTCCAGAACCCTCGCTGTTTTATCTCCTGAATTCTCGCTGTTTTACACATGAATTCTCGCTGTTTTATCCCCTGATCTCTCGTTGCTTTTTCTCCAGAATTCTTGCCGATTTTTCTCCTGAGCTCTTGCTGTTTTATGCTCTGAACTCTCACAGTTTTATCCCCTGAAATCTTGCCATTTTATCTGCTGCACTATCGCTGATTTTCCTACAGAACCCTTGCTGTTGTATAACCCAAACTCTTGCTGTTTTATGCTCTGAACTCTTGCTGATGTTTCTCCAGAACCCTCGCTGTTTTATTTCCCAAACTCTGGCTGTTTTATCCCCTGAACTCTCATTGTTTTATCTTCCGAGCTGTTGCTGCTTTACCCCTGAACTCTCGCTGTTTTATCCCATGAACTCTGGCTGATTTTTGTCCAGTACCCCACCTCTTCTATCTCCCAAGCTCTCTCTGTTTTACCCTCTAACCTCTCACTGTTTTATCTCCCAAGTTCTCGCTTTTTTATCCTCTGAACTCCTGCTAATCTTTCTCCGGAACCCGCACTGTTTTTTCTCCCGAATTCTCACTGATTTATCTCCTAAACTCTCACTCTTTATCTCCAAAGCTGTCGCTAATTATTCTCCAGAACTCACACTATTTTATCTCCTGAACGCTGTTTTTTTTTTATCTCCGGTACTCATGCTGTTTTATCTCCAGAATTCTCGTTGACTTTTCTCCTGAGCTCTTGCTTTTCTATCTCCTGAACTCTCGCTGACTTTACTCCAGAACCCTCGCTGTTTTATCTCCCAAGCTCTCGGCGTTTTTTCCTCTGAACTCCTGCTGATCTTTCTCCAGAACCCTCGCTGTTTTTTCTCCCAAATTCTCTCTGATTTATCTCCTGAACTTTCGTTCTTTTATCTCAAAGGCTCTCGCTCATTTTTCTCCAGAACTCACACTATTTTATCTCCTGAACGCTGGCTATTTTATCCCCTGACCTCTCGGTCTTTATCCCCCAAATTCTCGCTGTTTTATACACTGAATTTTCATTGTTTTATCCTCAGCACTCTCGCCGATTTTTCTCCAGAACCCTCGATGTTTTATCTCCCAAGCTCTTGCTGTTTTATCCTCTGAACTCCTGCTGATCTTTCTCCAGATCCCTTGTTGTTTTATCTACTGGACTCTCGCTGTTTTATCCCCTGAACTCTGGCTGATTTTTCTACAAAACCCTCGCTGTTTTATCTCCCAAACTCTGGCTGTTTCATCCCCTAAACTCTCAATGTTTTATCTTTCGAGCTTTTGCTGCTTTACCCCTGATCTCTCGCTGTTTCTTCTCCTGAACTCTCATTGCACTATCCCCTGAATTCTCGGTGCTTTATCCCCTGAACTCTGGCTGATTATTCTCCAGAATCCTACCTGTTTTATTTCCCAAGCCCTCGCTGTTTTATGCTCTGAACTCCTGCTGATCTTTCTACAGAACATTCGTTGTTTTACCTCTTGAATTCTGACTGTTTTATCTCCTGAACTCTCACTCTTTTATCTGCAAAGCTCTCACTGATTTTTCTCCTGAATTCTCACTATTTTATGTCCTGAACTCTGGCTGTTTTATCTCCCGAACTCTCACTCTTTTATCTCCAGAATTCTTGCAGATTTTTCTCCTGAGCTCTTGCTGTTTTATCGCCTGAACTCTTGCTGTTTTAACTCCCGAATTCTCAGTTTTATCTTCGGAATTCTCACTGTTTTATCTCTCAAACACTCGCTGATTTTTCTCGAGAAACCTCGCTGTTTTATCTCCTAAACTCTCACTGTTTTATTCCCTGAATTCTCCCTTTTTATCCCCTGAATTGTCACTCTTTTATCCTCTGCACTCTCGCTGATTTTTCTCCAGAACCCTCGCTGTTTTATCCTCTGAACTCTCGCTGATTTTTCTCCAGAACTCTTGCTGTTCTGTCTCACAAAGTCTCACTGTTTTATCACATGAACTCTCGCTGTGTTATTGCCTGAACTGTGGTTGATTTTTCTCTAGAACCCTCGCTGTTTTATCTCCCAAACTCTCGCGGTTTTATCCCCTGAACTCTCATTGTTTTATCTTCTGAGCTTTTGCTGCTTAACCCCTGAACTCTCGCTGTTTTATCCCCTGATCTCTCAGTGTTTTATCCAATGAATTTTTGCTGCTTTATCCCCTGAACTCTAGCTGATTATTATCCAGAATCCTAGCTGTTTTATCTCCAGAATTCATGCTGATTTTTCTCCTGAGCTCTTACTGTTTTATCTCCTGAACTCTCGTTAATTTTACTCCAGAACCCTTGCTGTTTTAGCTCACAAACACTGCCTGTTTTATCTCACATACTCTCGCTGATTTTTCTCCAGAATTCTTGCTGATTTTCCCCAGAATTCTTGCTATTTTATCTCCCAAACTCTTTCTGTTTTATCCCTTGAACTCTCACGGTCCCTGAACGTTCACTGCTTTACCCCTGAACTCTCGCTCTTTTATCCCCTGGGCTCTTGCTTGAATTATCACTTGAATTCTCGCTGTTTTATCCCCTGTACTCTCGCTGATTTTTCTCCAGACCCCTTGCTGTTGTATCTACCAAACTCTTGCTGTTTTATCCTCTACACTCTTGCTGATTTTTCTCCAGAACCCTCGCAGTTTTATCTCCCAAACTCTCGCTGTTTTATCCTCTGAACTTCCGCTGATTTTTCTTCAGAACCCTTGCTGTTTTATCTCACAAAGTCTCACTGTTATATACCCTGAAATCTCGCTCTATTATCCCCAAAATTCTTGGCTTTTATCCCCTGAATTTTCACTGCTTTATCCTCTGCGCTCTTGCTGATTTTTCTCCAGAACCCTGGCTGTTTTATCTCCCAAGCTCTCGCTGTTATATCCTCTGAACTCCTACTGATAATTCTCCTGAACCCTCGCTGTTTTATCTCCTGAATTCTCGCTGTTTTACACATGACTTCTCCCTGCTTTATCCCCAGACCTCTCGTTCCTTTTTCTCCAGAATTCTTGCCGATTTTTGTTCTGAGCTCTTGCTGTTTTATGCCCTGAACTCTCACAGTTTTATCCCCTGAAATCTTGCCATTTTATCCGCTGAACTATCGCTGATTTTTCTGCAGAACCCTTGCTGTTATATAAGCCAAACTCTTGCTGTTTTATCCTCTGAACTCCTGCTAATCTTTCTCCAGAACCCGCGCTGTTTTTTCTCCCACATTCTCACTGATTTATCTCCTAAACTCTCACTCTTTTATCTCCAAAGCTGTCGCTGATTTTTCTCCAGAACTCACACTATTTTATCTCCTGAATGCGGTTTTTCTATCTCCAGAACTCTTGCTGCTTTATCTCCAGAATTGTTGCTGACTTTTCTCCTGAGCTCTTGCTGTTTTATCTCCTGAACTCTCGCTGATTTTACTCCAGAACCCTGGCTGTTTTCTCTCCCAAGCTCTCGGTGTTTTATCCTCTGAACTCCTGCAGATCTTTCTCCAGAACCCTCGCTGTTTTATCTCCTGAATTCTCGCTGTTTTACACATGAATTCTCGCTGTTTTATCCCCTGATCTCTCGTTGCTTTTTCTCCAGAATTCTTGCCGATTTTTCTCCTGAGCTCTTGCTGTTTTATGCTCTGAACTCTCACAGTTTTATCCCCTGAAATCTTGCCATTTTATCTGCTGCACTATCGCTGATTTTCCTACAGAACCCTTGCTGTTGTATAACCCAAACTCTTGCTGTTTTATGCTCTGAACTCTTGCTGATGTTTCTCCAGAACCCTCGCTGTTTTATCTCCCAAACTCTGCCTGTTTTATCCCCTGAACTCTCATTGTTTTATCTTCCGAGCTGTTGCTGCTTTACCCCTGAACTCTCGCTGTTTTATCCCATGAACTCTGGCTGATTTTTGTCCAGGACCCCACCTCTTCTATCTCCCAAGCTCTCTCTGTTTTATCCTCTAACCTCTCACTGTTTTATCTCCCAAGTTCTCGCTTCTTTATCCTCTGAACTCCTGCTAATCTTTCTCCAGAACCCGCACTGTTTTTTCTCCCGAATTCTCACTGATTTATCTCCTAAACTCTCACTCTTTATCTCCAAAGCTGTCGCTAATTATTCTCCAGAACTCACACTATTTTATCTCCTGAACGCTGTTTTTTTTTATCTCCGGAACTCATGCTGTTTTATCTCCAGAATTCTCGTTGACTTTTCTCCTGAGCTCTTGCTTTTTTATCTCCTGAACTCTCGCTGACTTTACTCCAGAACCCTCGCTGTTTTATCTCCCAAGCTCTCGGTGTTTTATCCTCTGAACTCCTGCTGATCTTTCTCCAGAACCCTCGCTGTTTTTTCTCCCAAATTCTCTCTGATTTATCTCCTGAACTCTCACACTTTTATCTCAAAGGCTCTCGCTCATTTTTCTCCAGAACTCACACTATTCTATCTCCTGAACGCTGGCTGTTTTATCCCCTGACCTTTCGGTTTTTTATCCCCCAAATTTTCGCTGTTTTATACCCTGAATTTTCATTGTTTTAGCCTCAGCACTCTCGCCGATTTTTCTCCAGAACCCTCGATGTTTTATCTCCCAAGCTCTTGCTGTTTCATCCCCTAAACTCTCAATTTTTTATCTTTCGAGCTTTTGCTGCTTTACCCCTGATGTCTCGCTGTTTCTTCTCCTGAACTCTCATTGCGCGATCCCCTGAATTCTCGCTGCTTTATCCCCTGAACTCTGGCTGATTATTCTCCAGAATCCTACCTGTTTTATCTCCCAAGCCCTCGCTGTTTTATGCTCTGTACTCCTGCTGATCTTTCTACAGAACATTCGCTATTTTACCTCTCGAATTCTGACTGTTTTATCTCCTGAACTCTCACTCTTTTATCTGCAAAGCTCTCACTGATTTTTCTCCTGAATTCTCACTATTTTATGTCCTGAACTCTGGCTGTTTTATCTCCCGAACTCTCACTCTTTTATCTCCAGAATTCTTGCAGATTTTTCTCCTGAGCTCTTGCTGTTTTACCGCCTGAACTCTTGCTGTTTTTACTCCTGAATTCTCAGTTTTATCTTCGGAATTCTCACTGTTTTATCTCTCAAACACTCGCTGTTTTTTTCTCCAGAAACCTCGCTGTTTTATCTCCTAAACTCTCACTGTTTTATTCCCTGAATTCTCCCTGTTTTATCCCCTGAATTTTCATCTTTAATCCTCTGCACTCTCGCTGATTTTTCTACAGAACCCTCGCTGTTTTATCTCCCAGCTTTCGCAGTTTTATCTTCTGAACTCTCGCTGATTTTTCTCCAGAACCCTTGCTGTTTTGTCTCCCTAGCTCTCGCTCTTTTATCCTCTGAACTCCCACTGATATTTCTTCAGAACCCTTGCTGTTGTATCTCACAAAGTTTCATTGTTATATACCCTGAACTCTCGCTCTATTATCCCCTAAATTCTTGCTGTTTTATCCTCTGCACTCTTGCTGATTTTTCTCCAGAACCCTCGCTGTTTTATCTCCCAAGCTCTCGCTGTTTTATCCTCTGAAATCCCGCTGATATTTCTTCAGAACCCTTGCTGTTGTATCTCATAAAGTTTCATTGTTATATACCCTGAACTCTCGCTCTATTATCCCCTAAATGCTTGCTGTTTTATCCCCTGAATTTTCACTGCTTTATCCTCTGCACTCTTGCTGATTTTATCTCCCAGCTGTCGCTGTTATATCCTCTGAACTCCTGTTGATCTTTCTCCTGAACCCTCGCTGTTTTATCTCCTGAATTCTCGCTGTTTTACACATGAATTCTCGCTGTGTTATCCCCTGATCTCTTGTTGCTTTTTCTCCAGAATTCTTGCCGATTTTTGTTCTGAGCTCTTGCTGTTTTATTCACTGAACTCTCACAGTTTTATCCCCTGAAATCTTGCCATTTTATTCACTGTACTATCGCTGATTTTCCTACAGAACCCTTGCTGTTGTATAACCCAAACTCTTGCTGTTTTATGCTCTGAACTCTTGCTGATGTTTCTCCAGAACCCTCGCTGTTTTATCTTCCAAACTCTGCCTGTTTTATCCCCTGAACTTTCATTGTTTTATCTTCCGAGCTGTTGCTGCTTTACCCGTGAACTCTCGCTGTTTTATCCCATGAACTCAGGATGATTTTTGTCCAGGACCCTAGCTCTTCTATCTCCTAAGCTCTCTCTGTTTTATCCTCTAACCTCTCACTGTTTTATCTCCCAAGTTCTCGCTTTTTTATCCTCTGAACTCCTGCTAATCTTTCTCCAGAACCCGCACTGTTTTTTCTCCCGAATTCTCACTGATTTATCTCCTAAACTCTCACTCTTTATCTCCAAAGCTGTCGCTAATTATTCTCCAGAACTCACACTATTTTATCTCCTGAACGCTGTTTTTTTTTTATCTCTGGAACTCATGCTGTTTTATCTCCAGAATTCTTGTTGACTTTTCTCCTGAGCTCTTGCTTCTTTATCTCCTGAACTCTCGCTGACTTTACTCCAGAACCCTCGCTGTATTATCTCCCAAGCTCTCGGTGTTTTATCCTCTGAACTCCTGCTGATCTTTCTCCAGAACCCTCGCTGTTTTTTCTCCCAAATTCTCTCTGATTTATCTCCTGAACTCTCACTCTTTTATCTCAAAAGCTCTCGCTCATTTTTCTCCAGAACTCACACTATTTTATCTCCTGAACGCTGGCTGTTTTATCCCCTGACCTCTCGGTCTTTTATCCCCCAAATTCTCGCTGTATTATACCCTGAATTTTCATTGTTTTATCCTCAGCACTCTCAACGATTTTTCTCCAGAGCCCTCGATGTTTTATCTCCCAAGCTCTTGCTGTTTTATCCTCTGAAGTCCTGCTGATCTTTCTCCCGATCCCTTGCTGTTTTATCTCCTGAACTCTCGCTGTTTTATCCTCTGAACTTCCGCTGATTTTTCTTCAGAACCCTTGCTGTTTTATCTCACAAAGTCTCACTGTTATATACCCTGAACTCTCGCTCTATTACCCCTAAATTCTTGGCTTGTATCCCCTGAATTTTCACTGCTTTATCCTCTGAACTCCTGCTGATCTTTCTCCTGAATTCTCGCTGTTTTACACATGAATTCTCCGTGCTTTATCCCCAGACCTCTCGTTCCTTTTTCTCCAGAATTCTTGCCGATTTTTGTTCTGAGCTCTTGCTGTTTTATGCCCTGAACTCTCACAGTTTTATCCACTGAAATCTTGCCATTTTATCCACTGAACTATCGCTGATTTTTCTCCTGAACCCTTGCTGTTGTATAACCCAAACTCTTGCTGTTTTATCCTCTGAACTTCTGCTAATCTTTCTCCAGAACCCGCGCTGTTTTTTCTCCCAAATTCTCACTGATTTATCTCCTAAACTCTTTCTCTTTTATCTCCAAAGCTGTCGCTGATTTTTCTCCAGAACTCACACTATTTTATCTCCTGAATGCTGGTTTTTCTATCTCCGGAACTCTTGCTGTTTTATCTCCAGAATTGTTGCTGACTTTTCTCCTGAGCTCTTGCTGTTTTATCTCCTGAACTCTCGCTGATTTTACTCCAGAACCCTGGCTGTTTTCTCTCCCAAGCTCTCGGTGTTTTATCCTCTGAACTCCTGCTGATCTTTCTCCAGAACCCTCGCTGTTTTATCTCCTGAATTCTCGCTGTTTTACACATGAATTCTCGCTGTTTTATCCCCTGATCTCTCGTTCCTTTTTCTCCAGAATTCTTGCCGATTTTTCTCCTGAACTCTTGCTGTTTTATGCTCTGAACTCTCACAGTTTTATCCCCTGAAATCTTGCCATTTTATCCGCTGAACTATCGCTGATTTTCCTGCAGAACCCTTGCTGTTGTATAACCCAAACTCTTGCTGTTTTATCCTCTGAACTCCTGCTACTTTTTCTCCAGAACCCGCACTGTTTTTTCTCCCGAATTCTCACTGATTTATCTCCTAAACTCTCACTCTTTATCTCCAAAGCTGTCGCTGATTTTTCTCCAGAACTCACACTATTTTATCTCCTGAACGCTGGTTTTGTTATCTCCGGAACTCTTGCTGTTTTATCTCCAGTATTCTTGCTGACTTTTCTCCTGAGCTCTTGCTGTTTTATCTCCTGAACTCTCGCTGATTTTGCTCCAGAACCCTCGCTGTTTTATCTCCCAATCTCTCGGCGTTTTTTCCTCTGAACTCCTGCTGATCTTTCTCCAGAACCCTCGCTCTTTTTTCTCCCAAATTCTCTCTGATTTATCTCCTGAACTTTTGTTCTTTTATCTCAAAGGCTCTCGCTCATTTTTCTCCAGAACTCACACTATTTTATCTCCTGAACGCTGGCTATTTTATCCCCTGACCTCTCGGTCTTTATCCCCCAAATTCTCGCTGTATTATACCCTGAATTTTCATTGTTTTATCCTCAGCACTCTCGCCGATTTTTCTCCAGAACCCTCGATGTTTTATCTCCCAAGCTCTTGCTGTTTTATCCTCTGAACTCCTGCTGATCTTTCTCCAGATCCCTTGCTGTTTTATCTCCTGAACTCTCGCTGTTTTATCCCATGAACTCTGGCTGATTTTTGTCCAGGACCCCACCTCTTCTATCTCCCAAGCTCTCTCTGTTTTATCCTCTAACCTCTCACTGTTTTATCTCCCAAGTTCTCGCTTCTTTATCCTCTGAACTCCTGCTAATCTTTCTCCAGAACCCGCACTGTTTTTTCTCCCGAATTCTCACTGATTTATCTCCTAAACTCTCACTCTTTATCTCCAAAGCTGTCGCTAATTATTCTCCAGAACTCACACTATTTTATCTCCTGAACGCTGTTTTTTTTTATCTCCGGAACTCATGCTGTTTTATCTCCAGAATTCTCGTTGACTTTTCTCCTGAGCTCTTGCTTTTTTATCTCCTGAACTCTCGCTGACTTTACTCCAGAACCCTCGCTGTTTTATCTCCCAAGCTCTCGGTGTTTTATCCTCTGAACTCCTGCTGATCTTTCTCCAGAACCCTCGCTGTTTTTTCTCCCAAATTCTCTCTGATTTATCTCCTGAACTCTCACACTTTTATCTCAAAGGCTCTCGCTCATTTTTCTCCAGAACTCACACTATTCTATCTCCTGAACGCTGGCTGTTTTATCCCCTGACCTTTCGGTTTTTTATCCCCCAAATTTTCGCTGTTTTATACCCTGAATTTTCATTGTTTTAGCCTCAGCACTCTCGCCGATTTTTCTCCAGAACCCTCGATGTTTTATCTCCCAAGCTCTTGCTGTTTCATCCCCTAAACTCTCAATTTTTTATCTTTCGAGCTTTTGCTGCTTTACCCCTGATGTCTCGCTGTTTCTTCTCCTGAACTCTCATTGCGCGATCCCCTGAATTCTCGCTGCTTTATCCCCTGAACTCTGGCTGATTATTCTCCAGAATCCTACCTGTTTTATCTCCCAAGCCCTCGCTGTTTTATGCTCTGTACTCCTGCTGATCTTTCTACAGAACATTCGCTATTTTACCTCTCGAATTCTGACTGTTTTATCTCCTGAACTCTCACTCTTTTATCTGCAAAGCTCTCACTGATTTTTCTCCTGAATTCTCACTATTTTATGTCCTGAACTCTGGCTGTTTTATCTCCCGAACTCTCACTCTTTTATCTCCAGAATTCTTGCAGATTTTTCTCCTGAGCTCTTGCTGTTTTACCGCCTGAACTCTTGCTGTTTTTACTCCTGAATTCTCAGTTTTATCTTCGGAATTCTCACTGTTTTATCTCTCAAACACTCGCTGTTTTTTTCTCCAGAAACCTCGCTGTTTTATCTCCTAAACTCTCACTGTTTTATTCCCTGAATTCTCCCTGTTTTATCCCCTGAATTTTCATCTTTAATCCTCTGCACTCTCGCTGATTTTTCTACAGAACCCTCGCTGTTTTATCTCCCAGCTTTCGCAGTTTTATCTTCTGAACTCTCGCTGATTTTTCTCCAGAACCCTTGCTGTTTTGTCTCCCTAGCTCTCGCTCTTTTATCCTCTGAACTCCCACTGATATTTCTTCAGAACCCTTGCTGTTGTATCTCACAAAGTTTCATTGTTATATACCCTGAACTCTCGCTCTATTATCCCCTAAATTCTTGCTGTTTTATCCTCTGCACTCTTGCTGATTTTTCTCCAGAACCCTCGCTGTTTTATCTCCCAAGCTCTCGCTGTTTTATCCTCTGAAATCCCGCTGATATTTCTTCAGAACCCTTGCTGTTGTATCTCATAAAGTTTCATTGTTATATACCCTGAACTCTCGCTCTATTATCCCCTAAATGCTTGCTGTTTTATCCCCTGAATTTTCACTGCTTTATCCTCTGCACTCTTGCTGATTTTATCTCCCAGCTGTCGCTGTTATATCCTCTGAACTCCTGTTGATCTTTCTCCTGAACCCTCGCTGTTTTATCTCCTGAATTCTCGCTGTTTTACAGCTGAATTCTCGCTGTGTTATCCCCTGATCTCTTGTTGCTTTTTCTCCAGAATTCTTGCCGATTTTTGTTCTGAGCTCTTGCTGTTTTATTCACTGAACTCTCACAGTTTTATCCCCTGAAATCTTGCCATTTTATTCACTGTACTATCGCTGATTTTCCTACAGAACCCTTGCTGTTGTATAACCCAAACTCTTGCTGTTTTATGCTCTGAACTCTTGCTGATGTTTCTCCAGAACCCTCGCTGTTTTATCTTCCAAACTCTGCCTGTTTTATCCCCTGAACTTTCATTGTTTTATCTTCCGAGCTGTTGCTGCTTTACCCGTGAACTCTCGCTGTTTTATCCCATGAACTCAGGATGATTTTTGTCCAGGACCCTAGCTCTTCTATCTCCTAAGCTCTCTCTGTTTTATCCTCTAACCTCTCACTGTTTTATCTCCCAAGTTCTCGCTTTTTTATCCTCTGAACTCCTGCTAATCTTTCTCCAGAACCCGCACTGTTTTTTCTCCCGAATTCTCACTGATTTATCTCCTAAACTCTCACTCTTTATCTCCAAAGCTGTCGCTAATTATTCTCCAGAACTCACACTATTTTATCTCCTGAACGCTGTTTTTTTTTTATCTCTGGAACTCATGCTGTTTTATCTCCAGAATTCTTGTTGACTTTTCTCCTGAGCTCTTGCTTCTTTATCTCCTGAACTCTCGCTGACTTTACTCCAGAACCCTCGCTGTATTATCTCCCAAGCTCTCGGTGTTTTATCCTCTGAACTCCTGCTGATCTTTCTCCAGAACCCTCGCTGTTTTTTCTCCCAAATTCTCTCTGATTTATCTCCTGAACTCTCACTCTTTTATCTCAAAAGCTCTCGCTCATTTTTCTCCAGAACTCACACTATTTTATCTCCTGAACGCTGGCTGTTTTATCCCCTGACCTCTCGGTCTTTTATCCCCCAAATTCTCGCTGTATTATACCCTGAATTTTCATTGTTTTATCCTCAGCACTCTCAACGATTTTTCTCCAGAGCCCTCGATGTTTTATCTCCCAAGCTCTTGCTGTTTTATCCTCTGAAGTCCTGCTGATCTTTCTCCCGATCCCTTGCTGTTTTATCTCCTGAACTCTCGCTGTTTTATCCTCTGAACTTCCGCTGATTTTTCTTCAGAACCCTTGCTGTTTTATCTCACAAAGTCTCACTGTTATATACCCTGAACTCTCGCTCTATTACCCCTAAATTCTTGGCTTGTATCCCCTGAATTTTCACTGCTTTATCCTCTGAACTCCTGCTGATCTTTCTCCTGAATTCTCGCTGTTTTACACATGAATTCTCCGTGCTTTATCCCCAGACCTCTCGTTCCTTTTTCTCCAGAATTCTTGCCGATTTTTGTTCTGAGCTCTTGCTGTTTTATGCCCTGAACTCTCACAGTTTTATCCACTGAAATCTTGCCATTTTATCCACTGAACTATCGCTGATTTTTCTCCTGAACCCTTGCTGTTGTATAACCCAAACTCTTGCTGTTTTATCCTCTGAACTTCTGCTAATCTTTCTCCAGAACCCGCGCTGTTTTTTCTCCCAAATTCTCACTGATTTATCTCCTAAACTCTTTCTCTTTTATCTCCAAAGCTGTCGCTGATTTTTCTCCAGAACTCACACTATTTTATCTCCTGAATGCTGGTTTTTCTATCTCCGGAACTCTTGCTGTTTTATCTCCAGAATTGTTGCTGACTTTTCTCCTGAGCTCTTGCTGTTTTATCTCCTGAACTCTCGCTGATTTTACTCCAGAACCCTGGCTGTTTTCTCTCCCAAGCTCTCGGTGTTTTATCCTCTGAACTCCTGCTGATCTTTCTCCAGAACCCTCGCTGTTTTATCTCCTGAATTCTCGCTGTTTTACACATGAATTCTCGCTGTTTTATCCCCTGATCTCTCGTTCCTTTTTCTCCAGAATTCTTGCCGATTTTTCTCCTGAACTCTTGCTGTTTTATGCTCTGAACTCTCACAGTTTTATCCCCTGAAATCTTGCCATTTTATCCGCTGAACTATCGCTGATTTTCCTGCAGAACCCTTGCTGTTGTATAACCCAAACTCTTGCTGTTTTATCCTCTGAACTCCTGCTACTTTTTCTCCAGAACCCGCACTGTTTTTTCTCCCGAATTCTCACTGATTTATCTCCTAAACTCTCACTCTTTATCTCCAAAGCTGTCGCTGATTTTTCTCCAGAACTCACACTATTTTATCTCCTGAACGCTGGTTTTGTTATCTCCGGAACTCTTGCTGTTTTATCTCCAGTATTCTTGCTGACTTTTCTCCTGAGCTCTTGCTGTTTTATCTCCTGAACTCTCGCTGATTTTGCTCCAGAACCCTCGCTGTTTTATCTCCCAATCTCTCGGCGTTTTTTCCTCTGAACTCCTGCTGATCTTTCTCCAGAACCCTCGCTCTTTTTTCTCCCAAATTCTCTCTGATTTATCTCCTGAACTTTTGTTCTTTTATCTCAAAGGCTCTCGCTCATTTTTCTCCAGAACTCACACTATTTTATCTCCTGAACGCTGGCTATTTTATCCCCTGACCTCTCGGTCTTTATCCCCCAAATTCTCGCTGTATTATACCCTGAATTTTCATTGTTTTATCCTCAGCACTCTCGCCGATTTTTCTCCAGAACCCTCGATGTTTTATCTCCCAAGCTCTTGCTGTTTTATCCTCTGAACTCCTGCTGATCTTTCTCCAGATCCCTTGCTGTTTTATCTCCTGAACTCTCGCTGTTTTATCCCATGAACTCTGGCTGATTTTTGTCCAGGACCCCACCTCTTCTATCTCCCAAGCTCTCTCTGTTTTATCCTCTAACCTCTCACTGTTTTATCTCCCAAGTTCTCGCTTCTTTATCCTCTGAACTCCTGCTAATCTTTCTCCAGAACCCGCACTGTTTTTTCTCCCGAATTCTCACTGATTTATCTCCTAAACTCTCACTCTTTATCTCCAAAGCTGTCGCTAATTATTCTCCAGAACTCACACTATTTTATCTCCTGAACGCTGTTTTTTTTTTATCTCCGGAACTCATGCTGTTTTATCTCCAGAATTCTCGTTGACTTTTCTCCTGAGCTCTTGCTTTTTTATCTCCTGAACTCTCGCTGACTTTACTCCAGAACCCTCGCTGTTTTATCTCCCAAGCTCTCGGTGTTTTATCCTCTGAACTCCTGCTGATCTTTCTCCAGAACCCTCGCTGTTTTTTCTCCCAAATTCTCTCTGATTTATCTCCTGAACTCTCACACTTTTATCTCAAAGGCTCTCGCTCATTTTTCTCCAGAACTCACACTATTCTATCTCCTGAACGCTGGCTGTTTTATCCCCTGACCTTTCGGTTTTTTATCCCCCAAATTTTCGCTGTTTTATACCCTGAATTTTCATTGTTTTAGCCTCAGCACTCTCGCCGATTTTTCTCCAGAACCCTCGATGTTTTATCTCCCAAGCTCTTGCTGTTTCATCCCCTAAACTCTCAATTTTTTATCTTTCGAGCTTTTGCTGCTTTACCCCTGATGTCTCGCTGTTTCTTCTCCTGAACTCTCATTGCGCGATCCCCTGAATTCTCGCTGCTTTATCCCCTGAACTCTGGCTGATTATTCTCCAGAATCCTACCTGTTTTATCTCCCAAGCCCTCGCTGTTTTATGCTCTGTACTCCTGCTGATCTTTCTACAGAACATTCGCTATTTTACCTCTCGAATTCTGACTGTTTTATCTCCTGAACTCTCACTCTTTTATCTGCAAAGCTCTCACTGATTTTTCTCCTGAATTCTCACTATTTTATGTCCTGAACTCTGGCTGTTTTATCTCCCGAAATCTCACTCTTTTATCTCCAGAATTCTTGCAGATTTTTCTCCTGAGCTCTTGCTGTTTTACCGCCTGAACTCTTGCTGTTTTTACTCCTGAATTCTCAGTTTTATCTTCGGAATTCTCACTGTTTTATCTCTCAAACACTCGCTGTTTTTTTCTCCAGAAACCTCGCTGTTTTATCTCCTAAACTCTCACTGTTTTATTCCCTGAATTCTCCCTGTTTTATCCCCTGAATTTTCATCTTTAATCCTCTGCACTCTCGCTGATTTTTCTACAGAACCCTCGCTGTTTTATCTCCCAGCTTTCGCAGTTTTATCTTCTGAACTCTCGCTGATTTTTCTCCAGAACCCTTGCTGTTTTGTCTCCCTAGCTCTCGCTCTTTTATCCTCTGAACTCCCACTGATATTTCTTCAGAACCCTTGCTGTTGTATCTCACAAAGTTTCATTGTTATATACCCTGAACTCTCGCTCTATTATCCCCTAAATTCTTGCTGTTTTATCCTCTGCACTCTTGCTGATTTTTCTCCAGAACCCTCGCTGTTTTATCTCCCAAGCTCTCGCTGTTTTATCCTCTGAAATCCCGCTGATATTTCTTCAGAACCCTTGCTGTTGTATCTCATAAAGTTTCATTGTTATATACCCTGAACTCTCGCTCTATTATCCCCTAAATGCTTGCTGTTTTATCCCCTGAATTTTCACTGCTTTATCCTCTGCACTCTTGCTGATTTTATCTCCCAGCTGTCGCTGTTATATCCTCTGAACTCCTGTTGATCTTTCTCCTGAACCCTCGCTGTTTTATCTCCTGAATTCTCGCTGTTTTACAGCTGAATTCTCGCTGTGTTATCCCCTGATCTCTTGTTGCTTTTTCTCCAGAATTCTTGCCGATTTTTGTTCTGAGCTCTTGCTGTTTTATTCACTGAACTCTCACAGTTTTATCCCCTGAAATCTTGCCATTTTATTCACTGTACTATCGCTGATTTTCCTACAGAACCCTTGCTGTTGTATAACCCAAACTCTTGCTGTTTTATGCTCTGAACTCTTGCTGATGTTTCTCCAGAACCCTCGCTGTTTTATCTTCCAAACTCTGCCTGTTTTATCCCCTGAACTTTCATTGTTTTATCTTCCGAGCTGTTGCTGCTTTACCCGTGAACTCTCGCTGTTTTATCCCATGAACTCAGGATGATTTTTGTCCAGGACCCTAGCTCTTCTATCTCCTAAGCTCTCTCTGTTTTATCCTCTAACCTCTCACTGTTTTATCTCCCAAGTTCTCGCTTTTTTATCCTCTGAACTCCTGCTAATCTTTCTCCAGAACCCGCACTGTTTTTTCTCCCGAATTCTCACTGATTTATCTCCTAAACTCTCACTCTTTATCTCCAAAGCTGTCGCTAATTATTCTCCAGAACTCACACTATTTTATCTCCTGAACGCTGTTTTTTTTTATCTCTGGAACTCATGCTGTTTTATCTCCAGAATTCTTGTTGACTTTTCTCCTGAGCTCTTGCTTCTTTATCTCCTGAACTCTCGCTGACTTTTACTCCAGAACCCTCGCTGTATTATCTCCCAAGCTCTCGGTGTTTTATCCTCTGAACTCCTGCTGATCTTTCTCCAGAACCCTCGCTGTTTTTTCTCCCAAATTCTCTCTGATTTATCTCCTGAACTCTCACTCTTTTATCTCAAAAGCTCTCGCTCATTTTTCTCCAGAACTCACACTATTTTATCTCCTGAACGCTGGCTGTTTTATCCCCTGACCTCTCGGTCTTTTATCCCCCAAATTCTCGCTGTATTATACCCTGAATTTTCATTGTTTTATCCTCAGCACTCTCAACGATTTTTCTCCAGAGCCCTCGATGTTTTATCTCCCAAGCTCTTGCTGTTTTATCCTCTGAAGTCCTGCTGATCTTTCTCCCGATCCCTTGCTGTTTTATCTCCTGAACTCTCGCTGTTTTATCCTCTGAACTTCGCTGATTTTTCTTCAGAACCCTTGCTGTTTTATCTCACAAAGTCTCACTGTTATATACCCTGAACTCTCGCTCTATTACCCCTAAATTCTTGGCTTGTATCCCCTGAATTTTCACTGCTTTATCCTCTGAACTCCTGCTGATCTTTCTCCTGAATTCTCGCTGTTTTACACATGAATTCTCCGTGCTTTATCCCCAGACCTCTCGTTCCTTTTTCTCCAGAATTCTTGCCGATTTTTGTTCTGAGCTCTTGCTGTTTTATGCCCTGAACTCTCACAGTTTTATCCACTGAAATCTTGCCATTTTATCCACTGAACTATCGCTGATTTTTCTCCTGAACCCTTGCTGTTGTATAACCCAAACTCTTGCTGTTTTATCCTCTGAACTTCTGCTAATCTTTCTCCAGAACCCGCGCTGTTTTTTCTCTCAAATTCTCACTGATTTATCTCCTAAACTCTTTCTCTTTTATCTCCAAAGCTGTCGCTGATTTTTCTCCAGAACTCACACTATTTATCTCCTGAATGCTGGTTTTTCTATCTCCGGAACTCTTGCTGTTTTATCTCCAGAATTGTTGCTGACTTTTCTCCTGAGCTCTTGCTGTTTTATCTCCTGAACTCTCGCTGATTTTACTCCAGAACCCTGGCTGTTTTCTCTCCCCAAGCTCTCGGTGTTTTATCCTCTGAACTCCTGCTGATCTTTCTCCAGAACCCTCGCTGTTTTATCTCCTGAATTCTCGCTGTTTTTACACATGAATTCTCGCTGTTTTATCCCCTGATCTCTCGTTCCTTTTTCTCCAGAATTCTTGCCGATTTTTCTCCTGAACTCTTGCTGTTTTATGCTCTGACTCTCACAGTTTTATCCCCTGAAATCTTGCCATTTTATCCGCTGAACTATCGCTGATTTTTCCTGCAGAACCTTGCTGTTGTATAACCCAAACTCTTGCTGTTTTATCCTCTGAACTCCTGCTACTTTTTCTCCAGAACCCGCACTGTTTTTTCTCCCCGAATTCTCACTGATTTATCTCCTAAACTCTCACTCTTTATCTCCAAAGCTGTCGCTGATTTTTCTCCAGAACTCACACTATTTTATCTCCTGAACGCTGGTTTTGTTATCTCCAGAACTCTTGCTGTTTTATCTCCAGTATTCTTGCTGACTTTTCTCCTGAGCTCTTGCTGTTTTATCTCCTGAACTCTCGCTGATTTTGCTCCAGAACCCTCGCTGTTTTATCTCCCAATCTCTCGGCGTTTTTTCCTCTGAACTCCTGCTGATCTTTCTCCAGAACCCTCGCTCTTTTTTCTCCCAAATTCTCTCTGATTTATCTCCTGAACTTTTGTTCTTTTATCTCAAAGGCTCTCGCTCATTTTTCTCCAGAACTCACACTATTTTATCTCCTGAACGCTGGCTATTTTATCCCCTGACCTCTCGGTCTTTATCCCCCAAATTCTCGCTGTATTATACCCTGAATTTTCATTGTTTTATCCTCAGCACTCTCGCCGATTTTTCTCCAGAACCCTCGATGTTTTATCTCCCAAGCTCTTGCTGTTTTATCCTCTGAACTCCTGCTGATCTTTCTCCAGATCCCTTGCTGTTTTATCTCCTGAACTCTCGCTGTTTTATCCCCTGAACTCTGGCTGATTTTTCTACAAAATCCTCGCTGTTTTATCTCCCAAACTCTGGCTGTTTCATCCCCTAAACTCTCAATGTTTTATCTTTCGAGCTTTTGCTGCTTTACCCCTGATCTCTCGCTGTTTCTTCTCCTGAACTCTCATTGCGCTATCCCCTGAATTCTCGCTGCTTTATCCCCTGAACTGTGGCTGATTATTCTCCAGAATCCTACCTGTTTTATCTCCCAAGCCCTCGCTGTTTTATGCTCTGAACTCCTGCTGATCTTTCTACAGAACATTCGCTGTTTTACCTCTCGAATTCTGACTGTTTTATCTCCTGAACTCTCACTCTTTTATCTGCAAAGCACTGACTGATTTTTCTCCTGAATTCTCACTATTTTATGTCCTGAACTCTGGCTGTTTTATCTCCCGAACTCTCGCTCTTTTATCTCCAGAATTCTTGCAGATTTTTCTCCTGAGCTCTTGCTGTTTTATCCCCTGAACTCTGGCTGATTTTTCTACAAAACCCTCGCTGCTTTATCTCCCAAACTCTGGCTGTTTCATCCCCTAAACTCTCAATGTTTTATCTTTCGAGCTTTTGCTGCTTTACCCCTGAACTCTCGCTGTTTTTTCTCCTGAACTCTCATTGCTCTATCCCCTGAATTCTCTGTTCTGTCTCACAAAGTCTCACTGTTTTATCACATGAACGCTGGCTGTGTTATTGCCTGAACTGTGGTTGATTTTTCTCTAGAACCCTCGCTGTTTTATCTCCCAAACTCTCACGGTTTTATCCCCTGAACTCTCATTGTTTTATCTTCTGAGCTTTTGCTGCTTAACCCCTGAACTCTCGCTGTTTTATCCCCTGATCTCTCAGTGTTTTATCCAATGAATTTTTGCTGCTTTATCCCCTGAACTCTGGCTGATTATTATCCAGAATCCTAGCTGTTTTATCTCCAGAATTCATGCTGATTTTTCTCCTGAGCTCTTACTGTTTTATCTCCTGAACTCTCGTTAATTTTACTCCAGAACCCTTGCTGTTTTAGCTCACAAACACTGAATGTTTTATCTCCCATACTCTCGCTGATTTTTCTCCAGAATTCTTGCTGATTTTCCCCAGAATTCTTGCTATTTTATCTCCCAAACTCTTTCTGTTTTATCCCTTGAACTCTCACGGTCCCTGAACTTTCACTGCTTTACCCCTGAACTCTCGCTCTTTTATCCCCTGGGCTCTTGCTGTTTTATCACTTGAATTCTCGCTGTTTTATCACCTGTACTCTCGCTGATTTTTTCTCCAGACCCCTTGCTGTTGTATCTCCCAAACTCTTGCTGTTTTATCCTCTGCACTCTTGCTGATTTTTCTCCAGAACCCTCGCTGTTTTATCTCCCAAGCTCTCGCTGTTTTATCCTCTGAAATCCCGCTGATATTTCTTCAGAACCCTTGCTGTTTTATCTCACAAAGTCTCATTGTTATATACCCTGAACTCTCGCTCTATTATCCCCTAAATTCTTGCTGTTTTATCCCCTGAATTTTCACTGCTTTATCCTCTACACTCTTGCTGATTTTATCTCCCAGCTGTCGCTGTTATATCCTCTGAACTCCTGTTGATCTTTCTCCTGAACCCTCGCTGTTTTATCTCCTGAATTCTCGCTGTTTTACAGCTGAATTCTCGCTGTGTTATCCCCTGATCTCTTGTTGCTTTTTCTCCAGAATTCTTGCCGATTTTTGTTCTGAGCTCTTGCTGTTTTATTCACTGAACTCTCACAGTTTTATCCCCTGAAATCTTGCCATTTTATTCACTGTACTATCGCTGATTTTCCTACAGAACCCTTGCTGTTGTATAACCCAAACTCTTGCTGTTTTATGCTCTGAACTCTTGCTGATGTTTCTCCAGAACCCTCGCTGTTTTATCTTCCAAACTCTGCCTGTTTTATCCCCTGAACTTTCATTGTTTTATCTTCCGAGCTGTTGCTGCTTTACCCGTGAACTCTCGCTGTTTTATCCCATGAACTCAGGCTGATTTTTGTCCAGGACCCTAGCTCTTCTATCTCCTAAGCTCTCTCTGTTTTATCCTCTAACCTCTCACTGTTTTATCTCCCAAGTTCTCGCTTTTTTATCCTCTGAACTCCTGCTAATCTTTCTCCAGAACCCGCACTGTTTTTTCTCCAGAATTCTCACTGATTTATCTCCTAAACTCTCACTCTTTATCTCCAAAGCTGTCGCTAATTATTCTCCAGAACTCACACTATTTTATCTCCTGAACGCTGTTTTTTTTTATCTCTGGAACTCATGCTGTTTTATCTCCAGAATTCTTGTTGACTTTTCTCCTGAGCTCTTGCTTCTTTATCTCCTGAACTCTCGCTGACTTTACTCCAGAACCCTCGCTGTATTATCTCCCAAGCTCTCGGTGTTTTATCCTCTGAACTCCTGCTGATCTTTCTCCAGAACCCTCGCTGTTTTTTCTCCCAAATTCTCTCTGATTTATCTCCTGAACTCTCACTCTTTTATCTCAAAAGCTCTCGCTCATTTTTCTCCAGAACTCACACTATTTTATCTCCTGAACGCTGGCTGTTTTATCCCCTGACCTCTCGGTCTTTTATCCCCCAAATTCTCGCTGTATTATACCCTGAATTTTCATTGTTTTATCCTCAGCACTCTCAACGATTTTTCTCCAGAGCCCTCGATGTTTTATCTCCCAAGCTCTTGCTGTTTTATCCTCTGAAGTCCTGCTGATCTTTCTCCCGATCCCTTGCTGTTTTATCTCCTGAACTCTCGCTGTTTTATCCTCTGAACTTCCGCTGATTTTTCTTCAGAACCCTTGCTGTTTTATCTCACAAAGGCTCACTGTTATATACCCTGAACTCTCGCTCTATTACCCCTAAATTCTTGGCTTGTATCCCCTGAATTTTCACTGCTTTATCCTCTGAACTCCTGCTGATCTTTCTCCTGAATTCTCGCTGTTTTACACATGAATTCTCCGTGCTTTATCCCCAGACCTCTCGTTCCTTTTTCTCCAGAATTCTTGCCGATTTTTGTTCTGAGCTCTTGCTGTTTTATGCCCTGAACTCTCACAGTTTTATCCACTGAAATCTTGCCATTTTATCCACTGAACTATCGCTGATTTTTCTCCTGAACCCTTGCTGTTGTATAACCCAAACTCTTGCTGTTTTATCCTCTGAACTTCTGCTAATCTTTCTCCAGAACCCGCGCTGTTTTTTCTCCCAAATTCTCACTGATTTATCTCCTAAACTCTTTCTCTTTTATCTCCAAAGCTGTCGCTGATTTTTCTCCAGAACTCACACTATTTTATCTCCTGAATGCTGGTTTTTCTATCTCCGGAACTCTTGCTGTTTTATCTCCAGAATTGTTGCTGACTTTTCTCCTGAGCTCTTGCTGTTTTATCTCCTGAACTCTCGCTGATTTTACTCCAGAACCCTGGCTGTTTTCTCTCCCAAGCTCTCGGTGTTTTATCCTCTGAACTCCTGCTGATCTTTCTCCAGAACCCTCGCTGTTTTATCTCCTGAATTCTCGCTGTTTTACACATGAATTCTCGCTGTTTTATCCCCTGATCTCTCGTTCCTTTTTCTCCAGAATTCTTGCCGATTTTTCTCCTGAACTCTTGCTGTTTTATGCTCTGAACTCTCACAGTTTTATCCCCTGAAATCTTGCCATTTTATCCGCTGAACTATCGCTGATTTTCCTGCAGAACCCTTGCTGTTGTATAACCCAAACTCTTGCTGTTTTATCCTCTGAACTCCTGCTACTTTTTCTCCAGAACCCGCACTGTTTTTTCTCCCGAATTCTCACTGATTTATCTCCTAAACTCTCACTCTTTATCTCCAAAGCTGTCGCTGATTTTTCTCCAGAACTCACACTATTTTATCTCCTGAACGCTGGTTTTGTTATCTCCGGAACTCTTGCTGTTTTATCTCCAGTATTCTTGCTGAATTTTCTCCTGAGCTCTTGCTGTTTTATCTCCTGAACTCTCGCTGATTTTGCTCCAGAACCCTCGCTGTTTTATCTCCAATCTCTCGGCGTTTTTTCCTCTGAACTCCTGCTGATCTTTCTCCAGAACCCTCGCTCTTTTTTCTCCCAAATTCTCTCTGATTTATCTCCTGAACTTTTGTTCTTTTATCTCAAAGGCTCTCGCTCATTTTTCTCCAGAACTCACACTATTTTATCTCCTGAACGCTGGCTATTTTATCCCCTGACCTCTCGGTCTTTATCCCCCAAATTCTCGCTGTATTATACCCTGAATTTTCATTGTTTTATCCTCAGCACTCTCGCCGATTTTTCTCCAGAACCCTCGATGTTTTATCTCCCAAGCTCTTGCTGTTTTATCCTCTGAACTCCTGCTGATCTTTCTCCAGATCCCTTGCTGTTTTATCTCCTGAACTCTCGCTGTTTTATCCCCTGAACTCTGGCTGATTTTTCTACAAAATCCTCGCTGTTTTATCTCCCAAAACTCTGGCTGTTTCATCCCCTAAACTCTCAATGTTTTATCTTTCGAGCTTTTGCTGCTTTACCCCTGAACTCTCGCTGTTTTTTCTCCTGAACTCTCATTGCGCTATCCCCTGAATTCTCGCTGCTTTATCCCCTGAACTGTGGCTGATTATTCTCCAGAATCCTACCTGTTTTATCTCCCAAGCCCTCGCTGTTTTATGCTCTGAACTCCTGCTGATCTTTCTACAGAACATTCGCTGTTTTACCTCTCGAATTCTGACTGTTTTATCTCCTGAACTCTCACTCTTTTATCTGCAAAGCACTGACTGATTTTTCTCCTGAATTCTCACTATTTTATGTCCTGAACTCTGGCTGTTTTATCTCCCGAACTCTCGCTCTTTTATCTCCAGAATTCTTGCAGATTTTTCTCCTGAGCTCTTGCTGTTTTATCCCCTGAACTCTGGCTGATTTTTCTACAAAACCCTCGCTGCTTTATCTCCCAAACTCTGGCTGTTTCATCCCCTAAACTCTCAATGTTTTATCTTTCGAGCTTTTGCTGCTTTACCCCTGAACTCTCGCTGTTTTTTCTCCTGAACTCTCATTGCTCTATCCCCTGAATTCTCTGTTCTGTCTCACAAAGTCTCACTGTTTTATCACATGAACGCTGGCTGTGTTATTGCCCTGAACTGTGGTTGATTTTTCTCTAGAACCCTCGCTGTTTTATCTCCCAAACTCTCACGGTTTTATCCCTGAACTCTCATTGTTTTATCTTCTGAGCTTTTGCTGCTTAACCCCTGAACTCTCGCTGTTTTATCCCCTGATCTCTCAGTGTTTTATCCAATGAATTTTTGCTGCTTTATCCCCTGAACTCTGGCTGATTATTATCCAGAATCCTAGCTGTTTTATCTCCAGAATTCATGCTGATTTTTCTCCTGAGCTCTTACTGTTTTATCTCCTGAACTCTCGTTAATTTTACTCCAGAACCCTTGCTGTTTTAGCTCACAAACACTGAATGTTTTATCTCCCATACTCTCGCTGATTTTTCTCCAGAATTCTTGCTGATTTTCCCCAGAATTCTTGCTATTTTATCTCCCAAACTCTTTCTGTTTTATCCCTTGAACTCTCACGGTCCCTGAACTTTCACTGCTTTACCCCTGAACTCTCGCTCTTTTATCCCCTGGGCTCTTGCTGTTTTATCACTTGAATTCTCGCTGTTTTATCACCTGTACTCTCGCTGATTTTTTCTCCAGACCCCTTGCTGTTGTATCTCCCAAACTCTTGCTGTTTTATCCTCTGCACTCTTGCTGATTTTTCTCCAGAACCCTCGCTGTTTTATCTCCCAAGCTCTCGCTGTTTTATCCTCTGAAATCCCGCTGATATTTCTTCAGAACCCTTGCTGTTTTATCTCACAAAGTCTCATTGTTATATACCCTGAACTCTCGCTCTATTATCCCCTAAATTCTTGCTGTTTTATCCCCTGAATTTTCACTGCTTTATCCTCTACACTCTTGCTGATTTTATCTCCCAGCTGTCGCTGTTATATCCTCTGAACTCCTGTTGATCTTTCTCCTGAACCCTCGCTGTTTTATCTCCTGAATTCTCGCTGTTTTACAGCTGAATTCTAGCTGTTTTATCCCCTGATCTCTTGTTGCTTTTTCTCCAGAATTCTTGCCGATTTTTGTTCTGAGCTCTTGCTGTTTTATCCCCTGAACTCTCATTGTTTTATCTTCCGAGCTGTTGCTGCTTTACCCGTGAACTCTCGCTCTTTTATCCCATGAACTCAGGCTGATTTTTGTCCAGGACCCTAGCTCTTCTATCTCCTAAGCTCTCTCTGTTTTATCCTCTAACCTCTCACTGTTTTATCTCCCAAGTTCTCGCTTTTTTATCCTCTGAACTCCTGCTAATCTTTCTCCAGAACCCGCACTGTTTTTTCTCCCGAATTCTCACTGATTTATCTCCTAAACTCTCACTCTTTATCTCCAAAGCTGTCGCTAATTATTCTCCAGAACTCACACTATTTTATCTCCTGAACGCTGTTTTTTTTTTATCTCCGGAACTCATGCTGTTTTATCTCCAGAATTCTTGTTGACTTTTCTCCTGAGCTCTTGCTTCTTTATCTCCTGAACTCTCGCTGACTTTACTCCAGAACCCTCGCTGTATTATCTCCCAAGCTCTCGGTGTTTTATCCTCTGAACTCCTGCTGATCTTTCTCCAGAACCCTCGCTGTTTTTTCTCCCAAATTCTCTCTGATTTATCTCCTGAACTCTCACTCCTTTATCTCAAAAGCTCTCGCTCATTTTTCTCCAGAACTCACACTATTTTATCGCCTGAACGCTGGCTGTTTTATCCCCTGACCTCTCGGTCTTTTATCCCCCAAATTCTCGCTGTATTATACCCTGAATTTTCATTGTTTTATCCTCAGCACTCTCGCCGATTTTTCTCCAGAGCCCTCGATGTTTTATCTCCCAAGCTCTTGCTCTTTTATCCTCTGAAGTCCTGCTGATCTTTCTCCAGATCCGTTGCTGTTTTATCTCCTGAACTCTCGCTGTTTTATCCTCTGAACTTCCGCTGATCTTTCTTCAGAACCCTTGCTGTTTTATCTCACAAAGTCTCACTGTTATATACCCTGAACTCTCGCTCTATTACCCCTAAATTCTTGGCTTGTATCCCCTGAATTTTCACTGCTTTATCCTCTGAACTCCTGCTGATCTTTCTCCTGAACCCTCGCTGTTTTATCTCCTGAATTCTCGCTGTTTTACACATGAATTCTCCCTGCTTTATCCCCAGACCTCTCGTTTCTTTTTCTCCAGAATTCTTGCCGATTTTTGTTCTGAGCTCTTGCTGTTTTATGCCCTGAACTCTCACAGTTTTATCCACTGAAATCTTGCCATTTTATCCACTGAACTATCGCTGATTTTTCTCCTGAACCCTTGCTGTTGTATAACCCAAACTCTTGCTGTTTTATCCTCTGAACTTCTGCTAATCTTTCTCCAGAACCCGCGCTGTTTTTTCTCCCAAATTCTCACTGATTTATCTCCTAAACTCTCTCTCTTTTATCTCCAAAGCTGTCGCTGATTTTTCTCCAGAACTCACACTATTTTATCTCCTGAATGCTGGTTTTTCTATCTCCGGAACTCTTGCTGTTTTATCTCCAGAATTGTTGCTGACTTTTCTCCTGAGCTCTTGCTGTTTTATCTCCTGAACTCTCGCTGATTTTACTCCAGAACCCTGGCTGTTTTCTCTCCCAAGCTCTCGGTGTTTTATCCTCTGAACTCCTGCTGATCTTTCTCCAGAACCCTCGCTGTTTTATCTCCTGAATTCTCGCTGTTTTACACATGAATTCTCGCTGTTTTATCCCCTGATCTCTCGTTCCTTTTTCTCCAGAATTCTTGCCGATTTTTCTCCTGAACTCTTGCTGTTTTATGCTCTGAACTCTCACAGTTTTATCCCCTGAAATCTTGCCATTTTATCCGCTGAACTATCGCTGATTTTCCTGCAGAACCCTTGCTGTTGTATAACCCAAACTCTTGCTGTTTTATCCTCTGAACTCCTGCTACTTTTTCTCCAGAAACCCGCACTGTTTTTTCTCCCGAATTCTCACTGATTTATCTCCTAAACTCTCACTCTTTATCTCCAAAGCTGTCGCTGATTTTTCTCCAGAACTCACACTATTTTATCTCCTGAACGCTGGTTTTGTTATCTCCGGAACTCTTGCTGTTTTATCTCCAGTATTCTTGCTGACTTTTCTCGTGAGCTCTTGCTGTTTTATCTCCTGAACTCTCGCTGACTTTGCTCCAGAACCCTCGCTGTTTTATCTCCCAATCTCTCGGCGTTTTTTCCTCTGAACTCCTGCTGATCTTTCTCCAGAACCCTTGCTCTTTTTTCTCCCAAATTCTCTCTGATTTATCTCCTGAACTTTCGTTCTTTTATCTCAAAGGCTCTCGCTCATTTTTCTCCAGAACTCACACTATTTTATCTCCTGAACGCTGGCTATTTTATCCCCTGACCTCTCGGTCTTTATCCCCCAAATTCTCGCTGTATTATACCCTGAATTTTCATTGTTTTATCCTCAGCACTCTCGCCGATTTTTCTCCAGAACCCTCGATGTTTTATCTCCCAAGCTCTTGCTGTTTTATCCTCTGAACTCCTGCTGATCTTTCTCCAGATCCCTTGCTGTTTTATCTCCTGAACTCTCGCTGTTTTATCCCCTGAACTCTGGCTGATTTTCTACAAAATCCTCGCTGTTTTATCTCCCAAACTCTGGCTGTTTCATCCCCTAAACTCTCAATGTTTTTATCTTTCGAGCTTTTGCTGCTTTACCCCTGAACTCTCGCTGTTTTTTCTCCTGAACTCTCATTGCTCTATCCCCTGAATTCTCTGTTCTGTCTCACAAAGTCTCACTGTTTTATCACATGAACGCTGGCTGTGTTATTGCCTGAACTGTGGTTGATTTTTCTCTAGAACCCTCGCTGTTTTATCTCCCAAACTCTCACGGTTTTATCCCCTGAACTCTCATTGTTTTATCTTCTGAGCTTTTGCTGCTTAACCCCTGAACTCTCGCTGTTTTATCCCCTGATCTCTCAGTGTTTTATCCAATGAATTTTTGCTGCTTTATCCCCTGAACTCTGGCTGATTATTATCCAGAATCCTAGCTGTTTTATCTCCAGAATTCATGCTGATTTTTCTCCTGAGCTCTTACTGTTTTATCTCCTGAACTCTCGTTAATTTTACTCCAGAACCCTTGCTGTTTTAGCTCACAAACACTGAATGTTTTATCTCCCATACTCTCGCTGATTTTTCTCCAGAATTCTTGCTGATTTTCCTCAGAATTCTTGCTATTTTATCTCCCAAACTCTTTCTGTTTTATCCCTTGAACTCTCACGGTCCCTGAACTTTCACTGCTTTACCCCTGAACTCTCGCTCTTTTATCCCCTGGGCTCTTGCTGTTTTATCACTTGAATTCTCGCTGTTTTATCACCTGTACTCTCGCTGATTTTTTCTCCAGACCCCTTGCTGTTGTATCTCCCAAACTCTTGCTGTTTTATCCTCTGCACTCTTGCTGATTTTTCTCCAGAACCCTCGCTGTTTTATCTCCCAAGCTCTCGCTGTTTTATCCTCTGAAATCCCGCTGATATTTCTTCAGAACCCTTGCTGTTTTATCTCACAAAGTCTCATTGTTATATACCCTGAACTCTCGCTCTATTATCCCCTAAATTCTTGCTGTTTTATCCCCTGAATTTTCACTGCTTTATCCTCTACACTCTTGCTGATTTTATCTCCCAGCTGTCGCTGTTATATCCTCTGAACTCCTGTTGATCTTTCTCCTGAACCCTCGCTGTTTTATCTCCTGAATTCTCGCTGTTTTACAGCTGAATTCTAGCTGTTTTATCCCCTGATCTCTTGTTGCTTTTTCTCCAGAATTCTTGCCGATTTTTGTTCTGAGCTCTTGCTGTTTTATCCCCTGAACTCTCATTGTTTTATCTTCCGAGCTGTTGCTGCTTTACCCGTGAACTCTCGCTGTTTTATCCCATGAACTCAGGCTGATTTTTGTCCAGGACCCTAGCTCTTCTATCTCCTAAGCTCTCTCTGTTTTATCCTCTAACCTCTCACTGTTTTATCTCCCAAGTTCTCGCTTTTTTATCCTCTGAACTCCTGCTAATCTTTCTCCAGAACCCGCACTGTTTTTTCTCCCGAATTCTCACTGATTTATCTCCTAAACTCTCACTCTTTATCTCCAAAGCTGTCGCTAATTATTCTCCAGAACTCACACTATTTTATCTCCTGAACGCTGTTTTTTTTTTATCTCTGGAATTCATGCTGTTTTATCTCCAGAATTCTTGTTGACTTTTCTCCTGAGCTCTTGCTTCTTTATCTCCTGAACTCTCGCTGACTTTACTCCAGAACCCTCGCTGTATTATCTCCCAAGCTCTCGGTGTTTTATCCTCTGAAGTCCTGCTGATCTTTCTCCAGATCCGTTGCTGTTTTATCTCCTGAACTCTCGCTGTTTTATCCTCTGAACTTCCGCTGATCTTTCTTCAGAACCCTTGCTGTTTTATCTCACAAAGTCTCACTGTTATATACCCTGAACTCTCGCTCTATTACCCCTAAATTCTTGGCTTGTATCCCCTGAATTTTCACTGCTTTATCCTCTGCACTCTTGCCGATTTTTCTCCAGAACCCTCGATGTTTTATCTCCCAAGCTCTTGCTGTTTTATCCTCTGAACTCCTGCTGATCTTTCTCCAGATCCCTTGCTGTTTTATCTCCTGAACTCTCGCTGTTTTATCCCCTGTACTCTGGCTGATTTTTCTACAAAATCCTCGCTGTTTTATCTCCCAAACTCTGGCTGTTTCATCCCCTAAACTCTCAATGTTTTATCTTTCGAGCTTTTGCTGCTTTACCCCTGATCTCTCGCTGTTTCTTCTCCTGAACTCTCATTGCGCTATCCCCTGAATTCTCGCTGCTTTATCCCCTGAACTGTGGCTGATTATTCTCCAGAATCCTACCTGTTTTATCTCCCAAGCCCTCGCTGTTTTATGCTCTGAACTCCTGCTGATCTTTCTACAGAACATTCGCTGTTTTACCTCTCGAATTCTGACTCTTTTATCTCCTGAACTCTCACTCTTTTATCTGCAAAGCTCTCACTGATTTTTCTCCTGAATTCTCACTATTTTATGTCCTGAACTCTGGCTGTTTTATCTCCCGAACTCTCGCTCTTTTATCTCCAGAATTCTTGCAGATTTTTCTCCTGAGCTCTTGCTGTTTTATCGCCTGAACTCTTGCTGTTTTAACTCCCGAATTCTCAGTTTTATCTTCGGAATTCTCACTGTTTTATCTCTCAAACACTCGCTGTTTTTTCTCGAGAAACCTCGCTGTTTTATCTCCTAAACTCTCACTGTTTTATTCCCTGAATTCTCCCTGTTTTATCCCCTGAATTTTCATCTTTAATCCTCTGCACTCTCGCTGATTTTTCTACAGAACCCTCGCTGTTTTATCTCCCAGCTTTCGCAGTTTTATCTTCTGAACTCTCGCTGATTTTTCTCCAGAACCCTTGCTGTTTTGTCTCCCTAGTTCTCGCTCTTTTATCCTCTGAACACCCACTGATATTTCTTCAGAACCCTTGCTGTTGTATCTCACAAAGTTTCATTGTTATATACCCTGAACTCTCGCTCTATTATCCCCTAAATTCTTGCTGTTTTATCCTCTGCACTCTTGCTGATTTTTCTCCAGAACCCTCGCTGTTTTATCTCCCAAGCTCTCGCTGTTTTATCCTCTGAAATCCCGCTGATATTTCTTCAGAACCCTTGCTGTTGTATCTCATAAAGTTTCATTGTTATATACCCTGAACTCTCGCTCTATTATCCCCTAAATGCTTGCTGTTTTATCCCCTGAATTTTCACTGCTTTATCCTCTGCACTCTTGCTGATTTTATCTCCCAGCTGTCGCTGTTATATCCTCTGAACTCCTGTTGATCTTTCTCCTGAACCCTCGCTGTTTTATCTCCTGAATTCTCGCTGTTTTACAGCTGAATTCTCGCTGTGTTATCCCCTGATCTCTTGTTGCTTTTTCTCCAGAATTCTTGCCGATTTTTGTTCTGAGCTCTTGCTGTTTTATTCACTGAACTCTCACAGTTTTATCCCCTGAAATCTTGCCATTTTATTCACTGTACTATCGCTGATTTTCCTACAGAACCCTTGCTGTTGTATAACCCAAACTCTTGCTGTTTTATGCTCTGAACTCTTGCTGATGTTTCTCCAGAACCCTCGCTGTTTTATCTTCCAAACTCTGCCTGTTTTATCCCCTGAACTTTCATTGTTTTATCTTCCGAGCTGTTGCTGCTTTACCCGTGAACTCTCGCTGTTTTATCCCATGAACTCAGGCTGATTTTTGTCCAGGACCCTAGCTCTTCTATCTCCTAAGCTCTCTCTGTTTTATCCTCTAACCTCTCACTGGTTTTATCTCCCAAGTTCTCGCTTTTTTATCCTCTGAACTCCTGCTAATCTTTCTCCAGAACCCGCACTGTTTTTTCTCCCGAATTCTCACTGATTTATCTCCTAAACTCTCACTCTTTATCTCCAAAGCTGTCGCTAATATTCTCCAGAACTCACACTATTTTATCTCCTGAACGCTGTTTTTTTTTATCTCCGGAACTCATGCTGTTTTATCTCCAGAATTCTTGTTGACTTTTCTCCTGAGCTCTTGCTTCTTTATCTCCTGAACTCTCGCTGACTTTACTCCAGAACCCTCGCTGTTTTATCTCCCAAGCTCTCGGTGTTTTATCCTCTGAACTCCTGCTGATCTTTCTCCAGAACCCTCGTTGTTTTTTCTCCCAAATTCTCTCTGATTTATCTCCTGAACTCTCACTCTTTTATCTCAAAAGCTCTCGCTCATTTTTCTCCAGAACTCACACTATTTTATCTCCTGAACGCTGGCTGTTTTATCCCCTGACCTCTCGGTCTTTTATCCCCCAAATTCTCGCTGTATTATACCCTGAATTTCATTGTTTTATCCTCAGCACTCTCAACGATTTTTCTCCAGAGCCCTCGATGTTTTATCTCCCAAGCTCTTGCTGTTTTATCCTCTGAAGTCCTGCTGATCTTTCTCCCGATCCCTTGCTGTTTTATCTCCTGAACTCTCGCTGTTTTATCCTCTGAACTTCCGCTGATTTTTCTTCAGAACCCTTGCTGTTTTATCTCACAAAGTCTCACTGTTATATACCCTGAACTCTCGCTCTATTACCCCTAAATTCTTGGCTTGTATCCCCTGAATTTTCACTGCTTTATCCTCTGAACTCCTGCTGATCTTTCTCCTGAACCCTCGCTGTTTTATCTCCTGAATTCTCGCTGTTTTACACATGAATTCTCCCTGCTTTATCCCCAGACCTCTCGTTTCTTTTTCTCCAGAATTCTTGCCGATTTTTGTTCTGAGCTCTTGCTGTTTTATGCCCTGAACTCTCACAGTTTTATCCGCTGAAATCTTGCCATTTTATCCACTGAACTATCGCTGATTTTTCTCCTGAACCCTTGCTGTTGTATAACCCAAACTCTTGCTGTTTTATCCTCTGAACTTCTGCTAATCTTTCTCCAGAACCCGCGCTGTTTTTTCTCCCAAATTCTCACTGATTTATCTCCTAAACTCTCACTCTTTTATCTCCAAAGCTGTCGCTGATTTTTCTCCAGAACTCACACTATTTTATCTCCTGAATGCTGGTTTTTCTATCTCCGGAACTCTTGCTGTTTTATCTCCAGAATTGTTGCTGACTTTTCTCCTGAGCTCTTGCTGTTTTATCTCCTGAACTCTCGCTGATTTTACTCCAGAACCCTGGCTGTTTTCTCTCCCAAGCTCTTGGTGTTTTATCCTCTGAACTCCTGCTGATCTTTCTCCAGAACCCTCGCTGTTTTATCTCCTGAATTCTCGCTGTTTTACACATGAATTCTCGCTGTTTTATCCCCTGATCTCTCGTTCCTTTTTCTCCAGAATTCTTGCCGATTTTTCTCCAGAACTCTTGCTGTTTTATGCTCTGAACTCTCACAGTTTTATCCCCTGAAATCTTGCCATTTTATCCGCTGAACTATCGCTGATTTTCCTGCAGAACCCTTGCTGTTGTATAACCCAAACTCTTGCTGTTTTATCCTCTGAACTCCTGCTACTTTTTCTCCAGAACCCGCACTGTTTTTTTCTCCCGAATTCTCACTGATTTATCTCCTAAACTCTCACTCTTTATCTCCAAAGCTGTCGCTGATTTTTCTCCAGAACTCACACTATTTTATCTCCTGAACGCTGGTTTTGTTATCTCCGGAACTCTTGCTGTTTTATCTCCAGTATTCTTGCTGACTTTTCTCCTGAGCTCTTGCTGTTTTATCTCCTGAACTCTCGCTGATTTTGCTCCAGAACCCTCGCTGTTTTATCTCCCAATCTCTCGGCGTTTTTTCCTCTGAACTCCTGCTGATCTTTCTCCAGAACCCTCGCTCTTTTTTCTCCCAAATTCTCTCTGATTTATCTCCTGAACTTTCGTTCTTTTATCTCAAAGGCTCTCGCTCATTTTTCTCCAGAACTCACACTATTTTATCTCCTGAACGCTGGCTATTTTATCCCCTGACCTCTCGGTCTTTATCCCCCAAATTCTCGCTGTATTATACCCTGAATTTTCATTGTTTTATCCTCAGCACTCTCGCCGATTTTTCTCCAGAACCCTCGATGTTTTATCTCCCAAGCTCTTGCTGTTTTATCCTCTGAACTCCTGCTGATCTTTCTCCAGATCCCTTGCTGTTTTATCTCCTGAACTCTCGCTGTTTTATCCCCTGAACTCTGGCTGATTTTTCTACAAAATCCTCGCTGTTTTATCTCCCAAACTCTGGCTGTTTCATCCCCTAAACTCTCAATGTTTTATCTTTCGAGCTTTTGCTGCTTTACCCCTGAACTCTCGCTGTTTTTTCTCCTGAACTCTCATTGCTCTATCCCCTGAATTCTCTGTTCTGTCTCACAAAGTCTCACTGTTTTATCACATGAACGCTGGCTGTGTTATTGCCTGAACTGTGGTTGATTTTTCTCTAGAACCCCTCGCTGTTTTATCTCCCAAACTCTCACGGTTTTATCCCCTGAACTCTCATTGTTTTATCTTCTGAGCTTTTGCTGCTTAACCCCTGAACTCTCGCTGTTTTATCCCCTGATCTCTCAGTGTTTTATCCAATGAATTTTTGCTGCTTTATCCCCTGAACTCTGGCTGATTATTATCCAGAATCCTAGCTGTTTTATCTCCAGAATTCATGCTGATTTTTCTCCTGAGCTCTTACTGTTTTATCTCCTGAACTCTCGTTAATTTTACTCCAGAACCCTTGCTGTTTTAGCTCACAAACACTGACTGTTTTATCTCCCATACTCTCGCTGATTTTTCTCCAGAATTCTTGCTGATTTTCCCCAGAATTCTTGCTATTTTATCTCCCAAACTCTTTCTGTTTTATCCCTTGAACTCTCACGGTCCCTGAACTTTCACTGCTTTACCCCTGAACTCTCGCTCTTTTATCCCCTGGGCTCTTGCTGTTTTATCACTTGAATTCTCGCTGTTTTATCACCTGTACTCTCGCTGATTTTTTCTCCAGACCCCTTGCTGTTGTATCTCCCAAACTCTTGCTGTTTTATCCTCTGCACTCTTGCTGATTTTTCTCCAGAACCCTCGCTGTTTTATCTCCCAAGCTCTCGCTGTTTTATCCTCTGAAATCCCGCTGATATTTCTTCAGAACCCTTGCTGTTTTATCTCACAAAGTCTCATTGTTATATACCCTGAACTCTCGCTCTATTATCCCCTAAATTCTTGCTGTTTTATCCCCTGAATTTTCACTGCTTTATCCTCTACACTCTTGCTGATTTTATCTCCCAGCTGTCGCTGTTATATCCTCTGAACTCCTGTTGATCTTTCTCCTGAACCCTCGCTGTTTTATCTCCTGAATTCTCGCTGTTTTACAGCTGAATTCTAGCTGTTTTATCCCCTGATCTCTTGTTGCTTTTTCTCCAGAATTCTTGCCGATTTTTGTTCTGAGCTCTTGCTGTTTTATCCCCTGAACTCTCATTGTTTTATCTTCCGAGCTGTTGCTGCTTTACCCGTGAACTCTCGCTGTTTTATCCCATGAACTCAGGCTGATTTTTGTCCAGGACCCTAGCTCTTCTATCTCCTAAGCTCTCTCTGTTTTATCCTCTAACCTGTCACTGTTTTATCTCCCAAGTTCTCGCTTTTTTATCCTCTGAACTCCTGCTAATCTTTCTCCAGAACCCGCACTGTTTTTTCTCCCGAATTCTCACTGATTTATCTCCTAAACTCTCACTCTTTATCTCCAAAGCTGTCGCTAATTATTCTCCAGAACTCACACTATTTTATCTCCTGAACGCTGTTTTTTTTTTTATCTCCGGAACTCATGCTGTTTTATCTCCAGAATTTTTGTTGACTTTTCTCCTGAGCTCTTGCTTCTTTATCTCCTGAACTCTCGCTGACTTTACTCCAGAACCCTCGCTGTATTATCTCCCAAGCTCTCGGTGTTTTATCCTCTGAACTCCTGCTGATCTTTCTCCAGAACCCTCGCTGTTTTTTCTCCCAAATTCTCTCTGATTTATCTCCTGAACTCTCACTCCTTTATCTCAAAAGCTCTCGCTCATTTTTCTCCAGAACTCACACTATTTTATCGCCTGAACGCTGGCTGTTTTATCCCCTGACCTCTCGGTCTTTTATCCCCCAAATTCTCGCTGTATTATACCCTGAATTTTCATTGTTTTATCCTCAGCACTCTCGCCGATTTTTCTCCAGAGCCCTCGATGTTTTATCTCCCAAGCTCTTGCTGTTTTATCCTCTGAAGTCCTGCTGATCTTTCTCCAGATCCGTTGCTGTTTTATCTCCTGAACTCTCGCTGTTTTATCCTCTGAACTTCCGCTGATCTTTCTTCAGAACCCTTGCTGTTTTATCTCACAAAGTCTCACTGTTATATACCCTGAACTCTCGCTCTATTACCCCTAAATTCTTGGCTTGTATCCCCTGAATTTTCACTGTTTTATCCTCTGCACTCTTGCCGATTTTTCTCCAGAACCCTCGATGTTTTATCTCCCAAGCTCTTGCTGTTTTATCCTCTGAACTCCTGCTGATCTTTCTCCAGATCCCTTGCTGTTTTATCTCCTGAACTCTCGCTGTTTTATCCCCTGAACTCTGGCTGATTTTTCTACAAAATCCTCGTTGTTTTATCTCCCAAACTCTGGCTGTTTCATCCCCTAAACTCTCAATGTTTTATCTTTCGAGCTTTTGCTGCTTTACCCCTGATCTCTCGCTGTTTCTTCTCCTGAACCCTCATTGCGCTATCCCCTGAATTCTCGCTGCTTTATCCCCTGAACTCTGGCTGATTATTCTCCAGAATCCTACCTGTTTTATCTCCCAAGCCCTCGCTGTTTTATGCTCTGAACTCCTGCTGATCTTTCTACAGAACATTCGCTGTTTTACCTCTCGAATTCTGACTCTTTTATCTCCTGAACTCTCACTCTTTTATCTGCAAAGCTCTCACTGATTTTTCTCCTGAATTCTCACTATTTTATGTCCTGAACTCTGGCTGTTTTATCTCCCGAACTCTCGCTCTTTTATCTCCAGAATTCTTGCAGATTTTTCTCCTGAGCTCTTGCTCTTTTATCCCCTGAACTCTTGCTGTTTTAACTCCCGAATTCTCAGTTTTATCTTCGGAATTCTCACTGTTTTATCTCTCAAACACTCGCTGTTTTTTCTCGAGAAACCTCGCTGTTTTATCTCCTAAACTCTCACTGTTTTATTCCCTGAATTCTCCCTTTTCATCCCCTGAATTTTCACTCTTTTATCCTCTGCACTCTCGCTGATTTTTCTCCAGAACCCTCGCTGTTTTATTTCCCAGCTCTCGCTCTTTTATCCTCTGAACTCTCGCTGATTTTTCTCCAGAACCCTTGCTGTTTTGTCTCACAAAGTCTCACTGTTTTATCACATGAACTCTCGCTGTGTTATTGCCTGAACTGTGGTTGATTTTTCTCTAGAACCCTCGCTGTTTTATCTCCCAAACTCTCGCGGTTTTATCCCCTGAACTCTCATTGTTTTATCTTCTGAGCTTTTGCTGCTTAACCCCTGAACTCTCGCTGTTTTATCCCCTGATCTCTCAGTGTTTTATCCAATGAATTTTTGCTGCTTTATCCCCTGAACTCTAGCTGATTATTATCCAGAATCCTAGCTGTTTTATCTCCAGAATTCATGCTGATTTTTCTCCTGAGCTCTTACTGTTTTATCTCCTGAACTCTCGTTAATTTTACTCCAGAACCCTTGCTGTTTTAGCTCACAAACACTGCCTGTTTTATCTCACATACTCTCGCTGATTTTTCTCCAGAATTCTTGCTGATTTTCCCCAGAATTCTTGCTATTTTATCTCCCAAACTCTTGCTGTTTTATCCCTTGAACTCTCACGGTCCCTGAACTTTCACTGCTTTACCCCTGAACTCTCGCTCTTTTATCCCCTGGGCTCTTGCTGTTTTATCACTTGAATTCTCGCTGTTTTATCCCCTGTACTCTCGCTGATTTTTCTCCAGACCCCTTGCTGTTGTATCTACCAAACTCTTGCTGTTTTATCCTCTACACTCTTGCTGATTTTTCTCCAGAACCCTCGCACTTTTATCTCCCAAACTCTCGCTGTTTTATCCTCTGAACTTCCGCTGATTTTTCTTCAGAACCCTTGCTGTTTTATCTCACAAAGTCTCACTGTTATATACCCTGAAATCTCGCTCTATTATCCCCAAAATTCTTGGCTTTTATCCCCTGAATTTTCACTGCTTTATCCTCTGCGCTCTTGCTGATTTTTCTCCAGAGCCCTGGCTGTTTTATCTCCCAAGCTCTCTCTGTTATATCCTCTGAACTCCTACTGATAATTCTCCTGAACCCTCGCTGTTTTATCTCCTGAATTCTCGCTGTTTTACACATGAATTCTCCCTGCTTTATCCCCAGACCTCTCGTTCCTTTTTCTCCAGAATTCTTGCCGATTTTTGTTCTGAGCTCTTGCTGTTTTATGCCCTGAACTCTCACAGTTTTATCCCCTGAAATCTTGCCATTTTATCCGCTGAACTATCGCTGATTTTTCTGCAGAACCCTTGCTGTTGTATAACCCAAACTCTTGCTGTTTTATCCTCTGAACTCCTGCTAATCTTTCTCCAGAACCCGCACTGTTTTTTCTCCCAAATTCTCACTGATTTATCTCCTAAACTCTCACTCTTTTATCTCCAAAGCTGTCGCTGATTTTTCTCCAGACCTCACACTATTTTATCTCCTGAATGCGGTTTTTCTATCTCCAGAACTCTTGCTGCTTTATCTCCAGAATTGTTGCTGACTTTTCTCCTGAGCTCTTGCTGTTTTATCTCCTGAACTCTCGCTGATTTTACTCCAGAACCCTGGCTGTTTTCTCTCCCAAGCTCTCGGTGTTTTATCCTCTGAACTCCTGCTGATCTTTCTCCAGAACCCTCGCTGTTTTATCTCCTGAATTCTCGCTGTTTTACACATGAATTCTCGCTGTTTTATCCCCTGATCTCTCGTTGCTTTTGCTCCAGAATTCTTGCCGATTTTTCTCCTGAGCTCTTGCTGTTTTATTCTCTGAACTCTCACAGTTTTATCCCCTGAAATCTTGCCATTTTATCCGCTGCACTATCGCTGATTTTCCTACAGAACCCTTGCTGTTGTATATCCCAAACTCTTGCTGTTTTATGCTCTGAACTCTTGCTGATGTTTCTCCAGAACCCTCGCTGTTTTATCTCCCAAACTCTGGCTGTTTTATCCCCTGAACTCTCATTGTTTTATCTTCCGAGCTGTTGCTGCTTTACCCCTGAACTCTCGCTGTTTTATCCCATGAACTCTGGCTGATTTTTGTCCAGGTCCCCAGCTCTTCTATCTCCCAAGCTCTCTCTGTTTTATCTCCCAAGTTCTCGCTTTTTTATCCTCTGAACTCCTGCTAATCTTTCTCCAGAACCCGCACTGTTTTTTCTCCCGAATTCTCACTGATTTATCTCCTAAACTCTCACTCTTTATCTCCAAAGCTGTCGCTAATTATTCTCCAGAACTCACACTATTTTATCTCCTGAACGCTGTTTTTTTTTATCTCCGGAACTCATGCTGTTTTTTCTCCAGAATTCTCGTTGACTTTTCTCCTGAGCTCTTGCTTTTTTATCTCCTGAACTCTGGCTGATTATTCTCCAGAATCCTACCTGTTTTATCTCCCAAGCCCCTCGCTGTTTTATGCTCTGAACTCCTGCTGATCTTTCTACAGAACATTCGCTATTTTACCTCTCGAATTCTGACTGTTTTATCTCCTGAACTCTCACTCTTTTATCTGCAAAGCTCTCACTGATTTTTCTCCTGAATTCTCACTATTTTATGTCCTGAACTCTGGCTGTTTTATCTCCCGAACTCTCGCTCTTTTATCTCCAGAATTCTTGCAGATTTTTCTCCTGAGCTCTTGCTGTTTTATCGCCTGAACTCTTGCTGTTTAACTCCTGAATTCTCAGTTTTATCTTCGGAATTCTCACTGTTTTATCTCTCAAACACTCGCTGTTTTTTCTTCAGAAACCTCGCTGTTTTATCTCCTAAACTCTCACTGTTTTATTCCCTGAATTCTCCCTGTTTTAATCCCTGAATTTTCATCTTTAATCCTCTGCACTCTCGCTGATTTTTCTACTGAACCCTCGCTGTTTTATCTCCCAGCTTTCGCAGTTTTATCCTCTGAACTCCCACTGATATTTCTTCAGAACCCTTGCTGTTTTATCTCACAAAGTCTCATTGTTATATACCCTGAACTCTCGCTCTATTATCCCTAAATTCTTGCTGTTTTATCCCCTGAATTTTCACTGCTTTATCCTCTGCACTCTTGCTGATTTTTCTCCATAACCCTGGCTGTTTTATCTCCCAAGCTCTCGCTGTTATATCCTCTGAACTCCTACTGATCTTTCTCCTGAACCCTCGCTGTTTTTATCTCCTGAATTCTCGCTGTTTTACACATGAATTCTCCCTGCTTTATCCCCAGACCTCTCGTTCCTTTTTCTCCAGAATTCTTGCCGATTTTTGTTCTGAGCTCCTTGCTGTTTTATGCCCTGATCTCTCACCGTTTTATCCCCTGAAATCTTGCCATTTTATCCGCTGAACTATCGCTGATTTTTCTGCAGAACCCTTGCTGTTGTATAACCCAAACTCTTGCTGTTTTATTCTCTGAACTCCTGCTAATCTTTCTCCAGAACCCGCGCTGTTTTTTCTCCCGAATTCTCACTGATTTATCTCCTAAACTCTCACTCTTTATCTCAAAGCTGTCGCTAATTATTCTCCAGAACTCACACTAATTTATCTCCTGAACGCTGTTTTTTTTATCTCCGGAACTCATGCTGTTTTATCTCCAGAATTCTTGTTGACTTTTCTCCTGAGCTCTTGCTTTTTTATCTCCAGAACTCTCGCTGACTTTACTCCAGAACCTTCGCTGTTTTATCTCCCAAGCTCTCGGTGTTTTATCCTCTGAACTCCTGCTGATCTTTCTGCAGAACCCTCGCTGTTTTTTCTCCCAAATTCTCTCTGATTTATCTCCTGAACTCTCACTCTTTTATCTCAAAAACTCTCGGTCATTTTTCTCCAGAACTCACACTACTTTATCTCCTGAACGCTGGCTGTTTTATCCCCTGACCTCTCGGTCTTTTATCCCCCAAATTATCGCTGTATTATACCCTGAATTTTCATTGTTTTATCCTCAGCACTCTCGCCCGATTTTTCTCCAGAACCCTCGATGTTTTATCTCCCAAGCTCTTGCTGTTTTATCCTCTGAAGTCCTGCTGATCTTTCTCCAGATCCCTTGCTGTTTTATCTCCTGAACTCTCGCTGTTTTATCCCCTGAACTCTGGCTGATTTTTTATACAAAACCCTCGCTGCTTTATTTCCCAAACTCTGGCTGTTTCATCCCCTAAACTCTCAATGTTTTATCTTTCGAGCTTTTGCTGCTTTACCCCTGAACTCTCGCTGTTTTTTTCTCCTGAACTCTCATTGCTCTATCCCCTGAATTCTCGTCGCTTTATCCCCTGAACTCTGGCTGATTATTCTCCAGAATCCTACCTGTTTTTATCTCCCAAGCCCTCGCTGTTTTATGCTCTGAACTCCTGCTGATCTTTCTGCAGAACCCTCGCTGTTTTACCTCTCGAATTCTGACTGTTTTATTTCCTGAACTCTCACTCTTTTATCTGCAAAGCTCTCACTGATTTTTCTCCTGAAATCTCACTATTTTATGTCCTGAACTCTGGCTGTTTTATCTCCCGAACTCTCGAACTTTTATCTCCAGAATTCTTGCAGATTTTTATTCTGAGCTCTTGCTCTTTTATCCCCTGAACTCTTGCTGTTTTAACTCCCGAATTCTCAGTTTTATCGTCGGAATTCTCGCTGTTTTATCTCTCAAACACTCGCTGTTTTTTCTCCAGAAACCTCGCTGTTTTATCTCCTAAACTCTCACTGTTTTATCCCCTGAATTCTCCCTTTTTATCCCCTGAATTTTCACTCTTTTATCCTCTGCACTCTCGCTGATTTTTCTCCAGAACCCTCGCTGTTTTATCTCCCAGCTCTCGCTGTTTTTATCCTCTGAACTCTCGCTGATTTTTCTCCAGAACCCTTGCTGTTCTGTCTCACAAAGTCTCACTGTTTTATCACATGAACTCTCGCTGTGTTTATGCCTGAACTGTGGTTGATTTTTCTCTAGAACCCTCGCTGTTTTATCTCCCAAACTCTCGCGGTTTTATCCCCTGAACTCTCATTGTTTTATCTTCTGAGCTTTTGCTGCTTAACCCCTGAACTCTCGCTGTTTTATCGCCTGATCTCTCAGTGTTTTATCCAATGAATTTTTGCTGCTTTATCCCCTGAACTCTGGCTGATTATTATCCAGAATCCTAGCTGTTTTATCTCCAGAATTCATGCTGATTTTTCTCCTGAGCTCTTACTGTTTTATCTCCTGAACTCTCGTTAATTTTACTCCAGAACCCTTGCTGTTTTAGCTCACAAACACTGCCTGTTTTATCTCCCATACTCTTGCTGATTTTTCTCCAGAATTCTTGCTGATTTTTCCCCAGAGTTCTTGCTATTTTATCTCCCAAACTCTTGCTGTTTTATCCCTTGAACTCTCACGGTCCCTGAACTTTCACTGCTTTACCCCTGAACTCTCGCTCTTTTATCCCCTGGGGCTCTTGCTGTTTTATCACTTGAATTCTCGCTGTTTTATCCCCTGTACTCTCGCTGATTTTTCTCCAGATCCCTTGCTGTTGTATCTACCAAACTCTTGCTGTTTTATCCTCTACACTTTTGCTGATTTTTCTCCAGAACCCTCGCACTTTTATCTCCCAAACTCTCGCTGTTTTATCCTCTGAACTTCCGCTGATTTTTCTTCAGAACCCTTGCTGTTTTATCTCACAAAGTCTCACTGTTATATACCCTGAAATCTCGCTCTATTATCCCCAAAATTCTTGGCTTTTATCCCCCTGAATTTTCGCTGCTTTATCCTCTGCGCTCTTGCTGATTTTTCTCCAGAGCCCTGGCTGTTTTATCTCCAAGCTCTCTCTGTTATATCCTCTGAACTCCAACTGATAATTCTCCTGAACCCTCGCTGTTTTATCTCCTGAATTCTCGCTGTTTTACACATGAATTCTCCCTGCTTTATCCCCAGACCTCTCGTTCCTTTTTCTCCAGAATTCTTGCCGATTTTTGTTCTGAGCTCTTGCTGTTTTATGCCCTGAACTCTCACAGTTTTATCCCCTGAAATCTTGCCATTTTATCCGCTGAACTATCGCTGATTTTTCTCCTGAACCCTTGCTGTTGTATAACCCAAACTCTTGCTGTTTTATCCTCTGAACTCCTGCTAATCTTTCTCCAGAACCCGCGCTGTTTTTTCTCCCAATTCTCACTGATTTATCTCCTAAACTCTCACTCTTTTATCTCCAAAGCTGTCGCTGATTTTTCTCCAGAACTCACACTATTTTATCTCCTGAATGCGGTTTTTTCTATCTCCAGAACTCTTGCTGCTTTATTCTCCAGAATTGTTGCTGACTTTTCTCCTGAGCTCTTGCTGTTTCATCTCTGAACTCTCGCTGATTTTACTCCAGAACCCTGGCTGCTTTCTCTCCCAAGCTCTCGGTGTTTTATCCTCTGAACTCCTGCTGATCTTTCTCCAGAACCCTCGCTGTTTTATCTCCTGAATTCTCGCTGTTTTACACATGAATTCTCGCTGTTTTATCCCCTGATCTCTCGTTGCTTTTGCTCCAGAATTCTTGCTTTTTCTCCTGAGCTCTTGCTGTTTTATGCTCTGAACTCTCACAGTTTTATCCCCTGAAATCTTGCCATTTTATCCGCTGCACTATCGCTGATTTTCCTACAGAACCCTTGCTGTTGTATAACCCAAACTCTTGCTGTTTTATGCTCTGAACTCTTGCTGATGTTTCTCCAGAACCCTCGCTGTTTTATCTCCCAAACTCTGGCTGTTTTATCCCCTGAACTCTCATTGTTTTATCTTCCGAGCTGTTGCTGCTTTACCCCTGAACTCTCGCTGTTTTATCCCACGAACTCTGGCTGATTTTGTCCAGGTCCCCAGCTCTTCTCTCTCCCAAGCTCTCTCTGTTTTATCTCCCAAGTTCTCGCTTTTTTATCCTCTGAACTCCTGCTAATCTTTCTCCAGAACCCGCACTGTTTTTTCTCCCGAATTCTCACTGATTTATCTCCTAAACTCTCACTCTTTATCTCCAAAGCTGTCGCTAATTATTCTCCAGAACTCACACTATTTTATCTCCTGAACACTGTTTTTTTTTTTATCTCCGGAACTCATGCTGTTTTTTCTCCAGAATTCTCGTTGACTTTTCTCCTGAGCTCTTGCTTTTTTATCTCCTGAACTCTGGCTGATTATTCTCAGAATCCTACCTGTTTTATCTCCCAAGCCCTCGCTGTTTATGCTCTGAACTCCTGCTGATCTTTCTACAGAACATTCGCTATTTTACCCTCTCGAATTCTGACTGTTTTATCTCCTGAACTCTCACTCTTTTATCTGCAAAGCTCTCACTGAATTTTCTCCTGAATTCTCACTATTTTATGTCCTGAACTCTGGCTGTTTTATCTCCCGAACTCTCGCTCTTTTATCTCCAGAATTCTTGCAGATTTTTCTCCTGAGCTCTTGCTGTTTTATCGCCTGAACTCTTGCTGTTTTAACTCCTGAATTCTCAGTTTTATCTTCGGAATTCTCACTGTTTTATCTCTCAAACACTCGCTGTTTTTTCTTCAGAAACCTCGCTGTTTTATCTCCTAAACTCTCACTGTTTTATTCGCTGAATTCTCCCTGTTTTATCCCCTGAATTTTCATCTTTAATCCTCTGCACTCTCGCTGATTTTTTCTACAGAACCCTCGCTGTTTTATCTCCCAGCTTTCGCAGTTTTATCTTCTGAACTCTCGCTGATTTTTCTCCAGAACCCTTGCTGTTTTGTCTCCCTAGCTCTCGCTCTTTTATCCTCTGAACTCCCACTGATATTTTCCTCAGAACCCTTGCTGTTTTATCTCACAAAGTCTCATTGTTATATACCCTGAACTCTCGCTCTATTATCCCTAAATTCTTGCTGTTTTATCCCCTGAATTTTCACTGCTTTAATCCTCTGCACTCTTGCTGATTTTTCTCCATAACCCTGGCTGTTTTATCTCCCAAGCTCTCGCTGTTATATCCTCTGAACTCCTACTGATCTTTCTCCTGAACCCTCGCTGTTTTATCTCCTGAATTCTCGCTGTTTTACACATGAATTCTCCCTGCTTTATCCCCAGATCTCTCGTTCCTTTTTCTCCAGAATTCTTGCCGATTTTGTTCTGAGCTCTTGCTGTTTTATGCCCTGAACTCTCACCGTTTTATCCCCTGAAATCTTGCCATTTTATCCGCTGAACTATCGCTGATTTTTCTGCAGAACCCTTGCTGTTGTTAAACCCAAACTCTTGCTGTTTTATTCTCTGAACTCCTGCTAATCTTTCTCCAGAACCCGCGCTGTTTTTTCTCCCGAATTCTCACTGATTTATCTCCTAAACTCTCACTCTTTATCTCCAAAGCTGTTCGCTAATTATTCTCCAGAACTCACACTAATTTATCTCCTGAACGCTGTTTTTTTTTTTATCTCCGGAACTCATGCTGTTTTATCTCCAGAATTCTTGTTGACTTTTCTCCTGAGCTCTTGCTTTTTATCTCCAGAACTCTCGCTGACTTTACTCCAGAACCTTCGCTGTTTTATCTCCCAAGCTCTCGGTGTTTTATCCTCTGAACTCCTGCTGATCTTTCTGCAGAACCCTCGCTGTTTTTTCTCCCCAAATTCTCTCTGATTTATCTCCTGAACTCTCACTCTTTTATCTCAAAAACTCTCGGTCATTTTTCTCCAGAACTCACACTACTTTATCTCCTGAACGCTGGCTGTTTTATCCCCTGACCTCTCGGTCTTTTATCCCCCAAATTATCGCTGTATTATACCCTGAATTTTCATTGTTTTATCCTCAGCACTCTCGCCGATTTTTCTCCAGAACCCTCGATGTTTTATCTCCCAAGCTCTTGCTGTTTTATCCTCTGAAGTCCTGCTGATCTTCTCCAGATCCCTTGCTGTTTTATCTCCTGAACTCTGGCTGATTTTTCTACAAAACCCTCGCTGCTTTATTTCCCAAACTCTGGCTGTTTCATCCCCTAAACTCTCAATGTTTTATCTTTCGAGCTTTTTGCTGCTTTACCCTGAACTCTCGCTGTTTTTTCTCCTGAACTCTCATTGCTCTATCCCCTGAATTCTCGTTGCTTTATCCCCTGAACTCTGGCTGATTATCTCCAGAATCCTACCTGTTTTATCTCCCAAGCCCTCGCTGTTTTATGCTCTGAACTCCTGCTGATCCTTTCTGCAGAACCCTCGCTGTTTTACCTCTCGAATTCTGACTGTTTTATTTCCTGAACTCTCACTCTTTTATCTGCAAAAGCTCTCACTGATTTTTCTCCTGAAATCTCACTATTTTATGTCCCTGAACTCTGGCTGTTTTATCTCCTGAACTCTCGAACTTTTATCTCCAGAATTCTTGCAGATTTTTCTCCTGAGCTCTTGCTCATTTATCCCCTGAACTCTTGCTGTTTTAACTCCCGAATTCTCAGTTTTATCTTCGGAATTCTCACTGTTTTATCTCTCAAACACTCGCTGTTTTTTCTCCAGAAACCTCGCTGTTTTATCTCCTAAACTCTCACTGTTTTATTCGCTGAATTCTCCCTGTTTTTATCCCCTGAATTTTCATCTTTAATCCTCTGCACTCTCGCTGATTTTTCTACAGAACCCTCGCTGCTTTATCTCCCAGCTTTCGCAGTTTTATCTTCTGAACTCTCGCTGATTTTTCTCCAGAACCCTTGCTGTTTTGTCTCCCTAGCTCTCGCTCTTTTATCCTCTGAACTCCCACTGATATTTCTTCAGAACCCTTGCTGTTTTATCTCACAAAGTCTCATTGTTATATACCCTGAACTCTCGCTCTATTATCCCTAAATTCTTGCTGTTTTATCCCCTGAATTTTCACTGCTTTATCCTCTGCACTCTCGCTGATTTTTCTCCAGAACCCTCCCTGTTTTATCTCCCAGCTCTCGCTGTTTTATCCTCTGAACTCTCGCTGATTTTTCTCCAGACCCCTTGATGTTCTGTCTCACAAAGTCTCACTGTTTTATCACATGAACTCTCGCTGTGTTATTGCCTGAACTGTGGTTGATTTTTCTCTAGAACCCAGGCTGTTTTATCTCCCAAACTCTCGCGGTTTTATCCCCTGAACTCTCATTGTTTTATCTTCTGAGCTTTTGCTGCTTAACCCCTGAACTCTCGCTGTTTTATCGCCTGATCTCTCAGTGTTTTATCCAATGAATTTTTGCTGCTTTATCCCCTGAACTCTGGCTGATTATTATCCAGAATCCTAGCTGTTTTATCTCCAGAATTCATGCTGATTTTTCTCCTGAGCTCTTACTGTTTTATCTCCTGAACTCTCGTTAATTTTACTCCAGAACCCTTGCTGTTTTAGCTCACAAACACTGCCTGTTTTATCTCCCATACTCTTGCTGATTTTTCTCCAGAATTCTTGCTGATTTTCCCCAGAATTCTTGCTATTTTATCTCCCAAACTCTTGCTGTTTTATCCCTTGAACTCTCACGGTCCCTGAACTTTCACTGCTTTACCCCTGAACTCTCGCTCTTTTATCCCCTGGGCTATTGCTGTTTTATCACTTGAATTCTCGCTGTTTTATCCCCTGTACTCTCGCTGATGTTTCTCCAGACCCCTTGCTGTTGTATCTACCAAACTCTTGCTGTTTTATCCTCTACACTCTTGCTGATTTTTCTCCAGAACCCTCGCAGTTTTATCTCCCAAACTCTCGCTGTTTTATCCTCTGAACTTCCGCTGAGTTTTCTTCAGAACCCTTGCTGTTTTATCTCACAAAGTCTCACTGTTATATACCCTGAAATCTCGCTCTATTATCCCCAAAATTCTTAGCTTTTATCCCCTGAATTTTCGCTGCTTTATCCTCTGCGCTCTTGCTGATTTTTCTCCAGAGCCCTGGCTGTTTTATCTCCGAAGCTCTCTCTGTTATATCCTCTGAACTCCTACTGATAATTCTCCTGAACCCTCGCTGTTTTATCTCCTGAATTCTCGCTGTTTTACACATGAATTCTCCCTGCTTTATCCCCAGACCTCTCGTTCCTTTTTCTCCAGAATTCTTGCCGATTTTTGTTCTGAGCTCTTGCTGTTTTATGCCCTGAACTCTCACAGTTTTATCCCCTGAAATCTTCCCATTTTATCCGCTGAACTATCGCTGATTTTTCTCCTGAACCCTTGCTGTTGTATAACACAAACACTTGCTGTTTTATCCTCTGAACTCCTGATAATCTTTCTCCAGAACCCGCGCTGTTTTTTCTCCCAATTCTCACTGATTTATCTCCTAAACTCTCACTCTTTTATCTCCAAAGCTGTCGCTGATTTTTCTCCAGAACTCACACTATTTTATCTCCTGAATGCGGTTTTTCTATCTCCAGAACTCTTGCTGCTTTATCTCCAGAATTGTTGCTGACTTTTCTCCTGAGCTCTTGCTGTTTTATCTCCTGAACTCTCGCTGATTTTACTCCAGAACCCTGGCTGTTTTCTCTCCCAAGCTCTCGGTGTTTTATCCTCTGAACTCCTGCTGATCTTTCTCCAGAACCCTCGCTGTTTTATCTCCTGAATTCTCGCTGTTTTACACATGAATTCACGCTGTTTTATCCCCTGATCTCTCGTTGCTTTTTCTCCAGAATTCTTGCCGATTTTTCTCCTGAGCTCTTGCTGTTTTATGCTCTGAACTCTCACAGTTTTATCCCCTGAAATCTTGCCATTTTATCCGCTGCACTATCGCTGATTTTCCAACAGAACCCTCGCTGTTTTATCTCCCAAACTCTGGCTGTTTTATCCCCTGAACTCTCATTGTTTTATCTTCCGAGCTGTTGCTGCTTTACCCCTGAACTCTCGCTGTTTTATCCCACGAACTCTGGCTGATTTTTGTCCAGGTCCCCAGCTCTTCTATCTCCCAAGCTCTCTCTGTTTTATCTCCCAAGTTCTCGCTTTTTTATCCTCTGAACTCCTGCTAATCTTTCTCCAGAACCCGCACTGTTTTTTCTCCCGAATTCTCACTGATTTATCTCCTAAACTCTCACTCTTTATCTCCAAAGCTGTCGCTAATTATTCTCCAGAACTCACACTATTTTATCTCCTGAACGCTGTTTTTTTTTATCTCCGGAACTCATGCTGTTTTTTCTCCAGAATTCTCGTTGACTTTTCTCCTGAGCTCTTGCTTTTTTATCTCCTGAACTCTGGCTGATTATTCTCCAGAATCCTACCTGTTTTATCTCCCAAGCCCTCGCTGTTTTATGCTCTGAACTCCTGCTGATCTTTCTACAGAACATTCGCTATTTTACCTCTCGAATTCTGACTGTTTTATCTCCTGAACTCTCACTCTTTTATCTGCAAAGCTCTCACTGATTTTTCTCCTGAATTCTCACTATTTTATGTCCTGAACTCTGGCTGTTTTATCTCCCGAACTCTCGCTCTTTTATCTCCAGAATTCTTGCAGATTTTTCTCCTGAGCTCTTGCTGTTTTATCGCCTGAACTCTTGCTGTTTTAACTCCTGAATTCTCAGTTTTATCTTCGGAATTCTCACTGTTTTATCTCTCAAACACTCGCTGTTTTTTCTTCAGAAACCTCGCTGTTTTATCTCCTAAACTCTCACTGTTTTATTCGCTGAATTCTCCCTGTTTTATCCCCTGAATTTTCATCTTTAATCCTCTGCACTCTCGCTGATTTTTCTACAGAACCCTCGCTGCTTTATCTCCCAGCTTTCGCAGTTTTATCTTCTGAACTCTCGCTGATTTTTCTCCAGAACCCTTGCTGTTTTGTCTCCCTAGCTCTCGCTCTTTTATCCTCTGAACTCCCACTGATATTTCTTCAGAACCCTTGCTGTTTTATCTCACAAAGTCTCATTGTTATATACCCTGAACTCTCGCTCTATTATCCCTAAATTCTTGCTGTTTTATCCCCTGAATTTTCACTGCTTTATCCTCTGCACTCTTGCTGATTTTTCTCCATAACCCTGGCTGTTTTATCTCCCAAGCTCTCGCTGTTATATCCTCTGAACTCCTACTGATCTTTCTCCTGAACCCTCGCTGTTTTATCTCCTGAATTCTCGCTGTTTTACACATGAATTCTCCCTGCTTTATCCCCAGACCTCTCGTTCCTTTTTCTCCAGAATTCTTGCCGATTTTTGTTCTGAGCTCTTGCTGTTTTATGCCCTGATCTCTCACCGTTTTATCCCCTGAAATCTTGCCATTTTATCCGCTGAACTATCGCTGATTTTTCTGCAGAACCCTTGCTGTTGTATAACCCAAACTCTTGCTGTTTTATTCTCTGAACTCCTGCTAATCTTTCTCCAGAACCCGCGCTGTTTTTTCTCCCGAATTCTCACTGATTTATCTCCTAAACTCTCACTCTTTATCTCCAAAGCTGTCGCTAATTATTCTCCAGAACTCACACTAATTTATCTCCTGAACGCTGTTTTTTTTTTATCTCCAGAACTCATGCTGTTTTATCTCCAGAATTCTTGTTGACTTTTCTCCTGAGCTCTTGCTTTTTTATCTCCAGAACTCTCGCTGACTTTACTCCAGAACCTTCGCTGTTTTATCTCCCAAGCTCTCGGTGTTTTATCCTCTGAACTCCTGCTGATCTTTCTGCAGAACCCTCGCTGTTTTTTCTCCCAAATTCTCTCTGATTTATCTCCTGAACTCTCACTCTTTTATCTCAAAAACTCTCGGTCATTTTTCTCCAGAACTCACACTACTTTATCTCCTGAACGCTGGCTGTTTTATCCCCTGACCTCTCGGTCTTTTATCCCCCAAATTATCGCTGTATTATACCCTGAATTTTCATTGTTTTATCCTCAGCACTCTCGCCGATTTTTCTCCAGAACCCTCGATGTTTTATCTCCCAAGCTCTTGCTGTTTTATCCTCTGAAGTCCTGCTGATCTTTCTCCAGATCCCTTGCTGTTTTATCTCCTGAACTCTCGCTGTTTTATCCCCTGAACTCTGGCTGATTTTTCTACAAAACCCTCGCTGCTTTATTTCCCAAACTCTGGCTGTTTCATCCCCTAAACTCTCAATGTTTTATCTTTCGAGCTTTTGCTGCTTTACCCCTGAACTCTCGCTGTTTTTTCTCCTGAACTCTCATTGCTCTATCCCCTGAATTCTCGTCGCTTTATCCCCTGAACTCTGCTGATTATTCTCCAGAATCCTACCTGTTTTATCTCCCAAGCCCTCGCTGTTTTATGCTCTGAACTCCTGTTGATCTTTCTGCAGAACCCTCGCTGTTTTACCTCTCGAATTCTGACTGTTTTATTTCCTGAACTCTCACTCTTTTATCTGCAAAGCTCTCACTGATTTTTCTCCTGAAATCTCACTATTTTATGTCCTGAACTCTGGCTGTTTTATCTCCCGAACTCTCGAACTTTTATCTCCAGAATTCTTGCAGATTTTTCTCCTGAGCTCTTGCTCTTTTATCCCCTGAACTCTTGCTGTTTTAACTCCCGAATTCTCAGTTTTATCTTCGGAATTCTCACTGTTTTATCTCTCAAACACTCGCTGTTTTTTCTCCAGAAACCTCGCTGTTTTATCTCCTAAACTCTCACTGTTTTATCCCCTGAATTCTCCCTTTTTATCCCCTGAATTTTCACTCTTTTATCCTCTGCACTCTCGCTGATTTTTCTCCAGAACCCTCGCTGTTTTATCTCCCAGCTCTCGCTGTTTTATCCTCTGAACTCTCGCTGATTTTTCTCCAGAACCCTTGCTGTTCTGTCTCACAAAGTCTCACTGTTTTATCACATGAACTCTCGCTGTGTTATTGCCTGAACTGTGGTTGATTTTTCTCTAGAACCCAGGCTGTTTTATCTCCCAAACTCTCGCGGTTTTATCCCCTGAACTCTCATTGTTTTATCTTCTGAGCTTTTGCTGCTTAACCCCTGAACTCTCGCTGTTTTATCGCCTGATCTCTCAGTGTTTTATCCAATGAATTTTTGCTGCTTTATCCCCTGAACTCTGGCTGATTATTATCCAGAATCCTAGCTGTTTTATCTCCAGAATTCATGCTGATTTTTCTCCTGAGCTCTTACTGTTTTATCTCCTGAACTCTCGTTAATTTTACTCCAGAACCCTTGCTGTTTTAGCTCACAAACACTGCCTGTTTTATCTCCCATACTCTTGCTGATTTTTCTCCAGAATTCTTGCTGATTTTCCCCAGAATTCTTGCTATTTTATCTCCCAAACTCTTGCTGTTTTATCCCTTGAACTCTCACGGTCCCTGAACTTTCACTGCTTTACCCCTGAACTCTCGCTCTTTTATCCCCTGGGCTATTGCTGTTTTATCACTTGAATTCTCGCTGTTTTATCCCCTGTACTCTCGCTGATTTTTCTCCAGACCCCTTGCTGTTGTATCTACCAAACTCTTGCTGTTTTATCCTCTACACTCTTGCTGATTTTTCTCCAGAACCCTCGCAGTTTTATCTCCCAAACTCTCGCTGTTTTATCCTCTGAACTTCCGCTGAGTTTTCTTCAGAACCCTTGCTGTTTTATCTCACAAAGTCTCACTGTTATATACCCTGAAATCTCGCTCTATTATCCCCAAAATTCTTGGCCTTTATCCCCTGAATTTTCGCTGCTTTATCCTCTGCGCACTTGCTGATTTTTCTCCAGAGCCCTGGCTGTTTTATCTCCGAAGCTCTCTCTGTTATATCCTCTGAACTCCTACTGATAATTCTCCTGAACCCTCGCTGTTTTATCTCCTGAATTCTCGCTGTTTTACACATGAATTCTCCCTGCTTTATCCCCAGACCTCTCGTTCCTTTTTCTCCAGAATTCTTGCCGATTTTTGTTCTGAGCTCTTGCTGTTTTATGCCCTGAACTCTCACAGTTTTATCCCCTGAAATCTTGCCATTTTATCCGCTGAACTATCGCTGATTTTTCTCCTGAACCCTTGCTGTTGTATAACCCAAACTCTTGCTGTTTTATCCTCTGAACTCCTGCTAATCTTTCTCCAGAACCCGCGCTGTTTTTTCTCCCAATTCTCACTGATTTATCTCCTAAACTCTCACTCTTTTATCTCCAAAGCTGTCGCTGATTTTTCTCCAGAACTCACACTATTTTATCTCCTGAATGCGGTTTTTCTATCTCCAGAACTCTTGCTGCTTTATCTCCAGAATTGTTGCTGACTTTTCTCCTGAGCTCTTGCTGTTTTATCTCCTGAACTCTCGCTGATTTTACTCCAGAACCCTGGCTGTTTTCTCTCCCAAGCTCTCGGTGTTTTATCCTCTGAACTCCTGCTGATCTTTCTCCAGAACCCTCGCTGTTTTATCTCCTGAATTCTCGCTGTTTTACACATGAATTCTCGCTGTTTTATCCCCTGATCTCTCGTTGCTTTTTCTCCAGAATTCTTGCCGATTTTTCTCCTGAGCTCTTGCTGTTTTATGCTCTGAACTCTCACAGTTTTATCCCCTGAAATCTTGCCATTTTATCCGCTGCACTATCGCTGATTTTCCTACAGTACCCTTGCTGTTGTATAACCCAAACTCTTGCTGTTTTATGCTCTGAACTCTTGCTGATGTTTCTCCAGAACCCTCGCTGTTTTATCTCCCAAACTCTGGCTGTTTTATCCCCTGAACTCTCATTGTTTTATCTTCCGAGCTGTTGCTGCTTTACCCCTGAACTCTCGCTGTTTTATCCCATGAACTCTGGCTGATTTTTGTCCAGGTCCCCAGCTCTTCTATCTCCCAAGCTCTCTCTGTTTTATCTCCCAAGTTCTCGCTTTTTTATCCTCTGAACTCCTGCTAATCTTTCTCCAGAACCCGCACTGTTTTTTCTCCCGAATTCTCACTGATTTATCTCCTAAACTCTCACTCTTTATCTCCAAAGCTGTCGCTAATTATTCTCCAGAACTCACACTATTTTATCTCCTGAACGCTGTTTTTTTTTTTATCTCCGGAACTCATGCTGTTTTATCTCCAGAATTCTTGTTGACTTTTCTCCTGAACTCTTGCTTTTTTATCTCCAGAACTCTCGCTGACTTTACTCCAGAACCCTCGCTGTTTTATCTCCTGAATTCTCGCTGTTTTACACATGAATTCTCCCTGCTTTATCCCCAGACCTCTCGTTCCTTTTTCTCCAGAATTCTTGCCGATTTTTGTTCTGAGCTCTTGCTGTTTTATGCCCTGATCTCTCACCGTTTTATCCCCTGAAATCTTGCCATTTTATCCGCTGAACTATCGCTGATTTTTCTGCAGAACCCTTGCTGTTGTATAACCCAAACTCTTGCTGTTTTATTCTCTGAACTCCTGCTAATCTTTCTCCAGAACCCGCGCTGTTTTTTCTCCCGAATTCTCACTGATTTATCTCCTAAACTCTCACTCTTTATCTCCAAAGCTGTCGCTAATTATTCTCCAGAACTCACACTAATTTATCTCCTGAACGCTGTTTTTTTTTTATCTCCAGAACTCATGCTGTTTTATCTCCAGAATTCTTGTTGACTTTTCTCCTGAGCTCTTGCTTTTTTATCTCCAGAACTCTCGCTGACTTTACTCCAGAACCTTCGCTGTTTTATCTCCCAAGCTCTCGGTGTTTTATCCTCTGAACTCCTGCTGATCTTTCTGCAGAACCCTCGCTGTTTTTTCTCCCAAATTCTCTCTGATTTATCTCCTGAACTCTCACTCTTTTATCTCAAAAACTCTCGGTCATTTTTCTCCAGAACTCACACTACTTTATCTCCTGAACGCTGGCTGTTTTATCCCCTGACCTCTCGGTCTTTTATCCCCCAAATTATCGCTGTATTATACCCTGAATTTTCATTGTTTTATCCTCAGCACTCTCGCCGATTTTTCTCCAGAACCCTCGATGTTTTATCTCCCAAGCTCTTGCTGTTTTATCCTCTGAAGTCCTGCTGATCTTTCTCCAGATCCCTTGCTGTTTTATCTCCTGAACTCTCGCTGTTTTATCCCCTGAACTCTGGCTGATTTTTCTACAAAACCCTCGCTGCTTTATTTCCCAAACTCTGGCTGTTTCATCCCCTAAACTCTCAATGTTTTATCTTTCGAGCTTTTGCTGCTTTACCCCTGAACTCTCGCTGTTTTTTCTCCTGAACTCTCATTGCTCTATCCCCTGAATTCTCGTCGCTTTATCCCCTGAACTCTGCTGATTATTCTCCAGAATCCTACCTGTTTTATCTCCCAAGCCCTCGCTGTTTTATGCTCTGAACTCCTGTTGATCTTTCTGCAGAACCCTCGCTGTTTTACCTCTCGAATTCTGACTGTTTTATTTCCTGAACTCTCACTCTTTTATCTGCAAAGCTCTCACTGATTTTTCTCCTGAAATCTCACTATTTTATGTCCTGAACTCTGGCTGTTTTATCTCCCGAACTCTCGAACTTTTATCTCCAGAATTCTTGCAGATTTTTCTCCTGAGCTCTTGCTCTTTTATCCCCTGAACTCTTGCTGTTTTAACTCCCGAATTCTCAGTTTTATCTTCGGAATTCTCACTGTTTTATCTCTCAAACACTCGCTGTTTTTTCTCCAGAAACCTCGCTGTTTTATCTCCTAAACTCTCACTGTTTTATCCCCTGAATTCTCCCTTTTTATCCCCTGAATTTTCACTCTTTTATCCTCTGCACTCTCGCTGATTTTTCTCCAGAACCCTCGCTGTTTTATCTCCCAGCTCTCGCTGTTTTATCCTCTGAACTCTCGCTGATTTTTCTCCAGAACCCTTGCTGTTCTGTCTCACAAAGTCTCACTGTTTTATCACATGAACTCTCGCTGTGTTATTGCCTGAACTGTGGTTGATTTTTCTCTAGAACCCAGGCTGTTTTATCTCCCAAACTCTCGCGGTTTTATCCCCTGAACTCTCATTGTTTTATCTTCTGAGCTTTTGCTGCTTAACCCCTGAACTCTCGCTGTTTTATCGCCTGATCTCTCAGTGTTTTATCCAATGAATTTTTGCTGCTTTATCCCCTGAACTCTGGCTGATTATTATCCAGAATCCTAGCTGTTTTATCTCCAGAATTCATGCTGATTTTTCTCCTGAGCTCTTACTGTTTTATCTCCTGAACTCTCGTTAATTTTACTCCAGAACCCTTGCTGTTTTAGCTCACAAACACTGCCTGTTTTATCTCCCATACTCTTGCTGATTTTTCTCCAGAATTCTTGCTGATTTTCCCCAGAATTCTTGCTATTTTATCTCCCAAACTCTTGCTGTTTTATCCCTTGAACTCTCACGGTCCCTGAACTTTCACTGCTTTACCCCTGAACTCTCGCTCTTTTATCCCCTGGGCTCTTGCTGTTTTATCACTTGAATTCTCGCTGTTTTATCCCCTGTACTCTCGCTGATTTTTCTCCAGACCCCTTGCTGTTGTATCTACCAAACTCTTGCTGTTTTATCCTCTACACTCTTGCTGATTTTTCTCCAGAACCCTCGCAGTTTTATCTCCCAAACTCTCGCTGTTTTATCCTCTGAACTTCCGCTGAGTTTTCTTCAGAACCCTTGCTGTTTTATCTCACAAAGTCTCACTGTTATATACCCTGAAATCTCGCTCTATTATCCCCAAAATTCTTGGCCTTTATCCCCTGAATTTTCGCTGCTTTATCCTCTGCGCACTTGCTGATTTTTCTCCAGAGCCCTGGCTGTTTTATCTCCGAAGCTCTCTCTGTTATATCCTCTGAACTCCTACTGATAATTCTCCTGAACCCTCGCTGTTTTATCTCCTGAATTCTCGCTGTTTTACACATGAATTCTCCCTGCTTTATCCCCAGACCTCTCGTTCCTTTTTCTCCAGAATTCTTGCCGATTTTTGTTCTGAGCTCTTGCTGTTTTATGCCCTGAACTCTCACAGTTTTATCCCCTGAAATCTTGCCATTTTATCCGCTGAACTATCGCTGATTTTTCTCCTGAACCCTTGCTGTTGTATAACCCAAACTCTTGCTGTTTTATCCTCTGAACTCCTGCTAATCTTTCTCCAGAACCCGCGCTGTTTTTTCTCCCAATTCTCACTGATTTATCTCCTAAACTCTCACTCTTTTATCTCCAAAGCTGTCGCTGATTTTTCTCCAGAACTCACACTATTTTATCTCCTGAATGCGGTTTTTCTATCTCCAGAACTCTTGCTGCTTTATCTCCAGAATTGTTGCTGACTTTTCTCCTGAGCTCTTGCTGTTTTATCTCCTGAACTCTCGCTGATTTTACTCCAGAACCCTGGCTGTTTTCTCTCCCAAGCTCTCGGTGTTTTATCCTCTGAACTCCTGCTGATCTTTCTCCAGAACCCTCGCTGTTTTATCTCCTGAATTCTCGCTGTTTTACACATGAATTCTCGCTGTTTTATCCCCTGATCTCTCGTTGCTTTTTCTCCAGAATTCTTGCCGATTTTTCTCCTGAGCTCTTGCTGTTTTATGCTCTGAACTCTCACAGTTTTATCCCCTGAAATCTTGCCATTTTATCCGCTGCACTATCGCTGATTTTCCTACAGTACCCTTGCTGTTGTATAACCCAAACTCTTGCTGTTTTATGCTCTGAACTCTTGCTGATGTTTCTCCAGAACCCTCGCTGTTTTATCTCCCAAACTCTGGCTGTTTTATCCCCTGAACTCTCATTGTTTTATCTTCCGAGCTGTTGCTGCTTTACCCCTGAACTCTCGCTGTTTTATCCCATGAACTCTGGCTGATTTTTGTCCAGGTCCCCAGCTCTTCTATCTCCCAAGCTCTCTCTGTTTTATCTCCCAAGTTCTCGCTTTTTTATCCTCTGAACTCCTGCTAATCTTTCTCCAGAACCCGCACTGTTTTTTCTCCCGAATTCTCACTGATTTATTTCCTAAACTCTCACTCTTTATCTCCAAAGCTGTCGCTAATTATTCTCCAGAACTCACACTATTTTATCTCCTGAACGCTGTTTTTTTTTTTATCTCCGGAACTCATGCTGTTTTATCTCCAGAATTCTTGTTGACTTTTCTCCTGAACTCTTGCTTTTTTATCTCCAGAACTCTCGCTGACTTTACTCCAGAACCTTCGCTGTTTTATCTCCCAAGCTCTCGGTGTTTTATCCTCTGAACTCCTGCTGATCTTTCTCCAGAACCCTCGCTGTTTTTTCTCCCAAATTCTCTCTGATTTATCTCCTGAACTCTCACTCTTTTATCTCAAAAACTCTCGGTCATTTTTCTCCAGAACTCACACTACTTTATCTCCTGAACGCTGGCTGTTTTATCCCCTGACCTCTCGGTCTTTTATCCCCCAAATTATCGCTGTATTATACCCTGGATTTTTCTCCAGAACCCTCGATGTTTTATCTCCCAAGCTCTTGCTGTTTTATCCTCTGAAGTCCTGCTGATCTTTCTCCAGATCCCTTGCTGTTTTATCTCCTGAACTCTCGCTGTTTTATCCCCTGAACTCTGGCTGATTTTTCTACAAAACCCTCGCTGCTTTATTTCCCAAACTCTGGCTGTTTCATCCCCTAAACTCTCAATGTTTTATCTTTCGAGCTTTTGCTGCTTTACCCCTGAACTCTCGCTGTTTTTTCTCCTGAACTCTCATTGCTCTATCCCCTGAATTCTCGTTGCTTTATCCCCTGAACTTTGGCTGATTATTCTCCAGAATCCTACCTGTTTTATCTCCCAAGCCCTCGCTGTTTTATGTTCTGAACTCCTGCTGAACTTTCTGCAGAACCCTCGCTGTTTTACCTCTCGAATTCTGACTGTTTTATTTCCTGAACTCTCACTCTTTTCTCTGCAAAGCTCTGATTTTTCTCCTGAAATCTCACTATTTTATGTCCTGAACTCTGGCTGTTTTATCTCCCGAACTCTCGAACTTTTATCTCCAGAATTCTTGCAGATTTTTCTCCTGAGCTCTTGCTCTTTTATCCCCTGAACTCTTGCTGTTTTAACTCCCGAATTCTCAGTTTTATCTTCGGAATTCTCACTGTTTTATCTCTCAAACACTCGCTGTTTTTTCTCCAGAAACCTCGCTGTTTTATCTCCTAAACTCTTACTGTTTTATCCCCTGAATTCTCCCTTTTTATCCCCTGAATTTTCACTCTTTTATCCTCTGCACTCTCGCTGATTTTTCTCCAGAACCCTCCCTGTTTTATCTCCCAGCTCTCGCTGTTTTATCCTCTGAACTCTCGCTGATTTTTCTCCAGAACCCTTGCTGTTCTGTCTCGCAAAGTCTCACTGTTTTATCACATGAACTCTCGCTGTGTTATTGCCTGAACTGTGGTTGATTTTTCTCTAGAACCCAGGCTGTTTTATCTCCCAAACTCTCGCGGTTTTATCCCCTGAACTCTCATTGTTTTATCTTCTGAGCTTTTGCTGCTTAACCCCTGAACTCTCGCTGTTTTATCGCCTGATCTCTCAGTGTTTTATCCAATGAATTTTTGCTGCTTTATCCCCTGAACTCTGGCTGATTATTATCCAGAATCCTAGCTGTTTTATCTCCAGAATTCATGCTGATTTTTCTCCTGAGCTCTTACTGTTTTATCTCCTGAACTCTCGTTAATTTTACTCCAGAACCCTTGCTGTTTTAGATCACAAACACCGACTGTTTTATCTCCCATACTCCTGCTGATTTTTCTCCAGAATTCTTGCTGATTTTCCCCAGAATTCTTGCTATTTTATCTCCCAAACTCTTTCTGTTTTATCCCTTGAACTCTCACGGTCCCTGAACTTTCACTGCTTTACCCCTGAACTCTCGCTCTTTTATCCCCTGGGCTCTTGCTGTTTTATCACTTGAATTCTCGCTGTTTTATCCCCTGTACTCTCGCTGATTTTTCTCCAGAACCCTTGCTGTTGTATCTCCCAAACTCTTGCTGTTTTATCCTCTGCACTCTTGCTGATTTTTCTCCAAAACCCTCGCAGTTTTATCGCCCAAACTCTCGCTGTTTTATCCTCTGAACTTCCGCTGATTTTTCTTCAGAACCCTTGCTGTTTTATCTCACAAAGTCTCACTGTTATATACCCTGAACTCTCGCTCTATTATCCCCTAAATTCTTGGCTTTTATCCCCTGAATTTTCACTGCTTTATCCTCTGCACTCTTGCTGATTTTTCTCCAGAACCCTGGCTGTTTTATCTCCCAAGCTCTCGCTGTTATATCCTCTGAACTCCTACTGATCTTTCTCCTGAACCCTCGCTGTTTTATCTCCTGAATTCTCGCTGTTTTACACATGAATTCTCCCTGCTTTATCCCCAGACCTCTCGTTCCTTTTTCTCCAGAATTCTTGCCGATTTTTGTTCTGAGCTCTTGCTGTTTTATGCCCTGAACTCTCACCGTTTTATCCCCTGAAATCTTGCCATTTTATCCGCTGAACTATCGCTGATTTTTCTGCAGAACCCTTGCTGTTGTATAACCCAAACTCTTGCTGTTTTATCCTCTGAACTCCTGCTAATCTTTCTCCAGAACCCTCGCTGTTTTATCTCCCAAACTCTGGCTGTTTTGTCCCCTGAACTCTCATTGTTTTACCTTCTGAGCTGTTGCTGCTTTACCCCTGAACTCTCGCTGTTTTATCCCATGAACTCTGGCTGATTTTTGTCCAGGACCCTAGCTCTTCTATCTCCCAAGCTCTCTCTGTTTTATCCTCTAACCTCTCACTGTTTTATCTCCCAAGTTCTCGCTTTTTTATCCTCTGAACTCCTGCTAATCTTTCTCCAGAACCCGCACTGTTTTTTCTCCAGAATTCTCACTGATTTATCTCCTAAACTCTCACTCTTTATCTCCAAAGCTGTCGCCAATTATTCTCCAGAACTCACACTATTTTATCTCCTGAACGCTGTTTTTTTTTATCTCCGGAACTCTTGCTGTTTTATCTCCTGAATTCTTGCTGACTTTTCTCCTGAGCTCTTGCTTTTTTATCTCCTGAACTCTCGCTGACTTTACTCCAGAACCCTCGCTGTTTTATGTGCCAAGATCTCAGTGTTTTAACCGCTGAACTCCTGCTGATCTTTCTCCAGAACCCTCGCTGTTTTTTCTCCCAAATTCTCTCTGATTTATCTCCTGAACTCTCACTCTTTTATCTCAAAAGCTCTCGCTAATTATTCTCCAGAACTCACACTAATTTATCTCCTGAACGCTGTTTTTTTTTATCTCCGGAACTCATGCTGTTTTATCTCCAGAATTCTTGTTGACTTTTCTCCTGAGCTCTTGCTTTTTTATCTCCAGAACTCTCGCTGACTTTACTCCAGAACCTTCGCTGTTTTATCTCCCAAGCTCTTGGTGTTTTATCCTCTGAACTCCTGCTGATCTTTCTCCAGAACCCTCGCTGTTTTTTCTCCCAAATTCTCTCTGATTTATCTCCTGAACTCTCACTCTTTTATCTCAAAAACTCTCGGTCATTTTTCTCCAGAACTCACGCTACTTTATCTCCTGAACGCTGGCTGTTTTATCCCCTGACCTCTCGGTCTTTTATCCCCCAAATTATCGCTGTATTATACCCTGTATTTTTATTGTTTTATCCTCAGCACTCTCGCCGATTTTTCTCCAGAACCCTCGATGTTTTATCTCCCAAGCTCTTGCTGTTTTATCCTCTGAAGTCCTGCTGATCTTTCTCCAGATCCCTTGCTGTTTTATCTCCTGAACTCTCGCTGTTTTATCCCCTGAACTCTGGCTGATTTTTCTACAAAACCCTCGCTGCTTTATTTCCCAAACTCTGGCTGTTTCATCCCCTAAACTCTCAATGTTTTATCTTTCGAGCTTTTGCTGCTTTACCCCTGAACTCTCGCTGTTTTTTCTCCTGAACTCTCATTGCTCTATCCCCTGAATTCTCGTTGCTTTATCCCCTGAACTCTGGCTGATTATTCTCCAGAATCCTACCTGTTTTATCTCCCAAGCCCTCGCTGTTTTATGTTCTGAACTCCTGCTGATCTTTCTGCAGAACCCTCGCTGTTTTACCTCTCGAATTCTGACTGTTTTATTTCCTGAACTCTCACTCTTTTATCTGCAAAGCTCTCACTGATTTTTCTCCTGAAATCTCACTATTTTATGTCCTGAACTCTGGCTGTTTTATCTCCCGAACTCTCGAACTTTTATCTCCAGAATTCTTGCAGATTTTTCTCCTGAGCTCTTGCTCTTTTATCCCCTGAACTCTTGCTGTTTTAACTCCCGAATTCTCAGTTTTATCTTCGGAATTCTCACTGTTTTATCTCTCAAACACTCGCTGTTTTTTCTCCAGAAACCTCGCTGTTTTATCTCCTAAACTCTTACTGTTTTATCCCCTGAATTCTCCCTTTTTATCCCCTGAATTTTCACTCTTTTATCCTCTGCACTCTCGCTGATTTTTCTCCAGAACCCTCGCTGTTTAATCTCCCAGCTCTCGCTGTTTTATCCTCTGAACTCTCGCTGATTTTTCTCCAGAACCCTTGCTGTTCTGTCTCACAAAGTCTCACTGTTTTATCACATGAACTCTCGCTGTGTTATTGCCTGAACTGTGGTTGATTTTTCTCTAGAACCCAGGCTGTTTTATCTCCCAAACTCTCGCGGTTTTATCCCCTGAACTCTCATTGTTTTATCTTCTGAGCTTTTGCTGCTTAACCCCTGAACTCTCGCTGTTTTATCGCCTGATCTCTCAGTGTTTTATCCAATGAATTTTTGCTGCTTTATCCCCTGAACTCTGGCTGATTATTATCCAGAATCCTAGCTGTTTTATCTCCAGAATTCATGCTGATTTTTCTCCTGAGCTCTTACTGTTTTATCTCCTGAACTCTCGTTAATTTTACTCCAGAACCCTTGCTGTTTTAGCTCACAAACACCGACTGTTTTATCTCCCATACTCCTGCTGATTTTTCTCCAGAATTCTTGCTGATTTTCCCCAGAATTCTTGCTATTTTATCTCCCAAACTCTTTCTGTTTTATCCCTTGAACTCTCACGGTCCCTGAACTTTCACTGCTTTACCCCTGAACTCTCGCTCTTTTATCCCCTGGGCTCTTGCTGTTTTATCACTTGAATTCTCGCTGTTTTATCCCCTGTACTCTCGCTGATTTTTCTCCAGACCCCTTGCTGTTGTATCTCCCAAACTCTTGCTGTTTTATCCTCTGCACTCTTGCTGATTTTTCTCCAAAACCCTCGCTGTTTTATCGCCCAAACTCTCGCTGTTTTATCCTCTGAACTTCCGCTGATTTTTCTTCAGAACCCTTGCTGTTTTATCTCACAAAGTCTCACTGTTATATACCCTGAACTCTCGCTCTATTATCCCCTAAATTCTTGGCTTTTATCCCCTGAATTTTCACTGCTTTATCCTCTGCACTCTTGCTGATTTTTCTCCAGAACCCTGGCTGTTTTATCTCCCAAGCTCTCGCTGTTATATCCTCTGAACTCCTACTGATCTTTCTCCTGAACCCTCGCTGTTTTATCTCCTGAATTCTCGCTGTTTTACACATGAATTCTCCCTGCTTTATCCCCAGACCTCTCGTTCCTTTTTCTCCAGAATTCTTGCCGATTTTTGTTCTGAGCTCTTGCTGTTTTATGCCCTGAACTCTCACCGTTTTATCCCCTGAAATCTTGCCATTTTATCCGCTGAACTATCGCTGATTTTTCTGCAGAACCCTTGCTGTTGTATAACCCAAACTCTTGCTGTTTTATCCTCTGAACTCCTGCTAATCTTTCTCCAGAACCCTCGCTGTTTTATCTCCCAAACTCTGGCTGTTTTGTCCCCTGAACTCTCATTGTTTTACCTTCTGAGCTGTTGCTGCTTTACCCCTGAACTCTCGCTGTTTTATCCCATGAACTCTGGCTGATTTTTGTCCAGGACCCTAGCTCTTCTATCTCCCAAGCTCTCTCTGTTTTATCCTCTAACCTCTCACTGTTTTATCTCCCAAGTTCTCGCTTTTTTATCCTCTGAACTCCTGCTAATCTTTCTCCAGAACCCGCACTGTTTTTTCTCCAGAATTCTCACTGATTTATCTCCTAAACTCTCACTCTTTATCTCCAAAGCTGTCGCCAATTATTCTCCAGAACTCACACTATTTTATCTCCTGAACGCTGTTTTTTTTTTATCTCCGGAACTCTTGCTGTTTTATCTCCTGAATTCTTGCTGACTTTTCTCCTGAGCTCTTGCTTTTTTATCTCCTGAACTCTCGCTGACTTTACTCCAGAACCCTCGCTGTTTTATGTCCCAAGATCTCAGTGTTTTAACCGCTGAACTCCTGCTGATCTTTCTCCAGAACCCTCGCTGTTTTTTCTCCCAAATTCTCTCTGATTTATCTCCTGAACTCTCACTCTTTTATCTCAAAAGCTCTCGCTAATTATTCTCCAGAACTCACACTAATTTATCTCCTGAACGCTGTTTTTTTTTATCTCCGGAACTCATGCTGTTTTATCTCCAGAATTCTTGTTGACTTTTCTCCTGAGCTCTTGCTTTTTTATCTCCAGAACTCTCGCTGACTTTACTCCAGAACCTTCGCTGTTTTATCTCCCAAGCTCTCCGTGTTTTATCCTCTGAACTCCTGCTGATCTTTCTCCAGAACCCTCGCTGTTTTTTTCTCCCAAATTCTCTCTGATTTATCTCCTGAACTCTCACTCTTTTATCTCAAAAACTCTCGGTCATTTTTCTCCAGAACTCACACTACTTTATCTCCTGAACGCTGGCTGTTTTATCCCCTGACCTCTCGGTCTTTTATCCCCCAAATTATCGCTGTATTATACCCTGTATTTTTATTGTTTTATCCTCAGCACTCTCGCCGATTTTTCTCCAGAACCCTCGATGTTTTATCTCCCAAGCTCTTGCTGTTTTATCCTCTGAAGTCCTGCTGATCTTTCTCCAGATCCCTTGTTGTTTTATCTCCTGAACTCTCGCTGTTTTATCCCCTGAACTCTGGCTGATTTTTCTACAAAACCCTCGCTGCTTTATTTCCCAAACTCTGGCTGTTTCATCCCCTAAACTCTCAATGTTTTATCTTTCGAGCTTTTGCTGCTTTACCCCTGAACTCTCGCTGTTTTTTCTCCTGAACTCTCATTGCTCTATCCCCTGAATTCTCGTTGCTTTATCCCCTGAACTCTGGCTGATTATTCTCCAGAATCCTACCTGTTTTATCTCCCAAGCCCTCGCTGTTTTATGCTCTGAACTCCTGCTGATCTTTCTGCAGAACCCTCGCTGTTTTACCTCTCGAATTCTGACTGTTTTATTTCCTGAACTCTCACTCTTTTCTCTGCAAAGCTCTCACTGATTTTTCTCCTGAAATCTCACTATTTTATGTCCTGACCTCTGGCTGTTTTATCTCCCGAACTCTCGAACTTTTATCTCCAGAATTCTTGCAGATTTTTCTCCTGAGCTCTTGCTCTTTTATCCCCTGAACTCTTGCTGTTTTAACTCCCGAATTCTCAGTTTTATCTTCGGAATTCTCACTGTTTTATCTCTCAAACACTCGCTGTTTTTTCTCCAGAAACCTCGCTGTCTTATCTCCTAAACTCTTACTGTTTTATCCCCTGAATTCTCCCTTTTTATCCCCTGAATTTTCAATCTTTTATCCTCTGCACTCTCGCTGATTTTTCTCCAGAACCCTCGCTGTTTAATCTCCCAGCTCTCGCTGTTTTATCCTCTGAACTCTCGCTGATTTTTCTCCAGAACCCTTGCTGTTCTGTCTCACAAAGTCTCACTGTTTTATCACATGAACTCTCGCTGTGTTATTGCCTGAACTGTGGTTGATTTTTCTCTAGAACCCAGGCTGTTTTATCTCCCAAACTCTCGCGGTTTTATCCCCTGAACTCTCATTGTTTTATCTTCTGAGCTTTTGCTGCTTAACCCCTGAACTCTCGCTGTTTTATCGCCTGATCTCTCAGTGTTTTATCCAATGAATTTTTGCTGCTTTATCCCCTGAACTCTGGCTGATTATTATCCAGAATCCTAGCTGTTTTATCTCCAGAATTCATGCTGATTTTTCTCCTGAGCTCTTACTGTTTTATCTCCTGAACTCTCGTTAATTTTACTCCAGAACCCTTGTTGTTTTAGCTCACAAACACCGACTGTTTTATCTCCCATACTCTTGCTGATTTTTCTCCAGAATTCTTGCTGATTTTCCCCAGAATTCTTGCTATTTTATCTCCCAAACTCTTTCTGTTTTATCCCTTGAACTCTCACGGTCCCTGAACTTTCACTGCTTTACCCCTGAACTCTCGCTCTTTTATCCCCTGGGCTCTTGCTGTTTTATCACTTGAATTCTCGCTGTTTTATCCCCTGTACTCTCGCTGATTTTTCTCCAGAACCCTTGCTGTTGTATCTCCCAAACTCTTGCTGTTTTATCCTCTGCACTCTTGCTGATTTTTCTCCAAAACCCTCGCAGTTTTATCGCCCAAACTCTTGCTGTTTTATCCTCTGAACTTCCGCTGATTTTTCTTCAGAACCCTTGCTGTTTTATCTCACAAAGTCTCACTGTTATATACCCTGAACTCTCGCTCTATTATCCCCTAAATTCTTGGCTTTTATCCCCTGAATTTTCACTGCTTTATCCTCTGCACTCTTGCTTATTTTTCTCCAGAACCCTGGCTGTTTTATCTCCCAAGCTCTCGCTGTTATATCCTCTGAACTCCTACTGATCTTTCTCCTGAACCCTCGCTGTTTTATCTCCTGAATTCTCGCTGTTTTACACATGAATTCTCCCTGCTTTATCCCCAGACCTCTCGTTCCTTTTTCTCCAGAATTCTTGCCGATTTTTGTTCTGAGCTCTTGCTGTTTTATGCCCTGAACTCTCACCGTTTTATCCCCTGAAATCTTGCCATTTTATCCGCTGAACTATCGCTGATTTTTCTGCAGAACCCTTGCTGTTGTATAACCCAAACTCTTGCTGTTTTATCCTCTGAACTCCTGCTAATATTTCTCCAGAACCCTCGCTGTTTTATCTCCCAAACTCTGGCTGTTTTGTCCCCTGAACTCTCATTGTTTTACCTTCTGAGCTGTTGCTGCTTTACCCCTGAACTCTCGCTGTTTTATCCCATGAACTCTGGCTGATTTTTGTCCAGGACCCTAGCTCTTCTATCTCCCAAGCTCTCTCTGTTTTATCCTCTAACCTCTCACTGTTTTATCTCCCAAGTTCTCGCTTTTTTATCCTCTGAACTCCTGCTAATCTTTCTCCAGAACCCGCACTGTTTTTTCTCCAGAATTCTCACTGATTTATCTCCTAAACTCTCACTCTTTATCTCCAAAGCTGTCGCCAATTATTCTCCAGAACTCACACTATTTTATCTCCTGAACGCTGTTTTTTTTTATCTCCGGAACTCTTGCTGTTTTATCTCCTGAATTCTTGCTGACTTTTCTCCTGAGCTCTTGCTTTTTTATCTCCTGAACTCTCGCTGACTTTAATCCAGAACCCTCGCTGTTTTATGTCCCAAGATCTCAGTGTTTTAACCGCTGAACTCCTGCTGATCTTTCTCCAGAACCCTCGCTGTTTTTTCTCCCAAATTCTCTCTGATTTATCTCCTGAACTCTCACTCTTTTATCTCAAAAGCTCTCGCTAATTTTTCTCCAGAACTCACACTATTTTATCGCCTGAACGCTGGCTGTTTTATCCCCTGACCTCTCGGTCTTTTATCCCCCAAATTCTCGCTGTTTTATACCCTGAATTTTCATTGTTTTATCCTCAGCACTCTCGCCGATTTTTCTCCAGAACCCTCGATGTTTTATCTCCCAAGCTCTTGCTGTTTTATCCTCTGAACTCCTGCTGATCTTTCTCCAGATCCCTTGCTGTTTTATGTCCTGAACTCTCGCTGATTTTTCTACAAAACCCTCGCTGTTTTATCTCCCAAACTCTGGCTGTTTCATCCCCTAAACTCTCAATGTTTTATCCCCTGAACTCTGGTTGATTTTTCTACAAAACCCTCGCTGTTTTATCTCCCAAACTCTGGCTGTTTCATCCCCTAAACTCTCACTGTTTTATCTTTCGAGCTTTTGCTGCTTTACCCCTGAACTCTCGCTGTTTTTTCTCCTGAACTCTCATTGCTCTATCCCCTGAATTCTCTCTGCTTTATCCCCTGAACTCTGGCTGTTTTATCTCCTGAACTCTCGCTATTTTATCCGCTGAATTCTCGCTGTTTTACCCCTGAATTCTCGTTGTTTTATCCCCTGAACTCTCGTTGCTTTTTCTCCAGAATTCTTGCTGATTTTTTCCTGTGCTCTTGCTTTTTTATCCCATGAACTCTCACAGTTTTATCCCGTGAATTCTGGCCATTTGGTCTGCTGAACTTTCGCTGCTTTTTCTGCAGAACCCTTCCTGTTGTCTAACCCAAACACTTTTTGTTTTATCGTCTGAACTTTGCTGATGTTTCTCCAGATCCCTCGCTGTTTTATCTCCCAACCTCTCGCTCTTTTATCCCCTGAACTCTCATTGTTTTATCTTCCGAGCTTTTGCTGCTTTACCCCTGAACTCTCGCTGTTTTATCCCATGAACTCTGGCTGATTTGTGTCCAGAACCCAAGCTGTTCTATCTCCCAAGCTCTCTCTGTTTTATCCTCTAACCTCTCACTGTTTTATCTCCCAAGTTCTCGCTTTTTTATCCTCTGAACTCCTGCTAATCTTTCTCCAGAACCCGCGCTGTTTTTTCTCCCGAATTCTCACTGATTTATCTCCTAAACTCTCACTCTTTTATCTCCAAAGCTGTCGCTGATTTTTCTCCAGAACTCACACTATTTTATCTCCTGAACGCTGGCTGTTTTATCTTCGGAACTCTCGCTGTTCTATCTCCAGAATTCGTGCTGATTTTTCTCCTGTGCGCTTGCTGTTTTATCTCCTAAATTCTTGCTGTTTTCCTCCCGAATTTTCATTGTTGTCTCTCCTGAGCTCTCGCTGATTTTACTCCAGAACACTCGCTGTTTTATCTCCCAAGCTCTCGCAGTTTTATACTCTGAACGCCCGCGGAGTTTTCTTCACAGCCATCGCTGCTTTATCTCCCAAACACTCATTGATTTATCCCCTGACCTCTCGGTCTTTTATCCCCCACATTCTCGCTGTTTTATCCCCTAAATTTTCATTGTTTTATACTCAGCACTCTCGCTGATCTTTCCCCAGAACTCTCGCTGTTTTATCTCCCAAGCTCTCGCTGTTTTATACTCTGAATGTCCGCGGAGTTTTCTCCAAAACCCTTGCTGTCTTATCTCGCAAACACTCACTGTTTTTTGTCCTGAACTCTCGCTGTTTTATCCCCTGAAGGTGGCTGATTTGTCTCCAAAACCCGCACTGTTTAATCTCCCAAACACTCGCTGTTTTGTCCCATGAACTCTCATTGTTTTATCTTCTGGTGTTTTGCTGCTTTACCCCTGAATTCTCGTTGTTTTATCCCCTGAGCTCTGGCTGATGTTTCACCAGGACCCTAGCTGTTTTATCTCCCAAACTCTTGCTGTTTTATCCTCTGAACTCCTGCTGATCTTTCTCCAGAACCCGCGTTGTTTTTTCTCTCAAATTCACACTGTTTAATCTCCTGAACTCTCACTCTTTTATCTTCAAAGCTCTCGCTGATTTTTCTCCAGAACCCTCGCAGTTTTATCCCACAAATTCTCGCTGTTTTATCCTCTGAACTCCCGCTGATATTTCAGCAGAACCATTGCTGTTTTATCTCACAAATTCTCGTGATTTTTCCCCTGAATTCTCGCAGTTTCATCCCCTGAACACTCGCTGATTTTTGTCCAGAACCCTAGCAGTTTTATCTCCCAAACTCTCTCTGTTTTATCCTCTGAACTCCTGCTGATTTTTCTCCAGGACCCTCGCTGTTTTACCTCCCAAACCCTCGCTGTTTTATCCCCTGAACTCTCGCTGATTTATCCCCTGAATTCTTGCTGTTATATGCCCTGAATTTTCATTGTTTTATCTTCTGCACTCTCGCTGAATTTTCTCCAGGACCCTCGCTGCTTTATCTCCCAACCTCTCACTGTTTTATCCTCTGAACTCCCGCTGAGTATACTCCAGAACCCTTGCTGATTTATCTCACAAATTCTCACTCTTTTATCTCCTGAACTCTCGCTGTTTTATCCCCTGAACTCTGGCTGATTTTTCTCCAAAACCCGCACTGTTTAATCTCCCAAACACTCGCTGTTTTGTCCAGTGAACTCTCATTGTTTTATCTTCTGGTGTTTTGCTGCTTTACCCCTGAATTCTCGTTGTTTTATCCCCTGAGCTCTGGCTGATGTTTCACCAGGACCTTAGCTGTTTTATCTCCCAAACTCTTGCTGTTTTATCCTCTGAACTCCTGCTGATCTTTCTCCAGAACCCTCGTTGTTTTTTCTCTCAAATTCACACTGTTTAATCTCCTGAACTCTCACTCTTTTATCTTCAAAGCTCTCGCTGATTTTTCTCCAGAACCCTCGCAGTTTTATCCCACAAATTCTCGCTGTTTTATCCTCTGAACTCCCGCTGATATTTCAGCAGAACCATTGCTGTTTTATCTCACAAATTCTCGTGATTTTTCCCCTGAATTCTCGCAGTTTCATCCCCTGAACACTCGCTGATTTTTGTCCAGAACCCTAGCAGTTTTATCTCCCAAACTCTCTCTGTTTTATCCTCTGAACTCCTGCTGATTTTTCTCCAGGACCCTCGCTGTTTTACCTCCCAAACCCTCGCTGTTTTATCCCCTGAACTCTCGCTGATTTATCCCCTGAATTCTTGCTGTTATATGCCCTGAATTTTCATTGTTTTATCTTCTGCACTCTCGCTGAATTTTCTCCAGGACCCTCGCTGCTTTATCTCCCAACCTCTCACTGTTTTATCCTCTGAACTCCTGCTGAGTATACTCCAGAACCCTTGCTGATTTATCTCACAAATTCTCACTCTTTTATCTCCTGAACTCTCGTTGTTTGATCCCCTGAACTCTGACTGATTTTCTCCAGAAACCTCGCTGTTTTATCTCCTAAACTCTCGCTGTTTTATCACCTGAAATCTCATTGTTTTATTTTCCAAGCTTTTGCTGCTTTACCCCTGAACGCTCGCAGTTTTATCCCCTGAACTATCACTGTTTTATGCCTGAATTCTCGCAGTTTTATCCCCTGAACACTGGCTGATTTTTCTCCAGACCCTAGCAGTTTTATCTCCCAAACTCTCGCTGTTTTATCCTCTGAACTCCTGCTGATCTTTCTCCAGAACCCTCGCTGTTTTATCTCTCGAATTTGCACGGTTTTATCTACTGAATTCTCACTCTTTTATCTCCAAAGCTCTCGCTGATTTTTCTCCAGAACTCTCACCATTTTATCTCCTGAACTCTCGCTGCTTTATCTCCCGAACTCTCGCTGTTTTATCTCCAGAATTCTTGCTGATTTTTCTCCAGAACTCTCATTATTCTATCTCCTGAACTGTCGCTCTTTTATCTCTCAAACTCCCGCTGTTTAATGTCCTGAACCCTCGCTGTTGTATCCGCTGAATTCTCGCGGTTTTATCCGCTGAATTCTCGCTGTTTTATCCCCTGAACTCTCGCCACTTTTTCTCCAGAATTCTTGCTGAGTTTTCTCTTGAGCTCTTGTTGTTTTACCCTCTGACCTCCTGCTGATTTTTCTCCAGAACCCTCGCTGTTTTATCTCAGAAACTCTCGCTGCTTTATTCCCTGAACTCTCGTTGCTTTTTCTCCAGAGCCCTCGCTACTTTACCTCCCAAACTCTCACTGTTTTATCCCAAAAACTCGCCTTGTTTTATATTCTGAGCTTTTGCTGCTTTACCCTTGAACTCTTTTATCCCCTGAGCTCTCGCTGTTTTATCCCCTGAACTCTCGCTGTTTTATACCCTGAACTCTTGCTGATTTTCCTCCAGAAACCTCGGTATTCTATCTCCCAAACTCTCACTGTTTTATCACCTGAATTCTCGATACGTTATCCCCTGAATTTTCACTACTTTCTCCTCTGCACTCTCGCTGATTTTTGTCCAGAACCCTCGCAATTTTATGTCCAAAACTCTCGCTGTTTTATCCCCTGAAATCTCGCTGATTATTCTCCAGAACACTCGCTATTTTATCTCCCAACGTCTCGCTGTTTTATCCCCAATTCTCGCTATCTTATCCCCTGAACTCTCGCTGATTTTTCCCCAGAACCCTCGCTGTTTTATCTCGCAAACTCTAAGTGTTTTATCCCCTGAACACTCATTGTTTAATTGTCCGAGCTTTTGCTGCTTTACCCCTGAACTCTCGCTGCATTATAGACTGAACTCTCACTGTTTTATCCGCTGATTTCTCGCTGTTTTATCCGCTAAACTCTGCCTGATTTTTGTCCAAGGCCCTAGCTGTTTTATCTCCCAAGCTCTCGCTGTTTTATCCTCTGAACTCGCACAGTTTTATCTCCAAAGGTCTCGCTTTTTCATCCTTTGAACTCCTGCTGATCTTTCTCCAGAACTCTCGATGTTTTAACTCTCGAATTCGCATTGTTTTATCTCCTGAACTCTCTCTCTTTTATCTCCAAAGCTCTCGCTGATTTTTCTCCAGAAATCTCACTATTTTATCTCCTGAACTCCCGCTGTTTTATCTCCCAAACCCTCGCTGTTTTATCCCCTGAACTCTCGCTGTTTTATCGCCTGAATTCATGCTGTTATATGCCCTGAATTTCCATTGTTTTATCTTCTGCACTCTCGCTGAATTTTCTCCAGGACGCTCGCTGCTTTATCTCCCAATCTCTCACTGTTTTATCCTCTGAACTCCCGCTGAGTATTCTCCAGAACCCTTTCTGATTTATCTCACAAATTGTCACTCTTTTATCTCCTGAACTCTCGCTGTTTGATACCCTGAACTCTGGCTGAATTTTCTCCAGAAACCTCGCTGTTTTATCTCCCAAACTCTCGCTGTTTTATCCCCTGAAATCTCATTCTTTTATTTTCCGAGCTTTTGCTGCTTTACCCCTGAACGCTCGCAGTTTTATCCCCTGAACTCTGGCTGATTTTTCTCCAGAACTCTAGCTGTTTTATCTCCCGAACTCTCACTGTTTTATCTCCAGAATTCTTGCTGATTTTTCTCCAGAACTCTCATTATTCTATCTCCTGAACTGTCGCTCTTTCATCTCTCAAACTCCCGCTGTTTTATGTCCTGAACCCTCGCTGTTGTACCCCTGAATTCTCGCTGTATTATCCGCTGAATTCTCGCTGTTTTATCCCCTGAACTCTCGCCACTTTTTCTTCAGAATTCTTGCTAAGTTTTCACCTGAGCTCTTGCTGTTTTACCTTCTGAACTCTTGCTGACTTTTCTCAAGAACCCTCGCTGTTTTATCTCACAAACTCTCGCTGCTTTATTCCCTGAACTCAGGCTGCTTTTTCTCAAGAGACCTCGCTACTTTACCTCCCAAACTCTCAGTGTTTTATCCCAAAAACTCGCCTTGTTTTATATTCCGAGCATTTGCTGCTTTACCCTTGAACTCTTTTATTCCCTGCGCTCTCGCTGTTTTAAACCCTGAACTCTTGCTGATTTTCCTCCAGAAACCTCGGTATTCTGTCTCCCAAACTCTCACTGTTTTATCCCCTGAATTCTCGATTTTTTATCCCCTGAATTTTCACTGCTTTCTCCTCTGCACTATCGCTGATTTTTCTCCAGAACCCTCACAGTTTTCTGTCCAAAACTCTCGCTGTTTTATCCCCTGAACTCTCGCTGTTTTATCCCCTGATTTCTCGCTGTATATCCCCTGAACTCTGGCTGATTTTTCTCCAAAACCCACGCTGTTTAATCTCCCAAACTCTCGCTGTTTTATCTCCTGAACTTGCGCTTTTTTATCCCCTGAACTCTGGCTGATTTTTCTCCAAAACCCTCGCTGTTTAATCTCCAAAACTCTCGCTGTTTTATCCCCGGAACTCTCATTGTTTTATCGTCTCAGCTTTTGCTGCTTTACCCCTGAATTCTCGTTGTTTTATCCCCTGAAATCTGGCTGATTTTTCTCCAGAACCCTCGCTGTTTTATCTCCCAAGCTCTCGCTGTTTAATCCTCTGAACTCACGCTGATTTTTCTCCATAACCCTTGATGTTTTATCTCACAAACTCTCACTGTTCTATCCCCTAAACACTCATTGTTTTATCTCACAAACTCTCACTGATGTTTCACCAAAATTCTTGGTTATTTTTCTCCAGAATTTTTGCTATTTTAACTTCCAAACTCTGGCTGGTTTATCACCTGAACTCTCACTGTTCCTGAACTTTCACTGCTTTACCCGTGAACTCTCGCTCATTTATCCATTCAGCTCTCACTTTTTTGTCCTCTGAACTCTCACTTTTTTATCCCCTGAATTCTCGGGTTTATCTCCAGAACTCTTGCCGATTTTTCTCCAGAACCCTCGCTGTTTTATCTCCCAAACTCTCGCTCTTTTAGCCCCTCAACTCTCGCTGATTATTCTCCAGAACACTCGCTATTTTATCTCCCAACGTCTTGCTGTTTTATCCCCAATTCTCGCTGTCTTATCCCCTGAACTCTGGCTGATTTTTCTCCAGAACCCTCGCTGTTTTATCTCCCAAACTCTAACTGTTTTATCCCCTGAACACTCATTGTTTTATCGTCCGAGCTTTTGCTGCTTTACCCTTGAACTCTCGCTGTATTATACACTGAACTCTCACTGTTTTATCCGCTGATTTCTCGCTGTTTTATCCGCTAAACTCTGCCTGATTTTTCTCCAGGGCCCTAGCTGTTTTATCTCCCAAGCTCTCGCTGTTTTATCCTCTGAACTCGCACAGTTTTATCTCCCAATGTATCGCTTTTTTATCCTTTGAACTCCTGCTGAACTTTCTCCAGAACCCTCGATGTTTTATCTCTCGAATTCGCACTGTTTTATCTCCTGAAAGCTCAATCTTTTATCTCCAAAGCTCTCCCTGATTTTCCTCCAGAAATCTCATTATTTTATCTCCTGAATTCTTGCTGATTTTCCTCCTGACCTTTTGCTGTTTTATCTCCTGAATTCGAGCTGTTTTATCTCCTGAACGCTTGTTTTATCTCCTGAACTCCTGCTGTTTTAACTCCCGAATTCTCACTTTTTTATCTCCTGAACTCTCACTGTTTTTTCTCCAGAACCCTCGCTGTTTGATCTTCCAAGCACTCACTGCTTTATCTCCTGAATTCTCACTGTTTTATCTCCTGAACTCTCACTCTTTTATCTCCCAAGCATTCGCTGATTTTTCTCCAGAACTCTCATTATTCTATCTCCTGAACTCTCATTATTCTATCTCCTGAACTGTCGCTCTTTTATCTCTCAAACTCCCGCTGTTTTATGTCCTGAACCCTCGCTGTTGTATCCCCTGAACTCTGGCTGATTTTTCTCCAAAGCCCTCGCTGTTTAATCTCCCAAATTCTGGCTGTTTTATCTCCTGAACTCTCGCTGTTTTTTCCCCTGGACTCTCGCTGTTTTATACCCTGAACTCTTGCTGATTTTCCTCCAGAAACCTCGGTATTCTATCTCCCAAACTCTCACTGTTTTATCACCTGAATTCTCGATGTGTTATCCCCTGAATTTTCACTGCTTTCTCCTCTGCACTCTCGCTGATTTTTGTCCAGAACCCTCGCAGTTTTATGTCCAAAACTCTCGCTGTTTTATCCCCTGAACTCTCGCTGGTTATTCTCCAGAACACTCGCTATTTTATCTCCCAACGTCTCGCTGTTTTATCCCCAATTCTCGCTGTCTTATCCCCTAAACTCTGACTGATTTTTCTCCAGAACCCTCGCTGTTTTAGCTCCCAAACTCTAACTGTTTTATCCCCTGAACACTCATTGTTTTATTGTCCGAGCTTTTGCTGCTTTACCCCTGAACTCTCGCTGTATTATACACTGAACTCTCACTGTTTTATCCGCTGATTTCTCACTGTTTTATCCGCTAAACTCTGCCTGTTTTTTCTCCAGGGCCCTAGCTGTTTTATCTTCCAAGCTCTCGCTGTTTTATCCTCTGAACTCGCACAGTTTTATCTCCCAAGGTCTCGCTTTTTTATCCTTTGAACTCCTGCTGATCTACCTCCAGAACTCTCGATGTTTTAACTCTCGAATTCGCATTGTTGTATCTCCTGAACTCTCACTCTTTTATCTCCAAAGCTCTCGCTGATTTTTCTCCAGAAATCTCACTATTGTATCTCGTGAACTCTCGCTGTTTTATCTCCTGAACTCTCGCTGTTTTATCTCCTGAACTCTCGCTGTTTTATCTCCAGAATTCTTGCTGATTTTTCTTCTGACCTCTAGCTCTTTTATCTCCTGAATTCTAGCTGTTTTATCTCCTGAACGCTTGTTTTATCTCCTGAACTCCTGCTGTTTTAACTCCCAAATTCTCATTTTATCTCTTGAACTCTCGCTGTTTTATCTTGAAAACTCTCACTGTTTTTTTCTCCAGAACCCTCGCTGTTTGATCTTCCAAACTCTCACTGTTTTATCTCCTGAATTCTCACTGTTTTATCTCCTGAACTCTCACTCTTTTATCTCCCAAGCACTGGCTGATTTTTCTCCAGAACTCTCATTATTCTATCTCCTGAACTGTCGCTCTTTTAACTCTCAAAATCCCGCTGTTTTATGTCCTGAACCCTCGCTGTTGTATCCCCTGAATTCTCGCTGTATTATCCGCTGAATTCTCGCAGTTTTTTCCCGGGAATTCTCGCCACTTTTTCTCCAGAATTCTTGCTGAGTTTTCTCCTGCACTCTTGCTGTTTTACCCTTGGAACTCTTGCTGATTTTTCTCAAGAACCCTCGCTGTTTTATCTCACCAACTCTCGCTGCTTTATTCCCTGAACTCTCGCTGCTTTTTCTCCAGAGCCCTCGCTACTTTACCTCCCAAACTCTCACTGTTTTATGCCAAAAACTCGCCTTGTTTTATATTCCGAGCTTTTGCTGCTTTACCCCTGAACTCTTGCTCTTTTATCCCCTGAGCTCTCACTGTTTTATCCCCTGAACTCTCGCCGTTTTATACCCTGAAAACTTGCTGATTTTCCTCCAGAAACCTCGGTATTCTCTCTCCCAAACTCTCACTGTTTTATCCCCTGAATTCTCGATGCTTTATCCCCTGAATTTTCACTGCTTTCTCCTCTGCACTCTCGCTGATTTTTCTCCAGAACCCTCACAGTTTTATGTCCAAAACACTCGCTGTTTTATCCCCTGAACTCTCGCTCTTTTATCCCCTGAATTCTCGCTGTTATATCCCCTGAACTCTGGCTGATTTTTCTTCAAAACCCTCGCTGTTTAATCTCCCAAAATCTCGCTGCTTTATCTCCTGAACTCTCAATCTTTTATCTCCAAAGCTCTCACTGATTTTTCTCCAGAAATCTCACTATTTTATCTCCTGAACTCTCGCTGTTTTATCTCCTGAACTCTCACTGTTTTATCTCACAAACTCTCACTGATGTTTCACCAAAATTCTTGGTTATTTTTCTCCAGAATTTTTGCTATTTTAACTTCCAAACTCTGGCTGGTTTATCACCTGAACTCTCACTGTTCCTGAACTTTCACTGCTTTACCCGTGAACTCTCGCTCATTTATCCATTCAGCTCTCACTTTTTTGTCCTCTGAACTCTCACTTTTTTATCCCCTGAATTCTCGGGTTTATCTCCTGAACTCTTGCCGATTTTTCTCCAGAACCCTCGCTGTTTTATCTCCCAAACTCTCGCTCTTTTAGCCCCTCAACTCTCGCTGATTATTCTCCAGAACACTCGCTATTTTATCTCCCAACGTCTTGCTGTTTTATCCCCAATTCTCGCTGTCTTATCCCCTGAACTCTGGCTGATTTTTCTCCAGAACCCTCGCTGTTTTATCTCCCAAACTCTAACTGTTTTATCCCCTGAACACTCATTGTTTTATCGTCTGAGCTTTTGCTGCTTTACCCTTGAACTCTCGCTGTATTATACACTGAACTCTCACTGTTTTATCCGCTGATTTCTCGCTGTTTTATCCGCTAAACTCTGCCTGATTTTTCTCCAGGGCCCTAGCTGTTTTATCTCCCAAGCTCTCGCTGTTTTATCCTCTGAACTCGCAGAGTTTTATCTCCCAATGTATCGCTTTTTTATCCTTTGAACTCCTGCTGAACTTTCTCCAGAACCCTCGATGTTTTATCTCTCGAATTCGCACTGTTTTATCTCCTGAACTCTCAATCTTTTATCTCCAAAGCTCTCCCTGATTTTCCTCCAGAAATCTCATTATTTTATCTCCTGAACTCTCGCTGTTATATCTCCAGAATTCTTGCTGATTTTCCTCCTGACCTTTTGCTGTTTTATCTCCTGAATTCGAGCTGTTTTATCTCCTGAACGCTTGTTTTATCTCCTGAACTCCTGCTGTTTTAACTCCCGAATTCTCACTTTTTATCTCCTGAACTCTCGCTGTTTTATCTCGAAAATTCTCGCTGTTTTTTCTCCAGAACCCTCGCTGTTTGATCTTTCAGACACTCACTGCTTTATCTCCTGAATTCTCACTGTTTTATCTCCTGAACTCTCACTCTTTTATCTCCCAAGCATTTGCTGATTTTTCTCCAGAACCCTAACAGTTTTATGTCCAAAACACTCGCTGTTTTATCCCCTGAACTCTCACTGTTTTATCTCCTGAATTCTCACTGTTTTATCTCCTGAACTCTCACTCTTTTATCTCACAAGAACTCGCTGCTTTTTCTCCACAACCCTCATTATTCTACCTCCTGAACTGTCGCTCTTTTATCTCTCAAACTCCCGCTGTTTTATGTCCTGAACCCTCGCTGTTGTATCCACTGAATTCTCGCTGTTTTATCCGCTGATTTCTCGTTGTTTTATCCCCTGAACTCTCGCCACTTTTTCTGCAGAATTCTTGCTGAGTTTTCTCCTGAGCTTTTGCTGTTTTACCCTCTGAACTCCTGCTGATTTTTCTCCAGAACCCTCGCTGTTTTATCTCACAAACTCTCGCTGCTGCTTTATTCCCTGAACTCTCGCTGCTTTTTCTCCAGAACCCTCGCTGTTTTATCTCCCAAACTCTAACTGTTTTATCCCCTGAACACTCAGTGTTTTATCATCCGAGCTTTTGCTGCTTTACCCCTGAACTCTCGCTGTATTATACACTGAACTCTCACTGTTTTATCCGCTGATTTCTCGCTGTTTTATCCGCTAAACTCTGCCTGATTTTTCTCCAGGGCCCTAGCTGTTTTATCTCCCAAGCTCTCGCTGTTTTATCCTCTGAACTCGCACAGTTTTATCTCCCAAGGTCTCGGTTTTTTATCCTTTGAAATCCTGCTGATCTTTCTCCAGAACTCTCGATGTTTTATCTCTCGAATTCGCACTGCTTTATATCCTGAACTCTCAATCTTTTATCTCCAAAGCTCTCGCTGATTTTTCTCCAGAAATCTCACTATTGTATCTCGTGAACTCTCGCTGTTTTATCTCCTGAACTCTCGCTGTTTTATCTCCTGAACTCTCGCTGTTTTATCTCCAGAATTCTTGCTGATTTTTCTTCTGACCTCTAGCTCTTTTATCTCCTGAATTCTAGCTGTTTTATCTCCTGAACGCTTGTTTTATCTCCTGAACTCCTGCTGTTTTAACTCCCAAATTCTCATTTTATCTCTTGAACTCTCGCTGTTTTATCTTGAAAACTCTCACTGTTTTTTTCTCCAGAACCCTCGCTGTTTGATCTTCCAAACTCTCACTGTTTTATCTCCTGAATTCTCACTGTTTTATCTCCTGAACTCTCACTCTTTTATCTCCCAAGCACTGGCTGATTTTTCTCCAGAACTCTCATTATTCTATCTCCTGAACTGTCGCTCTTTTAACTCTCAAAATCCCGCTGTTTTATGTCCTGAACCCTCGCTGTTGTATCCCCTGAATTCTCGCTGTATTATCCGCTGAATTCTCGCAGTTTTTTCCCGGGAATTCTCGCCACTTTTTCTCCAGAATTCTTGCTGAGTTTTCTCCTGCACTCTTGCTGTTTTACCCTTGGAACTCTTGCTGATTTTTCTCAAGAACCCTCGCTGTTTTATCTCACCAACTCTCGCTGCTTTATTCCCTGAACTCTCGCTGCTTTTTCTCCAGAGCCCTCGCTACTTTACCTCCCAAACTCTCACTGTTTTATGCCAAAAACTCGCCTTGTTTTATATTCCGAGCTTTTGCTGCTTTACCCCTGAACTCTTGCTCTTTTATCCCCTGAGCTCTCACTGTTTTATCCCCTGAACTCTCGCCGTTTTATACCCTGAAAACTTGCTGATTTTCCTCCAGAAACCTCGGTATTCTCTCTCCCAAACTCTCACTGTTTTATCCCCTGAATTCTCGATGCTTTATCCCCTGAATTTTCACTGCTTTCTCCTCTGCACTCTCGCTGATTTTTCTCCAGAACCCTCACAGTTTTATGTCCAAAACACTCGCTGTTTTATCCCCTGAACTCTCGCTGTTTTATCCCCTGAATTCTCGCTGTTATATCCCCTGAACTCTGGCTGATTTTTCTTCAAAACCCTCGCTGTTTAATCTCCCAAAATCTCGCTGCTTTATCTCCTGAACTCTCAATCTTTTATCTCCAAAGCTCTCACTGATTTTTCTCCAGAAATCTCACTATTTTATCTCCTGAACTCTCGCTGTTTTATCTCCTGAACTCTCACTGTTTTATCTCACAAACTCTCACTGATGTTTCACCAAAATTCTTGGTTATTTTTCTCCAGAATTTTTGCTATTTTAACTTCCAAACTCTGGCTGGTTTATCACCTGAACTCTCACTGTTCCTGAACTTCCACTGCTTTACCCGTGAACTCTCGCTCATTTATCCATTCAGCTCTCACTTTTTTGTCCTCTGAACTCTCACTTTTTTATCCCCTGAATTCTCGGGTTTATCTCCTGAACTCTTGCCGATTTTTCTCCAGAACCCTCGCTGTTTTATCTCCCAAACTCTCGCTCTTTTAGCCCCTCAACTCTCGCTGATTATTCTCCAGAACACTCGCTATTTTATCTCCCAACGTCTTGCTGTTTTATCCCCAATTCTCGCTGTCTTATCCCCTGAACTCTGGCTGATTTTTCTCCAGAACCCTCGCTGTTTTATCTCCCAAACTCTAACTGTTTTATCCCCTGAACACTCATTGTTTTATCGTCTGAGCTTTTGCTGCTTTACCCTTGAACTCTCGCTGTATTATACACTGAACTCTCACTGTTTTATCCGCTGATTTCTCGCTGTTTTATCCGCTAAACTCTGCCTGATTTTTCTCCAGGGCCCTAGCTGTTTTATCTCCCAAGCTCTCGCTGTTTTATCCTCTGAACTCGCAGAGTTTTATCTCCCAATGTATCGCTTTTTTATCCTTTGAACTCCTGCTGAACTTTCTCCAGAACCCTCGATGTTTTATCTCTCGAATTCGCACTGTTTTATCTCCTGAACTCTCAATCTTTTATCTCCAAAGCTCTCCCTGATTTTCCTCCAGAAATCTCATTATTTTATCTCCTGAACTCTCGCTGTTATATCTCCAGAATTCTTGCTGATTTTCCTCCTGACCTTTTGCTGTTTTATCTCCTGAATTCGAGCTGTTTTATCTCCTGAACGCTTGTTTTATCTCCTGAACTCCTGCTGTTTTAACTCCCGAATTCTCACTTTTTATCTCCTGAACTCTCGCTGTTTTATCTCGAAAATTCTCGCTGTTTTTTCTCCAGAACCCTCGCTGTTTGATCTTTCAGACACTCACTGCTTTATCTCCTGAATTCTCACTGTTTTATCTCCTGAACTCTCACTCTTTTATCTCCCAAGCATTTGCTGATTTTTCTCCAGAACCCTAACAGTTTTATGTCCAAAACACTCGCTGTTTTATCCCCTGAACTCTCACTGTTTTATCTCCTGAATTCTCACTGTTTTATCTCCTGAACTCTCACTCTTTTATCTCACAAGAACTCGCTGCTTTTTCTCCACAACCCTCATTATTCTACCTCCTGAACTGTCGCTCTTTTATCTCTCAAACTCCCGCTGTTTTATGTCCTGAACCCTCGCTGTTGTATCCACTGAATTCTCGCTGTTTTATCCGCTGATTTCTCGTTGTTTTATCCCCTGAACTCTCGCCACTTTTTCTGCAGAATTCTTGCTGAGTTTTCTCCTGAGCTTTTGCTGTTTTACCCTCTGAACTCCTGCTGATTTTTCTCCAGAACCCTCGCTGTTTTATCTCACAAACTCTCGCTGCTGCTTTATTCCCTGAACTCTCGCTGCTTTTTCTCCAGAACCCTCGCTGTTTTATCTCCCAAACTCTAACTGTTTTATCCCCTGAACACTCAGTGTTTTATCATCCGAGCTTTTGCTGCTTTACCCCTGAACTCTCGCTGTATTATACACTGAACTCTCACTGTTTTATCCGCTGATTTCTCGCTGTTTTATCCGCTAAACTCTGCCTGATTTTTCTCCAGGGCCCTAGCTGTTTTATCTCCCAAGCTCTCGCTGTTTTATCCTCTGAACTCGCACAGTTTTATCTCCCAAGGTCTCGGTTTTTTATCCTTTGAAATCCTGCTGATCTTTCTCCAGAACTCTCGATGTTTTATCTCTCGAATTCGCACTGCTTTATATCCTGAACTCTCAATCTTTTATCTCCAAAGCTCTCACTGATTTTTCTCCAGAAATCTCACTATTTTATCTCCCGAACTGCTGCTGTTTTAACTCCTGAATTCTCACTTTTTATCTCCTGAACTCTCGCTGTTTTATCTCGAAAACTCTCGCTGTTTTTTTCTCCAGAACCCTCGCTGTTTGATCTTCCTAACTCTCACTGTTATATCTCCTGAATTCTCACTGTTTTATCTCCTGAACTCTCACTCTTTTATCTCCCAAGCACTCGCTGATTTTTCTCCAGAACTCTCATTATTCTATCTCCTGAACTGTCACTCTTTTAACTCTCAAAATCCCGCTGTTTTATGTCCTGAACCCTCGCTGTTGTATCCCCTGAATTCTCGCTGTATTATCCGCTGAATTCTCGCTGTTTTATCCACAGAACTCTCGCCACTTTTTCTCCCAAACTCTCACTGTTTTATGCCAAAAACTCGCCTTGTTTTATATTCCGAGCTTTTGCTGCTTTACCCCTGAACTCTAGCTCTTTTATCCCCTGAGCTCTCGTTGTTTTATCCCCTGAACTCTCGCTGTTTTATACCCTTTTAGCCCCTCAACTCTCGCTGATTATTCTCCAGAACACTCGCTATTTTATCTCCCAACGTCTCGCTGTCTTATCCCCAATTCTCGCTGTCTTATCCCTTGAACTCTGGCTGATTTTTCTCCAGAACCCTCGCTGTTTTATCTCCCAAACTCTGTTTTATCCCCTGAACACTCATTGTTTTATCGTCCGAGCTTTTGCTGCTTTACCCCTGAACTCTCGCTGTATTATACACTGAACTCTCACTGTTTTATCCCTTGAACTCTCGCCACTTTTTCTCCAGAATTCTTGCTGAGTTTTCTCCTGAGCTCTTGCTGTTTTACCTTCTGAACTCTTGCTGATTTTTCTCCAGAAACCTCGCTGTCTTATCTCACAAACTCTCGCTGCTTTATTCCCTGAACTCACACTGCTTTTTCTCCAGAGACCTCGCTACTTTACCTCCCAAACTCTCACTGTTTTATCGCAAAAACTCGCCTTGTTTTATATTCCGAGCTTTTGCTGCTTTACCCCAGAACTATTTTATTCCCTGAGCTCTCACTGTTTTATCCCCTGAACTCTCGCTATTTTATACCCTGAACTCGTGCTGATTTTCCTCCAAAATCCTCGGTATTCTATCTCCCAAACTCTCACTGTTTTATCCCCTGAATTCTCTCTACGTTATCCCCTGAATTTTCATTGCTTTCTCCTATGCACCCTCGCTGATTTTTGTACAGAACCATCGCAGTTTTATGTCCAAAACTCTCGCTGTTTTATCCCCTGAACTCTCGCTGATTATTCTCCAGAACACTCGCTATTTTATCTCCCAACGTCTCGCTGTTTTATCCCCAATTCTCGCTGTCTTATCCCCTGAACTCTGGCTGATTTTTCTCCAGAACCCTCGCTGTTTTATCTCCCAAACTGTAACTGTTTTATCCCCTGAACACTCTTTGTTTTATTGTCCAAGCTTTTGCTGCTTTACCCCTGAAATCTCGCTGTATTATACACTGAACTCTCAATGTTTTATCCGCTGATTTCTCGCTGTTTTATCAGCTATACTCTGCCTGTTTTTTCTCCAGTGCCCTAGCTGTTTTATCTCCCAAGATCTCGCTGTTTTATCCTCTGAAATTGCACAGTTTTATCTCCCAAGGTCTCGCTTTTTTATCCTTTGAACTCATGCTGATCTTTCTCCAGAACTCTCGATGTTTTCTCTCTCGAATTCGCACTGTTTTTTCTCCTGAACTCTCGCTGTTTTATCTCCAGAATTCTTGCTGATTTCTCTCCTGACCTTTTGCTGTTTTATCTCATGAATTCTAGCTGTTTTATCTCCTGAACGCTTGTTTTATGTCCTGAACTCCTGCTGTTTAAACTCCTGAATTCTCACTTTTTATCTCCTGAACTCGCGCTGTTTTATCTCGAAAACTCTCGCTGTTTTTTCTCCAGAATCCTCCTGTTTGATCTTCCAATCTCTCAGTTTTATCTCCTGAATTCTCACTGTTTTATCTCCTGAACTGTCGCTCGTTTATCCCCTCAAATCTCGCAGATTATTCTCCTGAACGCTCGCTATTTTATCTCCCAACGTCTCGCGGTTTTATCCCCAATACTCGCTGTCTTGTCCCGTGAACTCTGGCTGATTTTTCTCCAGAACCCTCACTGTTTTATCTCCCAAACTCTAACTGTTTTATCCCCTGAACACTCATTGTTTTATCGTCCGAGCTTTTGCTGCTTTACCCCTGAACTCTCGCTGTATTATACACTGAACTCTCACTGTTTTATCCCTTGAACTCTCGCCACCTTTTCTCCAGAATTCTTGCTGAGTTTTCTCCTGAGCTCTTGCTGTTTTACCTTCTGAACTCTTGCTGATTTTTCTCCTGACCTCTTGCTGTTTTATCTCCTGAATTCTAGCTGTTTTATCTCCTGAACGCTTGTTTTATCTCCTGAACTCCTGCTGTTTTAACTCCCGAATTCTCACTTTTTATCTACTGAACTCTCGCTGTTTTATCTCGGAAAGGCTCGCTGTTTTTTCTCCAGAACCCTCGCTGTTTGATCTTCCAAACTCTCACTGTTTTATCTCCTGAATTCTCACTGTTTTATCTCCTGAACTCTCACTCTTTTATCTCCCAAGCACTCGCTGATTTTTCTCCAGAACTCTCATTATTCTATCTCCTGAACTGTCGCTCTTTTATCTCTCAAACTCCCGCTGTTTTATGTCCTGAACCCTCGCTGTTGTATCCCCTGAATTCTCGCTGTTTTATCCGCTGATTTCTCGTTGAATTATCCCCTGAACTCTCGCCATTTTTTCTACAGAATCTTGCTGAGTTTTCTCCTGAGCTCTTGCTGTTTTACCCTTTGAACTCTTGCTGATTTTTCTCCAGAACCCTCGCTGTTTTATCTCTCAAACTCTCGCTGCTTTATTCCCTGAACTCTCGCTGCCTTTTCTCCAGAGCCCTCGCTACTTTTCCTCCCAAACTCTCTCTGTTTTATCCCAAAAACTCGCCTTGTTTTATATTCCGAGCTTTCGCTGCTTTACCCCTGAACTCTTGCTGTTTTATCCCGTGAGCTCTCGCTGTTTTATCCCCTGAACTCTTGCTGTTTTATACCCTGAACTCTTGCTGATTTTCCTCCAGAAACCACGGTATTCTCTCTCCCAAACTCTCACTGTTTTATCTTCTGAATTCGCGATGCTTTGTCCCCTGAATTTTCACTGCTTTCTCCTCTGCACTCTCGCTGATTTTTCTCCAGAACCCTCACAGTTTTATGTCCAAAACTCTTGCTGTTTTATCCCCTGAACTCTCGGTGTTTTATCCCCTGAATTCTCGCTGTTGTATCCCCTGAACTCTGGCTGATTTTTCTCCAAAACCCTCGCTGTTTAATCTCTCAAATTCTGGCTGTTTTATCTCCTGAACTCTCGCTGTTTATTTTTCGCCTGAACTCTGGCTGATTTTTCTCCAAAACCCTCGCTGTTTAATCTCCAAAACTCTCGCTGTTTTATCCCCTGAACTCTCATTGTTTTATCTTCTGAGCTTTTGCTGCTTTACCCCTGAATTCTCGTTGTTTTATCCCCTGAAATCTGGCTGATTTTTCTCCAGAACCCTCGATGTTTTATCTCCCAAGCTCTCGCTGTTTAATCCTCTGAACTCTCGCTGATTTTCTCCAGAACCCTTTTTGTTTTATGCCACAAACTCTCACTGTTTTATCCCCTGAACTCTCACTGTTTTATCTCAATAACTCTCACTGATGTTTCACCAAAATTCTTGGTCATTTTTCTCCAGAATTCTTGCTATTTTAACTTCCAAACTCTGGCTGGTTTTTCACCTGAACTCTCACTGTTCCTGAATTTTCACTGCTTTACCCGTGAACTCTCGCTCTTTTATCCACTCAGCTCTCACTTTTTTGTCCTCTGAACTCTCATTGTTTTCTCCCCTGAATTCTCGGTTTTAGCTCCTGAACTCTTGCCGATTTTTCCCTAGAACCCTCACTGTTTTATCTCCCAAACTCTCGCTCTTTTATCCCCTGAATTCTCGCTGATTATTCTCCAGAACACTCGCTATTTTATCTCCCAACGTCTCGCTGTTTTATCCCCAATTCTCGCTGTCTTATCCCCTGAACTCTGGCTGATTTTTCTCCAGAACCCTCGCTGTTTTATCTCCCAAACTCTAACTGTTTTATCCCCTGAACACTCATTGTTTTATCGTCCGAGCTTTTGCTCCTTTACCCCTGAACTCTCGCTGTATTATACACTGAACTCTCACTGTTTTATCCCCTGAACTCTCGCCACTTTTTCTCCAGAATTCTTGCTGAGTTTTCTCCTGAGCTCTTGATGTTTTACCGTCTGAACTCTTGCTGATTTTTCTCCAGAACCCTCGCTGTTTTATCTCACAAACTCTCGCTCCTTTATTCCCTGAACTCTCGCTGCTTTTTCTCCAGAGCCCTCGCTACTTTACCTCCCAAACTCTCACCGTTTTATCCCAAAAACTTGCCTTGTTTTATATTTCGAGCTTTCGCTGCTTTACCCCTGAACTCTTGCTCTTTTATCCCCTGAGCTCTCCCCGTTTTATCCCCTGACCTCTCGCTGTTTTATACCCTGAACACTTCCTGAATTTCCTCCAGAAACCTCGGTATTCTATCTCCCAAACTCTCACTGTTTTATCTTCTGAATTCGCGATGCTTTGTCCCCTGAATTTTCACTGCTTTCTCCTCTGCACTCTCGCTGATTTTTCTCCAGAACCCTCACAGTTTTATGTCCAAAACTCTTGCTGTTTTATCCCCTGAACTCTCGGTGTTTTATCCCCTGAATTCTCGCTGTTGTATCCCCTGAACTCTGGCTGATTTTTCTCCAAAACCCTCGCTGTTTAATCTCTCAAATTCTGGCTGTTTTATCTCCTGAACTCTCGCTGTTTATTTTTCGCCTGAACTCTGGCTGATTTTTCTCCAAAACCCTCGCTGTTTAATCTCCAAAACTCTCGCTGTTTTATCCCCTGAACTCTCATTGTTTTATCTTCTGAGCTTTTGCTGCTTTACCCCTGAACACTCGTTGTATTATACACTGAACTCTCAGTGTTTTATCCCCTGAACTCTCGCCACTTTTTCTCAAGAAATCTCACTATTTTATCTCCTGAACTCTCGCTGTTTTATCTCTCGAACTCTCGCTGCTTGATCTCCAGAATTCTTGCTGATTTTTCTCCTGACCTCTTGGTGTTTTATCTCCAGAAATCTCATTATTTTATCTCCTGAGCTCTCGCTGTTTTATCTCCCGAACTCTCGCTGTTTGATCTCCAGAATTCTTGCTGAGTTTTCTCCTGAGCTCTTGCTGTATTACCTTCTGAACTCTTGCTGATTTTTCTCCAGAACCCTCGCTGTTTTATCTCTCAAACTCTCGCTGCTTTATTCCCTGAACTCTCGCTGCCTTTTCTCCAGAGCCCTCGCTACTTTTCCTCCCAAACTCTCTCTGTTTTATCCCAAAAACTCGCCTTGTTTTATATTCCGAGCTTTCGCTGCTTTACCCCTGAACTCTTGCTGTTTTATCCCGTGAGCTCTCGCTGTTTTATCCCCTGAACTCTTGCTGTTTTATACCCTGAACTCTTGCTGATTTTCCTCCAGAAACCACGGTATTCTCTCTCCCAAACTCTCACTGTTTTATCTTCTGAATTCGCGATGCTTTGTCCCCTGAATTTTCACTGCTTTCTCCTCTGCACTCTCGCTGATTTTTCTCCAGAACCCTCACAGTTTTATGTCCAAAACTCTTGCTGTTTTATCCCCTGAACTCTCGGTGTTTTATCCCCTGAATTCTCGCTGTTGTATCCCCTGAACTCTGGCTGATTTTTCTCCAAAACCCTCGCTGTTTAATCTCTCAAATTCTGGCTGTTTTATCTCCTGAACTCTCGCTGTTTATTTTTCGCCTGAACTCTGGCTGATTTTTCTCCAAAACCCTCGCTGTTTAATCTCCAAAACTCTCGCTGTTTTATCCCCTGAACTCTCATTGTTTTATCTTCTGAGCTTTTGCTGCTTTACCCCTGAATTCTCGTTGTTTTATCCCCTGAAATCTGGCTGATTTTTCTCCAGAACCCTCGATGTTTTATCTCCCAAGCTCTCGCTGTTTAATCCTCTGAACTCTCGCTGATTTTCTCCAGAACCCTTTTTGTTTTATGCCACAAACTCTCACTGTTTTATCCCCTGAACTCTCACTGTTTTATCTCAATAACTCTCACTGATGTTTCACCAAAATTCTTGGTCATTTTTCTCCAGAATTCTTGCTATTTTAACTTCCAAACTCTGGCTGGTTTTTCACCTGAACTCTCACTGTTCCTGAATTTTCACTGCTTTACCCGTGAACTCTCGCTCTTTTATCCACTCAGCTCTCACTTTTTTGTCCTCTGAACTCTCATTGTTTTCTCCCCTGAATTCTCGGTTTTAGCTCCTGAACTCTTGCCGATTTTTCCCTAGAACCCTCACTGTTTTATCTCCCAAACTCTCGCTCTTTTATCCCCTGAATTCTCGCTGATTATTCTCCAGAACACTCGCTATTTTATCTCCCAACGTCTCGCTGTTTTATCCCCAATTCTCGCTGTCTTATCCCCTGAACTCTGGCTGATTTTTCTCCAGAACCCTCGCTGTTTTATCTCCCAAACTCTAACTGTTTTATCCCCTGAACACTCATTGTTTTATCGTCCGAGCTTTTGCTCCTTTACCCCTGAACTCTCGCTGTATTATACACTGAACTCTCACTGTTTTATCCCCTGAACTCTCGCCACTTTTTCTCCAGAATTCTTGCTGAGTTTTCTCCTGAGCTCTTGATGTTTTACCGTCTGAACTCTTGCTGATTTTTCTCCAGAACCCTCGCTGTTTTATCTCACAAACTCTCGCTCCTTTATTCCCTGAACTCTCGCTGCTTTTTCTCCAGAGCCCTCGCTACTTTACCTCCCAAACTCTCACCGTTTTATCCCAAAAACTCGCCTTGTTTTATATTTCGAGCTTTCGCTGCTTTACCCCTGAACTCTTGCTCTTTTATCCCCTGAGCTCTCCCCGTTTTATCCCCTGACCTCTCGCTGTTTTATACCCTGAACACTTCCTGAATTTCCTCCAGAAACCTCGGTATTCTATCTCCCAAACTCTCACTGTTTTATCTTCTGAATTCGCGATGCTTTGTCCCCTGAATTTTCACTGCTTTCTCCTCTGCACTATCGCTGATTTTTCTCCAGAGCCCTCACAGTTTTATGTCCAAAACACTCGCTGTATTATCCCCTGAACTCTCGGTGTTTTATCCCCTGAATTCTCGCTGTTGTATCCCCTGAACTCTGGCTGATTTTTCTCCAAAACCCTCGCTGTTTAATCTCTCAAATTCTGGCTGTTTTATCTTCTGAACTCTCCCTGTTTTTTCCCCTGAGCTCTGGCTGATTTTTCTCCAAAACCCTCGCTGTTTCATCTACAAAACTCTCGCTGTTTTATCCCCTGAACTCTCATTGTTTTATCTTCTGAGCTTTTGCTGCTTTACCCCTGAATTCTCGTTGTTTTATCCCCTGAAATCTGGCTGATTTTTCTCCAGAACCCACGCTGTTTTATCTCCCAAGCTCTCTCTGTTTAATCCTCTGAACTCTCGCTGATTTTCTCCAGAACCCTTGATGTTTTATCTCAAAAACTCTCACTGTTTTATTCCCTGAACTCACGCTGCTTTTTCTCCAGAGACCTCGCTACTTTACCTCCCAAACTCTCACTGTTTTATCACAAAAACTCGCCTTGTTTTATATTCCGAGCTTTTGCTGCTTTACCCCTGAACTCTTTTATTCCCTGAGCTCTCGCTGTTTTATACCCTGAACTCTTGCTGATTTTCATCCAGAAACCTCGGTATTCTATCTCCCAAACTCTCACTGTTTTATCCCCTGAATTCTCGTTACGTTATCACCTGAATTTTCACTGCTTTCTCCTCTGCACTCTCGCTGATTTTTGTCCAGAACCCTCGCAGTTTTATGTCCAAAACTCTCGCTGTTTTATCCCCTGAACTCTCGCTGATTATTCTCCAGAACACTCGCTATTTTATCTCCCAACGTCTCGCTGTTTGATCCCCAATTCTCATTGTCTTATCCCCTGAACTCTGGCTGATTTTTCTCCAGAACCCTCTCTGTTTTATCTCCCAAACTCTAACAGTTTTAACCCCTGAACACTCATTGTTTTATTGTCCAAGCTTTTGCTGCTTTACCCCTGAACTCTCACTGTATTATACACTGAACTCTCACTGTTTTATCCGCTGATTTCTCGCTGTTTTATCCGCTATACTCTGCCTGTTTTTCCTCCAGGGCCCTAGCTGTTTTATCTCCCAAGCTCTCGCTGTTTTATCCTCTAAACTCGCACAGTTTTATCTCCCAAGGTCTCGCATTTTTATCCTTTGAACTCCTGCTTAACTTTCTCCAGAACTCTCGATGTTTTAACTCTCGAATTCGCATTGTTGTATCCACTGAACTCTCACTCTTTTATCTCCAAAGCTCTCGCTGATTTTTCTCCAGAAATCTCACTATTTTATCTCCTGAACTCTCGCTGTTTTATCTCCCGAATTCTCACTTTTTATCTACTGAGCTCTCGCTGTTTTATCTCGAAAAGTCTCGCTGTTTTTTCTCCAGAACCCTCGCTGTTTGATCTTCCAAACTCTCACTCTTTTATCTCTTGAATTCTCACTGTTTTATCTCCTGAACTCTCACTCTTTTATCTCCCAAGCACTCGCTGATTTTTCTCCAGAACTCTCATTATTCTATCTCCTGAACTGTCGCTTTTATCTCCAGAACTCTTGCTGATTTTTCTCCAAAACCCTCGCTGTTTAATCTCTCAAATTCTGGCTGTTTTATCTCCAGAACTCTCGCTGCCTTTCCCCTGAACTCTGGCTGATTTTTTTCCAAAACCCTCGCTGTTTAATCTCAAAAACTCTCGCTGTTTTATCTCCTGAACTCTCATTGTTTTATCTTCTGAGCTTTTGCTGCTTTTACCCCTGAATTCTCGTTGTTTTATCCCCTGAAATCTGGCTGATTTTTCTCCAGAACCCTCGCTGTTTTATCTCCCAAGCTCTCGCTGTTTAATCCTCTGAACTCTCGCTGATTTTCTCCAGAACCCATTTTGTTTTATCTCACAAACTCTCACTGTTTTTATCCCCTGAAACTCTCACTGTTTTATCTCACAAACTCACACTGATGTTTCACCAAAATTCTTGGTCATTTTTTCTCCAGAATTCTTGCTATTTTAACTTCCAAACTCTGGCTGTTTTTTCACCTGAACTCTCACTGTTCCTGAACTTTCACTGCTTTACCCGTGAACTCTCGCTCTTTTATCCACTCTGCTCTCACTTTTTTGTCCTCTGAACTCTCATTGTTTTCTCCCCTGAAATCTCGGTTTTAGCTCCTGAACTCTTGCCGATTTTTCTCCAGAACCCTCGCTGTTTTATCTCCCGAACTCTCGCTCTTTTATCCCCTGAATTCTCGCTGATTATTCTCCAGAACACTCGCTGTTTTATCTCCCAACGTCTCGCTTTTTTATCCCCAATTCTCGCTGTCTTATCCCCTGAACTCTGGCTGATTTTTCTCCAGAACCCTCGCTGTTTTATTTCCCAAACTCTAACTGTTCTATCCCCTGAACACTCATTGTTTTATCGTCCGAGCTTTTGCTCCTTTACCCCTGAACTCTCGCTGTATTATACACTGAACTCTCACTGTTTTATCCCCTGAACTCTCGCCACTTTTTCTCCAGAATTCTTGCTGAGTTTTCTCCTGAGCTCTTGATGTTTTACCGTCTGAACTCTTGCTGATTTTTCTCCAGAAACCCTCGCTATTTTATCTCACAAACTCTCGCTGCTTTATTCCCTGACTCACGCTGCTTTTTCTCCAGAGACCTCGCTACTTTACCTCCCAAACTCTCACTGTTTTATCACAAAAACTCGCCTTGTTTTATATTCTGAGCTTTTGCTGCTTTACCCTGAACTCTTTTATTCCCTGAGCTCTCGCTGTTTTATCCCCTGAACTCTCGCTGTTTTTTACCCTGAACTCTTGCTGATTTTCCTCCAGAAACCTCGGTATTCTATCTCCCTAACTCTCACTGTTTTATCCTCTGAATTCGCGATGCTTTATCCCCTGAATTTTCACTGCTTTCTCCTCTGCACTATCGCTGATTTTTCTCCAGAACCTTCACAGTTTTATGTCCAAAACTCTCGCTGTTTATCCCCTGAATTCTCGCTGTTGTATCCCCTGAACTCTGGGTGATTTTTCTCCAAAACCCTCGTTGTTTAATTCCCCAAATTCTGGCTGTTTTATCTCCTGAACACTCGCTGTTTTTTCCCTGAACACTGGCTGATTTTTCTTCCAAACCCTCGCTGTTTCATCTCCAAACTCCCGCTGTTTTATCCCCTGAAACTCTCATTGTTTTATCTTCTGAGCTTTTGCTGCTTTACCCCCCTGAATTCTCGTTGTTTTATCCCCTGAAATCTGGCTGATTTTTCTCCAGGACCCTCGCTGTTTTATCTCCCAAGCTCTCGCTGTTCAATCCTCTGAACTCTCGCTGATTTTTTTCCAGAACCCTTGATGTTTTATCTCACAAACTCTCACTGTTTTATCCCCTGAACTCTCACTGTTTTATCTCACAAACTCTCACTGATGTTTCACCAAAATTCTTGGTCATTTTCCTCCTGAATTCGTGCTATTTTAACTTCCAAACTCTGGCTGGTTTTTCAGCTGAAATCTCACTGTTCCTGAACTTTCACTGCTTTACCCGTGAACTCTCGCTCTTTTATCCACTAAGCTCTCACTTTTTTGTCCTCTGAACTCTCACTGTTTTCTCCTCCCCTGAATTCTCGGTTTTATCTCCTGAACTCTTGCCGATTTTTCTCCAGAACCCTCGCTGTTTTATCTCCCAAACTCTAACTGTTTTATCCCCTGAACACTCATTGTTTTATCGTCCGAGCTTTTGCTGCTTTAACCCTGAACTCTCGCGGTATTATACACTGAACTCTCACTGTTTTATCCGCTGATTTCTCGCTGTTTTTATCCGTTAAACACTGCCTGATTTTTCTCCAGGGCCCTATGTGCTTATCTCCCAAGCTCTCGCTGTTTTATCCTCTGAACTCGCAATGTTTTATCTCCCAATGTCTCGCTTTTTTATCCTTTGAACTCCTGCTGATCTTTCTCCAGAACTCTCGATGTTTTATCTCTCGAATTCGCACTGTTTTATCTCCTGAACTCTCAGTCTTTTATCTCCAAAGCTCTCTCTGATTTTTCTCCAGAAATCTCACTATTTTATCTCCTGAGCGCTCGCTGTTTTATCTCCTGAACTCTCGCTGTTTTATCTCCAGAATTCTTGCTGATTTTTCTCCTGACCTCTTGCTGATTTATCTCCTGAACTCTCGCTGTTTTATTTTCAAAAACTCTCGCTGTTTTTTCCTCCAGAACCCTCGCTGTTTGGTCTTCCAAACTCTCACTGCTATATCTCCTGATTTTTCACTGCTTTATCTCCAGAACTCTCACTCTTTTATCTCCCAAGCACTCGCTGATTTTTCTCCAGAACTCTCATTGTTCTATCTCCCTGAACTGTCGCACTTTTATCCCTCAAACTCCCGCTGTTTTATGCCCCTGAACCCTCGCTGTTGTATCCCCTGAATTCTTGCTGTTTTTTTCCGCTGATTTCTCATTGTTTTATCCCCTGAACTCTCGCCACTTTTTCTCCAGAATTCTTGCTGAGTTTTCCTCCTGAGCTCTTGCTGTTTTACCCTCTGAACTCTTGCTGATTTTTCTCCAGAACCCTCGCTGTTTTATCTCACAAACTCTCCCTGCTTTATTCCCTGAACTCTCGCTGCTTTTCTTCCCAGAGCCCTCGCCTACTTTACCTCCCAAACTCTCACTGTTTTATGCCAAAAAACTCGCCTTGTTTTATATTCCGAGCTTTCGCTGCTTTACCCCTGAACTCTTGCTCTTTTATCCCCTGAGCTCACGCTGTTTTATCCCATGAATTCCTCGCTGTTATATCCCCTGAACTCAGGCTGATTTTTCTCCAAAACACTCGCTGCTTAATCTCCAAAACTCTCGCTGTTTTATCCCGAACTCTCATTGTTTAAGCTTCTGAGCTTTTGCTGCTTTACCCCTGAATTCTCGTTGATTTTATCCCCTGAAATCTGGCTGATAATTCTCCAGAACACTCGCTGTTTTATCTCCCAAGCTCTCGCTGTTTAATCCTCTGAACTCTCGCTGATTTTTCTCCAGAACCCTTGATATTTTATCTCACAAACTCTCACTGTTTTATCCCCTGAACTCTCACTATTTTATGTCACAAAACTCTCACTGATGTTTCACCCAAAATTCTTGGTTATTTTTCTCCAGAATTCTTGCTATTTTAACTTCCAAACTCTGGGTTGGTTTATCACCTGAACTCTCACTGTTCCTGAACTTTCACTGCTTTACCCGTGAACTCTCGCTCTTTTATCCACTAAGCTATCACTTTTTTGTCCTCTGAACTCTTACTGTTTTATCCCTGAATTCTCGATTTTATCTCCTGAACTCTTGCCAAATTTTCTCAGAACTCTCGCTGTTTTATCTCCCAACTCTCGCTCTTTTATCCCCTGAACTCTCGCTGATTATTCTCCAAACACTCGCTATTTTATCTCCCAATGTCTCGCTGTTTTATCCCCAATTTTTGCTGTCTTATCCCCTGAACTCTGGCTGATTTTTCTCCAGAGCCCTCGCTGTTTTATCTCCCAAACTCTAACTGTTTTATCTCCTGAACACTCATTGTTTTATCGTCCGAGCTTCTGCTGCTTTAACCCCTGAACTCTCGCTGTATTATACACTGAACTGTATTATCCGCTGATTTCTCGCTGTTTCATCCGCTAAGCTCTGCCTGATTTTTCTCCAGGGCCCTAGCTGTTTAATCTCCCAAGCTCTCGCTGTTTTATCCTCTGAACTCGCACAGTTTTATCTCCCAAGGTCTCGCATTTTATCCTTTGAACTCCTGCTGATCTTTCTCCAGAACTCTCGATGTTTTATCTCTCGAATTCGCACTGTTTTATCTCCTGAACTCTCACTATTTTATCTCCAAAGCTCTCCCTGATTTTTCTCCAGAAATCTTCACTATTTTATCTCCTGAACTCTCCTTGTTTTATCTCCCGAACTCTCGCTGTTTGATCTCCAGAATTCTTGCTGATTTTTCTCCTGACCTCTTGCTGTTTTATCTCCTGAATTCTAGCTGCTTTATCTCCTGATCGCTTGTTTTATCTCCTGAACTCCTGCTGTTTTAACTCCCGAATTCTCACGTTTTATCTCCTGAACTCTCGCTGTTTTATCCTCGAAAAGTCTCGCTGTTTTTTCTCCAGAACCCTCGCTGTTTGATCTTCCAAACTCTCACTGTTTTATCTCCTGAATTCTCACTGTTTTATCTCCTGAACTCTCACTCTTTTATCTCCCATGCACTCGCTGATTTTTCTCCAGAACTCTCATTATTCGATCTCCTGAACTGTCGCTCTTTTATCTCTCAAACGCCCGCTGTTTTATCCCCTGAACTCTCATTGTTTTATCTTCTAAGCTTTTGCTGCTTTACCCCTGAATTCTCGTTGTTTTATCCCCTGAACTCTGGCTGATTTTTCTCAAAACCCTCGCTGTTTAATCTCCCCAAACTCTCGCTGTTATTTCTCCTTAAATCTCGCTGTTTTTATCCCCCTGAACTCTGGCTGATTTTTCTCCAAAACCCTCGCTGTTTAATCTCCAAAACTCTCGCTGTTTTATCCCCTGACCTCGCACAGTTTTGTCTCCCAAGGTCTCGCCTTTTTATCCTTTGAACTCCTGCTGATCTATCTCCAGAATTCTCGATGTTTTATCTCTCGAATTCACACTGTTTTATCTCCTGATCTCTCACTCTTTTATCTCCAAAGCTCTCGCTGATTTTTCTCCAGAAATCTCACTATTTTATCTCCTGAACTCTCGCTGTTTTATCTCCTGAACTCTTGCTGTTTCTTCTCCAGAATTCTTGCTGATTTTTCTCCTGAACTCTTGCTGTTTTATCATCTGAATTCTAGCTGTTTTATCTCCTGAACGCTTGTTTTATCTCCTGAACTCCTGCTGTTTTAACTCCCGAATTCTCACTTTTTATCTCCTGAACTCTCGCTGTTTTATCTCGAAAACTCTCGCTGTTTTCTCCAGAACCCTCACTGTTTGATCTTCCAAACTCTCACTGTTTTATCTCCTGAATTCTCACTGTTTTATATCCAGAACTCTCACTCTTTCGCTGATTTTTCTCCAGAACTCTCATTATTCGATCTCCTGAACTGTCGCTCTTTTATCTCTCAAAACGCCCGCTGTTTTAAGTCCTGAACCCTCGCTGTTGTATCCCCTGAATTCTCGCTGTTTTATGCTTTTAATTTTCGCTGTTTTATCCCGTGAACTCTCGCCACTTTTTCTCCAGAATTCTTGCTGAGTTTTCTCCTGAGCTCTTGCTGGTTTACCCTCTGAACTCTCGCTGCTTTTTCTCCAGAGCCCTCGCTATTTTACCTCCCAAACTCTCACTGTTTTATCCCAAAAACCCGCCTTGTTTTATATTCCGAGCTTTTGCTGCTTTACCCCTGAACTCTTGCTCTTTTATCCCCTGAGCTCTCGCTGTTTTATCCCCTGACCTCCCGCTGTTTTATACCCTGAACTCTTGCTGATTTTCCTCCAGAAACCTCGGTATTCTCTCTCCCAAACACTCACTGCTTTATCCCCTGAATTCTCGATGCTTTATCCCCTGAACTCTCATTGTTTTATCTTCTAAGCTTTTGCTGCTTTACCCCTGACTTCTCGTTGTTTTATCCCCTGAACTCTGGCTGATTTTTCTCCAAAACCCTCGCTGTTTAATCTCCCAAACTCTCGCTGTTTTATCTCCTTAACTCTCGCTGTTTTATCCTCTGAACTCTGGCTGATTTTTCTCCAAAACCCTCGCGGTTTAATCTCCAAAACTCTCGCTGTTTTATCCCCTGAACTCGCACAGTTTTGTCTCCCAAGGTCTCGCTTTTTTATCCTTTGTACTCCTGCTGATCTATCTCCGGAACTCTCGATGTTTTATCTCTCGAATTCGCACTGTTTTATCTCCTGAACTCTCACTCTTTTATCTCCAAAGCTTTCGCTGATTTTTCTCCAGAAATCTCAATATTTTATTTCCTGAACTCTCGCTGTTTTATCTCCTGAACTCTTGCTGTTTTAACTCCCGAATTCTCACTTTTTATCTCGAAAACTCTCGCTGTTTTTTCTCCAGAATCCTCACTGTTTGATCTTCCAAACTCTCTCTGTTTTATCTCCTGAATTCTCACTGTTTTATAACCAGAACTCTCACCCTTTTCTCTCCCAAGCACTCGCTGATTTTTCTCCAGAACTCTCATTATTCGATCTCCTGAACTGTCGCTCTTTTATCTCTCAAACGCCCGCTGTTTTATGTCCTGAACCCTCGCTGTTGTATCCCCTGAATTCTCGCTGTTTTATCCTTTTAATTTTCGCTGTTTTATCCCGTGAACTCTCGCCACTTTTTCTCCAGAATTCTTGCTGAGATTTCTCCTGAGCTCTTGCTGGTTTACCCTCTGAACTCACGCTGCTTTTTCTCCAGAGCCCTCGCTACTTTACCTCCCAAACTCTCACTGTTTTATCCCAAAAACCCGCCTTGTTTTATATTCCGAGCTTTTGCTGCTTTACCCCTGAACTCTTGCTCTTTTATCCCCTGAGCTCTCGCTGTTTTATCCCCTGAACGCCCGCTGTTTTATACCCTGAACTCTTGCTGATTTTTCTCCAGAAACCTCGGTATTCTCTCTCCCAAACACTCACTGCTTTATCCCCTGAATTCTCGATGCTTTATCCCCTGAATTTTCACTGCTTTCTCCTCTGCACTCTCGCTGATTTTTCTCCAGAACCCTCAAAGTTTCATGTCCAAAACTCTCGCTGTTTTATCCCCTGAACTCTCGCTGTTTTATCCCCTGAATTCTCGCTGTTATATTCCCTGAACTCTGGCTGATTTTTCTCCAAAACCCTCGCTGTTTTATCTCCAAAACTCTCGCTGTTTTATCCCCTGAACTCTCATTGTTTTATCTTCTAAGCTTTTGCTGCTTTACCCCTGACTTCTCGTTGTTTCATCCCCTGAACTCTGGCGGATTTTTCTCCAAAACCATCGCTGTTTAATCTCCCAAACTCTCGCCGTTTTATCTCCTTAACTCTCGCTGTTTTATCCTCTGAACTCTGGCTGATTTTTCTCCAAAACCCTCGCTGTTTAATCTCCAAAACTCTGGCTGTTTTATCCCCTGAACGCGCACAGTTTTGTCTCCCAAGGTCTTGCTTTTTTATCCTTTGAACTCCTGCTGATCTTTCTCCGGAACTCTCGATGTTTTATCTCTCGAATTTGCACTGTTTTATCTCCTGAACTCTCACTCTTTTATCTCCAAAGCTCTCGCTTATTTTTCTCCAGAAATCTCAATATTTTATCTCGTGAACTCTCGCTGTTTTATCTCCTGAACTCTTGCTGTTTCATCTCCAGAATTCTTGCTGATTTTTCTCCTGAACGCCTGCTGTTTTAACTCCCGAATTCTCACTTTTTTATCTCGAAAACTCTCGCTGTTTTTTCTCCAGAACCCTCACTGTTTGATCTTCCAAACTCTCACTGTTTTATCTCCTGAATTCTCACTGTTTTATAACCAGAACTCTCACTCTTCTATCTCCCAAGCACTCGCTGATTTTTCTCCAGAACTCTCATTATTCGATCTCCTGAACTGTCGCTCTTTTATCTCTCAAACGCCCGCTGTTTTATGTCCTGAACCCTCGCTGTTGTATCCCCTGAATTCTCGCTGTTTTATCCTTTTAATTTTCGCTGTTTTATCCCGTGAACTCTCGCCACTTTTTCTCCAGAATTCTTGCTGAGTTTTCTCCTGAGCTCTTGCTGGTTTACCCTCTGAACTCTCGCTGCTTTTTCTCCAGAGCCCTCGCTACTTTACCTCCCAAACTCTCACTGTTTTATCCCAAAAACCCGCCTTGTTTTATATTCCGAGCTTTTGCTGCTTTACCCCTGAACTCTTGCTCTTTTATCCCCTGAGCTCTCGCTGTTTTATCCCCTGAACGCCCGCTGTTTTATACCCTGAACTCTTGCTGATTTTTCTCCAGAAACCTCGGTATTCTCTCTCCCAAACACTCACTGCTTTATCCCCTGAATTCTCGATGCTTTATCCCCTGAATTTTCACTGCTTTCTCCTCTGCACTCTTGCTGATTTTTCTCCAGAACCCTCAAAGTTTCATGTCCAAAACTCTCCCTGTTTTATCCCCTGAACTCTCGCTGTTTTATCCCCTGAATTCTCGCTGTTATATCCCCTGAACTCTGGCTGATTTTTCTCCAAAACCCTCGCTGTTTTATCTCCAAAACTCTCGCTGTTTTATCCCCTGAACTCTCATTGTTTTATCTTCTAAGCTTTTGCTGCTTTACCCCTGACTTCTCGTTGTTTTATCCCCTGAACTCTGGCTGATTTTTCTCCAAAACCCTCGCTGTTTAATCTCCCAAACTCTCGCTGTTTTATCTCCTTAACTCTCGCTGTTTTATCCTCTGAACTCTGGCTGATTTTTCTCCAAAACCCTCGCTGTTTAATCTCCAAAACTCTGGCTGTTTTATCCCCTGAACTCACACAGTTTTGTCTCCCAAGGTCTCGCTTTTTTATCCTTTGAACTCCTGCTGATCTTTCTCCGGAACTCTCGATGTTTTATCTCTCGAATTTGCACTGTTTTATCTCCTGAACTCTCACTCTTTTATCTCCAAAGCTCTCGCTGATTTTTCTCCAGAAATCTCAATATTTTATCTCCTGAACTCTCACTGTTTTATCTCCTGAACTCTTGCTGTTTCATCTCCAGAATTCTTGCTGATTTTTCTCCTGAACGCCTGCTGTTTTAACTCCCGAATTCTCACTTTTTATCTCGAAAACTCTCGCTGTTTTTTCTCCAGAACCCTCACTGTTTGATCTTCCAAACTCTCACTGTTTTATCTCCTGAATTCTCACTGTTTTATATCCAGAACTCTCACTCTTTTATCTCCCAAGCACTCGCTGATTTTTCTCCAGAACTCTCATTATTCGATCTCCTGAACTGTCGCTCTTTTATCTCTCAAACGCCCGCTGTTTTATGTCCTGAACCCTCGCTGTTGTATCCCCTGAATTCTCGCTGTTTTATCCTTTTAATTTTCGCTGTTTTATCCCGTGAACTCTCGCCACTTTTTCTCCAGAATTCTTGCTGAGTTTTCTCCTGAGCTCTTGCTGATTTACCCTCTGAACTCTCGCTGCTTTTTCTCCAGAGCCCTCGCTACTTTACCTCCCAAACTCTCACTGTTTTATCCCAAAAACCCGCCTTGTTTTATATTCCGAGCTTTTGCTGCTTTACCCCTGAACTCTTGCTCTTTTATCCCTTGAGCTCTCGCTGTTTTATCCCCTGAAAACTCGCTGTTTTATACCCTGAACTCTTGCTGATTTTCCTCCAGAAACCTCGGTATTGTCTCTCCCAAACACTCACTGCTTTATCCCCTGAATTCTCGATGCTTTATCCCCTGAATTTTCACTGCTTTCTCCTCTGCACTCTCGCTGACTTTTCTCCAGAACCCTCACAGTTTCATGTCCAAAACTCTCGCTGTTTTATCCCCTGAACTCTCGCTGTTTTATCCACTGAATTCTTGCTGTTATATCCCCTGAACTCTGGCTGATTTTTCTCCAAAACCCTCGCTGTTTAATCTCCCAAACTCTCGCTGTTTTATCTCCTTAACTCTCGCTGTTTTATCCTCTGAACTCTGGCTGATTTTTCTCCAAAACCCTCGCAGTTTAATCTCCAAAACTCTCGCTGTTTTATCCCCTGAACTCGCACAGTTTTGTCTCCCAAGGTCTCGCTTTTTTATCCTTTGAACTCCTGCTGATCTTTCTCCGGAACTCTCGATGTTTTATCTCTCGAATTTGCACTGTTTTATCTCCTGAACTCTCACTCTTTTATCTCCAAAGCTCTCGCTGATTTTTCTCCAGAAATCTCAATATTTTATCTCCTGAACTCTCGCTGTTTTATCTCCTGAACTCTTGCTGTTTCATCTCCAGAATTCTTGCTGATTTTTCTCCTGAACGACTGCTGTTTTAACTCCCGAATTCTCACTTTTTATCTCGAAAACTCTCGCTGTTTTTTCTCCAGAACCCTCACTGTTTGATCTTCCAAACTCTCACTGTTTTATCTCCTGAATTCTCACTGTTTTATATCCAGAACTCTCACTCTTTTATCTCCCAAGCACTCGCTGATTTTTCTCCAGAACTCTCATTATTCGATCTCCTGAACTGTCGCTCTTTTATCTCTCAAACTCCCGCTGTTTTATGTCCTGAACCCTCGCTGTTGTATCCCCTGAATTCTCGCTGTTTTATCCTTTTAATTTTCGCTGTTTTATCCCGTGAACTCTCGCCACTTTTTCTCCAGAATTCTTGTTGAGTTTTCTCCTGAGCTCTTGCTGGTTTACCCTCTGAACTCTCGCTGCTTTTTCTCCAGAGCCCTCGCTACTTTACCTCCCAAACTCTCACTGTTTTATCCCAAAAACCCGCCTTGTTTTATATTCCGAGCTTTTGCTGCTTTACCCCTGAACTCTTGCTCTTTTATCCCCTGAGCTCTCGCTGTTTTATCCCCTGAACTCCCGCTGTTTTTTACCCTGAACTCTTGCTGATTTTCCTCCAGAAACCTCGGTATTCTCTCTCCCAAACACTCACTGCTTTATCCCCTGAATTCTCGATGCTTTATCCCCTGAATTTTCACTGCTTTCTCCTCTGCACTCTCGCTGATTTTTCTCCAGAACCCTCACAGTTTCATATCCAAAACTCTCGCTGTTTTATCCCCTGAACTCTCGCTGTTTTATCCCCTGAATTCTCGCTGTTATATCCCCTGACCTCTGGCTGATTTTTCCCCAAAACCCTCGCTGTTTTATCTCCAAAACTCTCGCTGTTTTATCCCCTGAACTCTCATTGTTTTATCTTCTAAGCTTTTGCTGCTTTACCCCTGACTTCTCGTTGTTTTATCCCCTGACCTCTGGCTGATTTTTCTCCAAAACCCTCGCTGTTTAATCTCCCAAACTCTCGCTGTTTTATCTCCTTAACTCTCGCTGTTTTATCCCCTGAACTCTGGCTGATTTTACTCCAAAACCCTCGCTGTTTAATCTCCAAAACTCTCGCTGTTTTATCCCCTGAACTCGCACAGTTTTGTCTCCCAAGGTCTCGCTTTTTTATCCTTTGAACTCCTGCTGATCTTTCTCCAGAACTCTCGATGTTTTATCACTCGAATTCGCACTGTTTTATCTCCTGAACTCTCACTCTTTTATCTCCAAAGCTCTCGCTGATTTTTCTCCAGAAATGTCAATATTTTATCTCCTGAACTCTCGCTGTTTTATCTCCTGAACTCTTGCTGTTTCATCTCCAGAATTCTTGCTGATTTTTCTCCTGAACTCCTGCTGTTTTAACTCCCGAATTCTCACTTTTTATCTCGAAAACTCTCGCTGTTTTTTCTCCAGAACCCTCACTGTTTGATCTTCCAAACTCTCACTGTTTTATCTCCTGAATTCTCACTGTTTTATATCCAGAACTCTCACTCTTTTATCTCCCAAGCACTCGCTGATTTTTCTCCAGAACTCTCATTATTCGATCTCCTGAACTGTCGCTCTTTTATCTCTCAAACGCCCGCTGTTTTATGTCCTGAACCCTCGCTGTTGTATCCCCTGAATTCTCGCTGTTTTATCCTTTTAATTTTCGCTGTTTTATCCCGTGAACTCTCGCCACTTTTTCTCCAGAATTCTTGTTGAGTTTTCTCCTGAGCTCTTGCTGGTTTACCCTCTGAACTCTCGCTGCTTTTTCTCCAGAGCCCTCGCTACTTTACCTCCCAAACTCTCACTGTTTTATCCCAAAAACCCGCCTTTTTTTATATTCCGAGCTTTTGCTGCTTTACCCCTGAACTCTTGCTCTTTTATCCCCTGAGCTCTCGCTGTTTTATCCCCTGAACTCCCGCTGTTTTTTACCCTGAACTCTTGCTGATTTTCCTCCAGAAACCTCGGTATTCTCTCTCCCAAACACTCACTGCTTTATCCCCTGAATTCCCGATGCTTTATCCCCTGAATTTTCACTGCTTTCTCCTCTGCACTCTCGCTGATTTTTCTCCAGAACCCTCACAGTTTCATATCCAAAACTCTCGCTGTTTTATCCCCTGAACTCTCGCTGTTTTATCCCCTGAATTCTCGCTGTTATATCCCCTGAACTCTGGCTGATTGTTCTCCAAAACCCTCGCTGTTTTATCTCCAAAACTCTCGCTGTTTTATCCCCTGAACTCTCATTGTTTTATCTTCTAAGCTTTTGCTGCTTTACCCCAGACTTCTCGTTGTTTTATCCCCTGAACTCTGGCTGATTTTTCTCCAAAACCCTCGCTGTTTAATCTCCCAAACTCTCGCTGTTTTATCTCCTTAACTCTCGCTGTTTTATCCCCTGAACTCTGGCTGATTTTACTCCAAAACCCTCGCTGTTTAATCTCCAAAACTCTCGCTGTTTTATCCCCTGAACGCGCACAGTTTTGTCTCCCAAGGTCTCGCTTTTTTATCCTTTGAACTCCTGCTGATCTTTCTCCAGAACTCTCGATGTTTTATCACTCGAATTCGCACTGTTTTATCTCCTGAACTCTCACTCTTTTATCTCCAAAGCTCTCGCTGATTTTTCTCCAGAAATCTCAATATTTTATCTCCTGAACTCTCGCTGTTTTATCTCCTGAACTCTTGCTGTTTCATCTCCAGAATTCTTGCTGATTTTTCTCCTGAACTCCTGCTGTTTTAACTCCCGAATTCTCACTTTTTATCTCGAAAACTCTCGCTGTTTTTTCTCCAGAACCCTCACTGTTTGATCTTCCAAACTCTCACTGTTTTATCTCCTCAATTCTCACTGTTTTATAACCAGAACTCTCACTCTTTTATCTCCCAAGCTCTCGCTGATTTTTCTCCAGAACTCTCATTATTCGATCTCCTGAACTGTCGCTCTTTTATCTCTCAAACGCCCGCTGTTTTATGTCCTGAACCCTCGCTGTTGTATCCCCTGAATTCTCGCTGTTTTATCCTTTTAATTTTCGCTGTTTTATCCCGTGAACTCTCGCCACTTTTTCTCCAGAATTCTTGCTGAGTTTTCTCCTGAGCTCTTGCTGGTTTACCCTCTGAACTCTCGCTGCTTTTTCTCCAGAGCCCTCGCTACTTTACCTCCCAAACTCTCACTGTTTTATCCCAAAAACCCGCCTTGTTTTATATTCCGAGCTTTTGCTGCTTTACCCCTGAACTCTTGCTCTTTTATCGCCTGAGCTCTCGCTGTTTTATCCCCTGAACACTCGCTGTTTTATACCCTGAGCTCTTGCTGATTTTCCTCCTGAAACCTCGGTATTCTATCACCCAAACTCTCACTGTTTTACCCCCTGAATTCTCGATGCTTTATCCTCTGAATTTTCACTGCATTCTCCTCTGCACACTCGCTGATTTTTCTCCAGAACCCTCGCAATTTTATGTCCAAAACTCTCGCTGTTTTATCCCCTGAACTCTCACTGTTTTATCCCCTGAATTCTCGCTGTTATAGCCCCTGAACTCTGGCTGATTTTTCTCCAAAACCCTCGCTGTTTAATCTCCCAAACTCCCGCTGTTTTATCTCCTGAACTCTCATTGTTTTATCTTCTGAGCTTTTGCTGCTTTACCGCTGAATTCTCGAAGTTTTATCCTCTTATACCTGGCTGATTTTTCTCCAGAACCCTCGCTGTTTTATCTCCCATCTCTCGCTGTTTAATCTCTGAACTCTCGCTGATTGTTCTCCAGAACCCTTGATGTTTTATCTCAGAAACTCTCACTGTTTTATCCCCTGAACTCTCACTGTTTTATCTCACAAACTCTCACTGATGTTTCACCAAAATTCTTTTTTATTTTTCTCCAGACTTCTTGATATTTTAACTTCCAAATTCTGGCTGGTTTTTCACCTGAACTCTCACTGTTCCTGGACTTTCACTGCTTTACCCGTGAACTCTCGCTCTTTTATCCACTAAGCTCTCACTTTTTTGTCCTCTGAACTCTCACTGTTTTATCCCCTGAATTCTCGGTTTTATCGCCTGAACTCTTGCCGATTTTTCACCAGAACCCTCGCTGTTTGATCTTCCAAACTCTCACTGTTTTATCTCCTCAATTCTCACTGTTTTATAACCAGAAGTCTCACTCTTTTATCTCCCAAGCTCTCGCTGATTTTTCTCCAGAACTCTCATTATTCGATCTCCTGAACTGTCGCTCTTTTATCTCTCAAACGCCCGCTGTTTTATGTCCTGAACCCTCGCTGTTGTATCCCCTGAATTCTCGCTGTTTTATCCTTTTAATTTTCGCTGTTTTATCCCGTGAACTCTCGCCACTTTTTCTCCAGAATTCTTGCTGAGTTTTCTCCTGAGCTCTTGCTGGTTTACCCTCTGAACTCTCGCTGCTTTTTCTCCAGAGCCCTCGCTACTTTACCTCCCAAACTCTCACTGTTTTATCCCAAAAACCCGCCTTGTTTTATATTCCGAGCTTTTGCTGCTTTACCCCTGAACTCTTGCTCTTTTATCGCCTGAGCTCTCGCTGTTTTATCCCCTGAACACTCGCTGTTTTATACCCTGAGCTCTTGCTGATTTTCCTCCTGAAACCTCGGTATTCTATCACCCAAACTCTCACTGTTTTACCCCCTGAATTCTCGATGCTTTATCCTCTGAATTTTCACTGCATTCTCCTCTGCACACTCGCTGATTTTTCTCCAGAACCCTCGCAATTTTATGTCCAAAACTCTCGCTGTTTTATCCCCTGAACTCTCACTGTTTTATCCCATGAATTCTCGCTGTTATATCCCCTGAACTCTGGCTGATTTTTCTCCAAACCCCTCGCTGTTTAATCTCCCAAACTCCCGCTGTTTTATCTCCTGAACTCTCATTGTTTTATCTTCTGAGCTTTTGCTGCTTTACCCCTGAATTCTCGAAGTTTTATCCTCTTATACCTGGCTAATTTTTCTCCAGAACCCTCGCTGTTTTATCTCCCATCTCTCGCTGTTTAATCTCTGAACTCTCGCTGATTGTTCTCCAGAACCCTTGATGTTTTATCTCAGAAACTCTCAATGTTTTATCCCCTGAACTCTCACTGTTTTATCTCACAAACTCTCACTGATGTTTCACCAAAATTCTTTTTTATTTTTCTCCAGACTTCTTGATATTTTAACTTCCAAATTCTGGCTGGTTTTTCACCTGAACTCTCACTGTTCCTGGACTTTCACTGCTTTACCCGTGAACTCTCGCTCTTTTATCCACTAAGCTCTCACTTTTTTGTCCTCTGAACTCTCACTGTTTTATCCCCTGAATTCTCGGTTTTATCTCCTGAACTCTTGCCGATTTTTCACCAGAACCCTCGCTGTTTTATCTCCCAAACTCTCGCTGTTTTATCTCCTTAACTCTCGCTGTTTTATCCCCTGAACTCTGGCTGATTTTTCTCCAAAACCCATGCTGTTTAATCTCCAAATCTCTCGCTGTTTTATCCTCCGAACTCGCACAGTTTTATGTCCCAAGGTCTTGCGTTTTATCCTTTGAACTCCTGCTGATCTATCTCCAGAACTCTCGATGTTTTATCTCTCGAATTCGCACTGTTTTATCTCCTGAACGCTCAATCTTTTACCTCCAAAGCTCTCGCTGATTTTTCTGCAGAACCCTCGCTGTGTTATCTCCCAAACTCTAACTGTTTTATCCCCTGAACACTCATTGTTTTATCATCCGAGCTTTTGCTGTTTTACCCCTGAACTCTCGCTGTATTATACACTGAACTCTCACTGTTTCATGCGCTGATTTCTCGCTGTTTTATCCACTAAACTCTGCCTGATTATTCTCCAGGGCCCAAGCTGTTTTATCTCCCAGGCTCTCGCTGGTTTATGCTCTGAACTCGTACAGTTTTATCTCCCAAGGTCTTGCTTTTTTATCCTTTGAACTCCTGCTGATCTTTCTCCAGAACTCTTGATGTTTTATCTCTCGAATTCGCACTGTTTTATCTCCTGAACTCTCACTCTTTTATCTCCAAAGCTCTCGTGAATTTTTCCCCAAAAGTCTCACTATTTTATCTCCTGAGCTCTCGCTGTTTTATCGCCTGAACTCTCGCTGTTTTATCTCCAGAATTCTTGCTGATTTTACTCCTGACCTCCTGCTGTTTTATCTCCTGAATTATAGCTGTTTTATCTCCTGAACGCTTGTTTTATCTCCTGAACTCCTGCTGTTTTAACTCCCGAATTCTCACTTTTTATCTCCTGAACTCTCGCTGTTTTATCTCGAAAACGCTCACTGTTTTTTCTCCAGAACCCTCGCTGTTTGTCTTCCAAACTCTCACTGTTCTGTCTCCTGAATTCTAACTGTTTTATCTCCTGAACTCTCACTCTTTTATCTCCAAAGCACTCGTTGATTTTTCTCCATAACTCTCACTATTCTATCTCCTGAACTGTCGCTCTTTTATCTCTCAAACTCCCGCTGTTTTATGTCCTGAATCCTCGCTGTTGTTTCCCCTGAATTCTCGCTGTTTTATCCCCTGAACTCTCACCACTTTTTCTCCAGAATTCTTGCTGAGTTTTCCCCTGAGCTCTTGCTGTTTTACCCTCTGAACTCTTGCTGATGTTTCTCCAGAACCCTCGCTGTTTTATCTCACAAACTCTCGCTGCTTTATTCCCTGAACTCTCGCTGCTTTTTCTCCAGAGCCCTCGCTACTTTACCTCCCAAACTCTCACTGTTTTATCCCAAAAACTCACCTTGTTTTATATTCCGAGCTTTTGCTGCTTTATCCCCTGAACTCCCGCTGTTTTACACCCTGAACTCTTGCTGATTTTCCTCCAGAAACCTCGGTATTCTCTCTCCCAAACTCTCTCTGCTTTATCCCCTGAATTCTCGATGCTTTATCCCCTGAATTTTCACTGCTTTCTCCTCTGCACTCTCGCTGATTTTTCTCCAGAACCCTCACAGTTTCATGTCCAAAACTCTCGCTGTTTTATTCCCTGAACTCTCGCTGTTTCATCCCCTGAATTCTCGCTGTTATATCCCCTGAACTCTGGCTGATTTTTCTCCAAAACCCTCGCTGTTTAATCTCCCAAACTCTCGCTGTTTTATCTCCTGAACTCTCGCTGTTTTATCCCCTGAACTCTGGCTGATTTTTCTCCAAAGCCCTCGCTGTTTTATCTCCAAAACTCTCGCTGTTTTATCCCCTGAACACGCACAGTTTTGTCTCCCAAGGTCTCGCTTTTTTATCCTTTGAACTCCTGCTGATCTATCTCCAGAATTCTCGATGTTTTATCTCTCGAATTCGCACTGTTTTATCTCCTGAACTCTCACACTTTTATCTCCAAAGCTCTCGCTGAGTTTTCTCCAGAAATCTCACTATTTTATCTCCTGAACTCTCGCTGTTTTATCTCCCGAACTCTTGCTGTTTCATCTCCAGAATTCTTGCTCATTTTTCTCCTGACCGCTTGCTGTTTTATCTCCTGAATTCTAGCTGTATTATCTCCTGAACGCTTGTTTTATCTCCTGAACTCCTGCTGTTTTAGCTCCCAAATTCTCAAATTTATCTCCTGAACTCTCGCTGTTTTATCTCGAAAACTCTCGCTGTTTTTTCTCCAGAACCCTCGCTGTTTGATCTTCCAAACTCTCACTGTTTTATCTCCTGAATTCTCAATGTTTTATATCCAGAACTGTCACTGTTTTATCTCCCAAGCACTCGCTGATTTTTCTCCAGAACTCTCATTATTCGATCTCCTGAACTGTCGCTCTTTTATCTCTCAAACGCCCGCTGTTTTATGTCCTGAACCCTCGCTGTTGTATCCCCTGAATTCTCGCTGTTTTATCCTTTTAATTTTCGCTGTTTTATCCCCTGAACTCTCACCACTTTTTCTCCAGAATTCTTTCTGAGTTTTCTCCTGAGCTCTTGCTGGTTTACCCTCTGAACTCTCGCTGCTTTTTCTCCAGAGCCCTCGCTACTTTACCTCCCAAACTCTCACTGTTTTATCCCAAAAACTCGCCTTGTTTTATATTCCGAGCTTTTGCTGCTTTACCCCTGAACTCTTGCTCTTTTACCCCCTGAGCTCTCGCTGTTTTAACCCCTGAACTCTCGCTGTTTTATACCCTGAACTCTTGCTGATTTTCCTCCAGAAACCTCGGTATTCTATCACCCAAACTCTCACTGTTTTATCCCCTGAATTCTCGATGCTTTATCCGCTGAATTTTCACTGCATTCTCCTCCGCGCACTCGCTGATTTTTCTCCAGAACCCTCGCAATTTTATGTCCAAAACTCTCGCTGTTTTATCCCCTGAACTCTCACTGTTTTATCCCCTGAATTCTCGCTGTTATACCCCTGAACTCTGGCTGATTTTTCTCCAAAACCCGCGCTGTTTAATCTCCCAAACTCCCGCTGTTTTATCTCCTGAACTCTCATTGTTTTATCTTCTGAGCTTTTGCTGCTTTACCCCTGAATTCCCTAAGTTTTATCCTCTTATACCCGGCTGATTTTTCTCCAGAACCCTCGCTGTTTTATCTCCCATCTCTCGCTGTTTAATCTCTGAACTCTCGCTGATTTTTCTCCAGAACCCTTGATGTTTTATCTCACAAACTCTCACTGTTTTATCCCCTGAACTCTCACTGTTTTATCTCACAAAATCTGACTAATGTTTCACCAAAATTCTTGGTTATTTTTCTCCAGACTTCTTGATATTTTAACTTCCAAACTCTGGCTGGTTTTTCACCTGAACTCTCACTGTTCCTGAACTTTCACTGCTTTACCGGTGAACTCTCGCTCTTTTATCCACTAAGCTCTCACTTTTTTGTCCTCTGAACTCTCACTGTTTTATCCCCTGAATTCTCGGTTTTATCTCCTGAACTCTTGCCGATTTTTCTCCAGAACCCTCGCTGTTTTATCTCCCAAACTCTCGCTCTTTTATCCCCTGAACTATCGCTGATTATTCTCCAGAACACTCGCTATTTTATCTCCCAGCGTCTCGCTGTTTTATCCCCAGTTCTCGCTGTCTTATCCCCTGAACTCTGGCTGATTTTTCTCCAGAACCCTCGCTGTTTTATCTCCCAAACTCTAACTGTTTTATCCCCTGAACACTCATTGTTTTATCGTCCGAACTTTTGCTGCTTTACCCCTGAACTCTCGCTGTATTATACACTGAACTCTCACTGTTTTATCCGCTGATTTCTCGCTGTTTTATCCGTTAAACTCTGCCTGATTTTTCTCCAGGGCCCTAGCTGTTTTATCTCCCAAGATCTCGTTGTTTTATCCTCCGAACTTGAACAGTTTTATCTCCCAATGTTTTGCTTTTTTATCCTTTGAACTCCTGCTGATCTTTCTCCTGAACGCTCAATCTTTTATCTCCAAAGCTCTCGCTGATTTTTCTCCAGAAATCTCACTATTTTATCTCCTGAACTCTTGCTGTTTTATCTCCCGAACTCTCGCAGTTTTATCTCCAGAATTCTTGCTGATTTTTCTACTGACCTCTTGCTGTTTTATCTCCTGAATTCTAGCCGTTTTATCTCCTGAACGCTTGTTCTATCTCCTGAACTCCTGCTGTTTTAACTCCCGAATTCTCACTTTTTATCTCCTGAACTCTCGCTGTTTTATCTCAAAAACTCTCGCTGTTTTTTCTCCAGAACCCTCGCTGTTTGATCTTCCAAACTCTCACTGTTTTATCTCCTTAATTCTCACTGTTTTATCTCCTGAACTGTCACTCTTTTATCTCCCAAGCACTCGCTGATTTTCCTCCAGAACTCTCATTATTCTATCTCCTGAACTGTCGCTCTTTTATCTCTCAAACTCCCGTTGTTTTATGTCCTGAACCCTCGCTGTTGTATCCCTTAAATTCTCGCTGTTTTATCCGCTGAATTCTCGCTGTTTTATCCCCTGAACTCTCGCCACTTTTTCTCCAGAATTCTTGCTGAATTTTCTCCTGAGCTCTTGCTGTTTTACCCTCTGAACTCTTGCTGATTTTTCTCCAGAACTCTCGCTGTTTTATCTCACAAACTCTCGCTGCTTTATTCCCTGAACTCTCGGTGCTTTTTCTCCAGACCCCTCGCTACTTTACCTCCCAAACTCTCACTGTCTTATCCCAAAAACTCGCCTTGTTTTATATTCCGAGCTTTTGCTGCTTTACCCCTGAACTCTTGCTCTTTTATCCCCTGAGCTCTCGCTGTTTTATCCCCTGAACTCTCGCTGTTTTATACCCTGAACTCTTGCTGATTTTCCTCCAGAAACCTCGGTATTCTATCTCCCAAACTCTCACTGTTTTATCCCTTGAATTCTCGATGCTTTTTCCCCTGAATTTTCACTGCTTTCTCCTCTGCACTCTCGCTGATTTTTCTCCAGAACCCTCACAGTTTTATGTCCAAAACTCTCGCTGTTTTATCCCTTGAACTCTCGCTGTTTTATCCCCTGATTTCTCGCTGTTATATCCCCTGAACTCTGGCTGATTTTTCTTCAAAACCCTCGCTGTTTAATCTCCCAAATTCTCACTGTTTTATCCCCTTGAACTCTGGCTGATTTTTCTCTAAAACCCTCGCTGTTTAATCTCCCAAATTCTGGCTGTTTTATCTCCTGAACTCTCGCTGTTTTTACCCCTGAACTATGGCTGATTTTTCTCCAAAACCCTCGCTGTTTAATCTCCAAAACTCTCGCTGTTTTATCCCCTGAACTCTCATTGTTTTATCTTCTGAGCTTTTGCTGCTTTACCCCTGAATTCTCGTTATTTTATCCCTTGAACTCTGGCTGATTTTATCTCCCAAACTCTCGCTCTTTTATCCCCTGAACTATCGCTGATTATTCTCCAGAACACTCGCTATTTTATCTCCCAACGTCTCGCTGTTTTATCCCCAATTCTCGCTGTCTTATCCCATGAACTCTGGCTGATTTTTCTGCAGAACCCTCGCTGTTTTATCTCCCAAACTCTAACTGTTTTATCCCCTGAACACTCATTGTTTTATCATCCGAGCTTTTGCTACTTTACCCCTGAACTCTCGCTGTATTATACACTGAACTCTCACTGTTTCATGCGCTGATTTCTCGCTGTTTTATCCGCTAAACTCTGCCTGATTATTCTCCAGGGCCCAAGCTGTTTTATCTCCCAGGCTCTCGCTGGTTTATGCTCTGAACTCGCACAGCTTTATCTCCCAAGGTCTTGCTTTTTTATCCTTTGAACTCCTGCTGATCTTTCTCCAGAACTCTTGATGTTTTATCTCTCGAATTCGCACTGTTTTATCTCCTGAACTCTCACTCTTTTATCTCCAAAGCTCTCGCTGATTTTTCCCCAAAAGTCTCACTATTTTATCTCCTGAGCTCTCGCTGTTTTATCTCCTGAACTCTCGCTGTTTTATCTCCAGAATTCTTGCTGATTTTACTCCTGACCTCCTGCTGTTTTATCTCTTGAATTCTAGCTGTTTTATCTCCTGAACGCTTGTTTTATCTCCTGATCTCCTGCTGTTTTAACTCCCGAATTCTCACTTTTTATCTCCTGAACTCTCGCTGTTTTATCTCGAAAAATCTCACTGTTTTTTACCCTGAACCCTCAAAGTTTGTCTTCCAAACTCTCACTGTTTTATCTCCTGAATTCTCACTGTTTTATCTCCTGAACTGTCACTCTTTTATCTCCCAAGCACTCGCTGATTTTTCTCCAGAACTCTCATTATTCTATCTCCTGAACTGTCGCTCTTTTATCTCTCAAACTCCCGCTGTTTTATGTCCTGAACCCTCGCTGTTGTATCCCTTAAATTCTCGCTCTTTTATCCGCTGAATTCTCGCTGTTTTATCCCTGAACTCTCGCCACTTTTTTCTCCAGAATTCTTGCTAAATTTTCTCCTGAGCTCTTGCTGTTTTACCCTCTGAACTCTTGCTGATTTTTCTCCAGAAGCCTCACTGTTTTATCTCACAAACTCTCGCTGCTTTATTCCCTGAACTCTCGCTGCTTTTCCTCCAGAGCCCTCGCTACTTTACCTCCCAAACTCTCACTGTTTTATCCCAAAAACTCGCCTTGTTTTATATTGTGAGCTTTTGCTGCTTTACCCCTGAACTCTTGCTCTTTTATCCCCTGAGCTCTCGCTGTTTTATCCCCTGAACTCTCGCTGTTTTATACCCTGAACTCTTGCTGATTTTGTCCAGAAACCTCGGTAATCGATCTCCCAAACTCTCACTGTTTTATCCCCTGAATTCTCGATGCTTTATCCCCTGAATTTTCACTGCTTTCTCCTCTGCACTCTCGCTGATTTTTCTCCAGAACCCTCAGTTTTATGTCCAAAACTCTCGCTGTTTTATCCCCTGAACTCTCGCTGTTTCATCCCCTGATTTCTCGCTGTTATATCCCCTGAACTCTGGATGATTTTTCTTCAAAACCCTCGCTGTTTAATCTGCCAAACTCTCGCTGTTTTATCTCCTGAACTCTCACTGTTTTATCCCCTGAACTCTGGCTGATTTTTCTCCAACACCCTCGCTGTTTAATCTCCAAACCTCTCGCTGTTTTATCCCCTGAACTCTCATTGTTTGATCTTCTGAGCTTTTGCTGATTTACCCCTGAATTCCAGTTGTTTTATCCCCTGAACTCTGGCTGATTTTTCTCCAGAACCCTTGATGTTTTATCTCACAAACTCTCACTGTTTTATCCCCTGAACTCTCACTGTTTTATCTCACAAACTCTCACTGATGTTTCACCAAAATTCTAGGTTATTTTTCTCCAGAATTCTTGATATTTTAACTTCCAAACTCTGGCTGGTTTATCACCTGAACTCTCACTGTTCCTGAACTTTCACAGCTTTACCCGTGAACTCTCGTTCTTTATTCCACTAAGCTCTCACTTTTTTGTCTTCTGAACTCTCACTGTTTTATCCCCTGAATTCTGGGTTTTATCTCCTGAACTCTTGCCGATTTTTCTCCAGAACCCTCGCTGTTTTATCTCCCAAACTCTCGCTCTTTTATCCCCTGAACTTTCGTTGATTATTCTCCAGAACACTCACTATTTTATCTCCCAATGTCTCGCTGTTTTATTCCCAATTCTCGCTGTCTTATCCCCTGAACTCTGGCTGATTTTTCTCCAGAGCGCTCGCTGTTTTATCTCCCAAACTCTAACTGTTTTATCCCCTGAACACTCATTGTTTTATCGTCCGAGCTTTTGCTGCTTTACCCCTGAGCTCTCGCTGTATTATACACTGAACTCTCACTGTTTTATCCACTGATTTCTCGCTGTTTTATCCACTAAACTCTGCCTGTTTTTTCTCCAGGGCCCTAGCTGTTTTATCTCCCAAGCTCTCGTTGTTTTATCCTCCAAACTCGCACAGTTTTATCTCCCAAGGTCGCGCTTTTTTATCCTTTGAACTCCTGCTGATCTTTCTCCAGAACTCTCGATGTTTTATCTCTCGAATTCGGACTGTTTTATCTCCTGAACTCTCACTCTTTTATCTCCAAAGCTCTCGCTGATTTTTCTCCAGAAATCTCACTATTTTATCACCTGAACTCTCGTTGTTTTATCTCCTGAACTCTCGCTGTTTTATCTCCAGAATTCATGCTGATTTTTCTACTGACCTCTTGCTGCTTTACCCCTGAATTCTCGTTATTTTATCCCCTGAACTCTAGCTGATTTTATCTCCCAAACTCTCGCTCTTTTATCCCCTGAACTATCGCTGATTATTCTCCAGAACACTCGCTATTTTATCTCCCAACGTCTCGCTGTTTTATCCCCAATTCTCGCTGTCTTATCCCATGAACTCTGGCTGATTTTTCTGCAGAACCCTCGCTGTTTTATCTCCCAAACTCTAACAGTTTTATCCCCTGAACACTCATTGTTTTATCATCCGAGCTTTTGCTGCTTTACCCCTGAACGCTCGCTGTATTATACACTGAACTCTCACTGTTTCATGCGCTGATTTCTCGCTGTTTTATCCGCTAAACTCTGCCTGATTATTCTCCAGGGCCCAAGCTGTTTTATCTCCCAGGCTCTCGCTGGTTTATGCTCTGAACTCGCACAGTTTTATCTCCCAAGGTCGCGCTTTTTTATCCTTTGAACTCCTGCTGATCTTTCTCCAGAACTCTCGATGTTTTATCTCTCGAATTCGCACTGTTTTATCTCCTGAACTCTCACTCTTTTATCTCCAAAGCTCTCGCTGATTTTTCTCCAGAAATCTCACTATTTTATCACCTGAACTCTCGTTGTTTTATCTCCTGAACTCTCGCTGTTTTATCTCCAGAATGCATGCTGATTTTTCTACTGACCTCTTGCTGTTTTATCTCCTGATTTCTAGCTGTTTTATCTCCTGAACGCTTGTTTTATCTCCTGAACTCCTGCAGTTTTAACTCCCGAATTCTCACTTTTTATCTCACAAACTCTCGCTGTTTTATCTTGAAAACTCTCGCGGTTTTTTCTCCGGAACCCTCACTGTTTGATCTTCCAAACTCTCACTGCTTTATCTCCTGAATTCTCACTGTTTTATCTCCTGAACTGTCACTCCTTTATCTCCCAAGCACTCGCTGATTTTTCTCCAGAACTCTCATTATTCTATCTCCTGAACTTTCGCTCTTTTATCTCTCAAACCCCCGCTGTTTTATGTCCTGAGCCCTCGCTCTTGTATCCCTTAAATTCTCCTTCTTTTATCCGCTGAATTCTCGCTGTTTTATCCCTGAACTCTCACCACTTTTTCTCCAGAATTCTTTCTGAGTTTTCTCCTGAGCTCTTGCTGGTTTACCCTCTGAACTCTCGCTGCTTTTTCTCCAGAGCCCTCGCTACTTTACCTCCCAAACTCTCACTGTTTTATCCCAAAAACTCGCCTTGTTTTATATTCCGAGCTTTTGCTGCTTTACCCCTGAACTCTTGCTCTTTTACCCCCTGAGCTCTCGCTGTTTTAACCCCTGAACTCTCGCTGTTTTATACCCTGAACTCTTGCTGATTTTCCTCCAGAAACCTCGGTATTCTATCACCCAAACTCTCACTGTTTTATCCCCTGAATTCTCGATGCTTTATCCGCTGAATTTTCACTGCATTCTCCTCCGCGCACTCGCTGATTTTTCTCCAGAACCCTCGCAATTTTATGTCCAAAACTCTCGCTGTTTTATCCCCTGAACTCTCACTGTTTTATCCCCTGAATTCTCGCTGTTATACCCCTGAACTCTGGCTGATTTTTCTCCAAAACCCGCGCTGTTTAATCTCCCAAACTCCCGCTGTTTTATCTCCTGAACTCTCATTGTTTTATCTTCTGAGCTTTTGCTGCTTTACCCCTGAATTCCCTAAGTTTTATCCTCTTATACCCGGCTGATTTTTCTCCAGAACCCTCGCTGTTTTATCTCCCATCTCTCGCTGTTTAATCTCTGAACTCTCGCTGATTTTTCTCCAGAACCCTTGATGTTTTATCTCACAAACTCTCACTGTTTTATCCCCTGAACTCTCACTGTTTTATCTCACAAAATCTGACTAATGTTTCACCAAAATTCTTGGTTATTTTTCTCCAGACTTCTTGATATTTTAACTTCCAAACTCTGGCTGGTTTTTCACCTGAACTCTCACTGTTCCTGAACTTTCACTGCTTTACCGGTGAACTCTCGCTCTTTTATCCACTAAGCTCTCACTTTTTTGTCCTCTGAACTCTCACTGTTTTATCCCCTGAATTCTCGGTTTTATCTCCTGAACTCGTGCCGATTTTTCTCCAGAACCCTCGCTGTTTTATCTCCCAAACTCTCGCTCTTTTATCCCCTGAACTATCGCTGATTATTCTCCAGAACACTCGCTATTTTATCTCCCAGCGTCTCGCTGTTTTATCCCCAGTTCTCGCTGTCTTATCCCCTGAACTCTGGCTGATTTTTCTCCAGAACCCTCGCTGTTTTATCTCCCAAACTCTAACTGTTTTATCCCCTGAACACTCATTGTTTTATCGTCCGAACTTTTGCTGCTTTACCCCTGAACTCTCGCTGTATTATACACTGAACTCTCACTGTTTTATCCGCTGATTTCTCGCTGTTTTATCCGTTAAACTCTGCCTGATTTTTCTCCAGGGCCCTAGCTGTTTTATCTCCCAAGATCTCGTTGTTTTATCCTCCGAACTTGAACAGTTTTATCTCCCAATGTTTTGCTTTTTTATCCTTTGAACTCCTGCTGATCTTTCTCCTGAACGCTCAATCTTTTATCTCCAAAGCTCTCGCTGATTTTTCTCCAGAAATCTCACTATTTTATCTCCTGAACTCTTGCTGTTTTATCTCCCGAACTCTCGCAGTTTTATCTCCAGAATTCTTGCTGATTTTTCTACTGACCTCTTGCTGTTTTATCTCCTGAATTCTAGCCGTTTTATCTCCTGAACGCTTGTTCTATCTCCTGAACTCCTGCTGTTTTAACTCCCGAATTCTCACTTTTTATCTCCTGAACTCTCGCTGTTTTATCTCAAAAACTCTCGCTGTTTTTTCTCCAGAACCCTCGCTGTTTGATCTTCCAAACTCTCACTGTTTTATCTCCTTAATTCTCACTGTTTTATCTCCTGAACTGTCACTCTTTTATCTCCCAAGCACTCGCTGATTTTCCTCCAGAACTCTCATTATTCTATCTCCTGAACTGTCGCTCTTTTATCTCTCAAACTCCCGTTGTTTTATGTCCTGAACCCTCGCTGTTGTATCCCTTAAATTCTCGCTGTTTTATCCGCTGAATTCTCGCTGTTTTATCCCCTGAACTCTCGCCACTTTTTCTCCAGAATTCTTGCTGAATTTTCTCCTGAGCTCTTGCTGTTTTACCCTCTGAACTCTTGCTGATTTTTCTCCAGAACTCTCGCTGTTTTATCTCACAAACTCTCGCTGCTTTATTCCCTGAACTCTCGGTGCTTTTTCTCCAGACCCCTCGCTACTTTACCTCCCAAACTCTCACTGTCTTATCCCAAAAACTCGCCTTGTTTTATATTCCGAGCTTTTGCTGCTTTACCCCTGAACTCTTGCTCTTTTATCCCCTGAGCTCTCGCTGTTTTATCCCCTGAACTCTCGCTGTTTTATACCCTGAACTCTTGCTGATTTTCCTCCAGAAACCTCGGTATTCTATCTCCCAAACTCTCACTGTTTTATCCCTTGAATTCTCGATGCTTTTTCCCCTGAATTTTCACTGCTTTCTCCTCTGCACTCTCGCTGATTTTTCTCCAGAACCCTCACAGTTTTATGTCCAAAACTCTCGCTGTTTTATCCCTTGAACTCTCGCTGTTTTATCCCCTGATTTCTCGCTGTTATATCCCCTGAACTCTGGCTGATTTTTCTTCAAAACCCTCGCTGTTTAATCTCCCAAATTCTCACTGTTTTATCCCCTTGAACTCTGGCTGATTTTTCTCTAAAACCCTCGCTGTTTAATCTCCCAAATTCTGGCTGTTTTATCTCCTGAACTCTCGCTGTTTTTACCCCTGAACTATGGCTGATTTTTCTCCAAAACCCTCGCTGTTTAATCTCCAAAACTCTCGCTGTTTTATCCCCTGAACTCTCATTGTTTTATCTTCTGAGCTTTTGCTGCTTTACCCCTGAATTCTCGTTATTTTATCCCTTGAACTCTGGCTGATTTTATCTCCCAAACTCTCGCTCTTTTATCCCCTGAACTATCGCTGATTATTCTCCAGAACACTCGCTATTTTATCTCCCAACGTCTCGCTGTTTTATCCCCAATTCTCGCTGTCTTATCCCATGAACTCTGGCTGATTTTTCTGCAGAACCCTCGCTGTTTTATCTCCCAAACTCTAACTGTTTTATCCCCTGAACACTCATTGTTTTATCATCCGAGCTTTTGCTACTTTACCCCTGAACTCTCGCTGTATTATACACTGAACTCTCACTGTTTCATGCGCTGATTTCTCGCTGTTTTATCCGCTAAACTCTGCCTGATTATTCTCCAGGGCCCAAGCTGTTTTATCTCCCAGGCTCTCGCTGGTTTATGCTCTGAACTCGCACAGCTTTATCTCCCAAGGTCTTGCTTTTTTATCCTTTGAACTCCTGCTGATCTTTCTCCAGAACTCTTGATGTTTTATCTCTCGAATTCGCACTGTTTTATCTCCTGAACTCTCACTCTTTTATCTCCAAAGCTCTCGCTGATTTTTCCCCCAAAAGTCTCACTATTTTATCTCCTGAGCTCTCGCTGTTTTATCTCCTGAACTCTCGCTGTTTTATCTCCAGAATTCTTGCTGATTTTACTCCTGACCTCCTGCTGTTTTATCTCTTGAATTCTAGCTGTTTTATCTCCTGAACGCTTGTTTTATCTCCTGATCTCCTGCTGTTTTAACTCCCGAATTCTCACTTTTTATCTCCTGAACTCTCGCTGTTTTATCTCGAAAAATCTCACTGTTTTTTTACCCTGAACCCTCAAAGTTTGTCTTCCAAACTCTCACTGTTTTATCTCCTGAATTCTCACTGTTTTATCTCCTGAACTGTCACTCTTTTATCTCCCAAGCACTCGCTGATTTTTCTCCAGAACTCTCATTATTCTATCTCCTGAACTGTCGCTCTTTTATCTCTCAAACTCCCGCTGTTTTATGTCCTGAACCCTCGCTGTTGTATCCCTTAAATTCTCGCTCTTTTATCCGCTGAATTCTCGCTGTTTTATCCCTGAACTCTCGCCACTTTTTTCTCCAGAATTCTTGCTAAATTTTCTCCTGAGCTCTTGCTGTTTTACCCTCTGAACTCTTGCTGATTTTTCTCCAGAAGCCTCACTGTTTTATCTCACAAACTCTCGCTGCTTTATTCCCTGAACTCTCGCTGCTTTTCCTCCAGAGCCCTCGCTACTTTACCTCCCAAACTCTCACTGTTTTATCCCAAAAACTCGCCTTGTTTTATATTGTGAGCTTTTGCTGCTTTACCCCTGAACTCTTGCTCTTTTATCCCCTGAGCTCTCGCTGTTTTATCCCCTGAACTCTCGCTGTTTTATACCCTGAACTCTTGCTGATTTTGTCCAGAAACCTCGGTAATCGATCTCCCAAACTCTCACTGTTTTATCCCCTGAATTCTCGATGCTTTATCCCCTGAATTTTCACTGCTTTCTCCTCTGCACTCTCGCTGATTTTTCTCCAGAACCCTCAGTTTTATGTCCAAAACTCTCGCTGTTTTATCCCCTGAACTCTCGCTGTTTCATCCCCTGATTTCTCGCTGTTATATCCCCTGAACTCTGGATGATTTTTCTTCAAAACCCTCGCTGTTTAATCTGCCAAACTCTCGCTGTTTTATCTCCTGAACTCTCACTGTTTTATCCCCTGAACTCTGGCTGATTTTTCTCCAACACCCTCGCTGTTTAATCTCCAAAACTCTCGCTGTTTTATCCCCTGAACTCTCATTGTTTGATCTTCTGAGCTTTTGCTGATTTACCCCTGAATTCCAGTTGTTTTATCCCCTGAACTCTGGCTGATTTTTCTCCAGAACCCTTGATGTTTTATCTCACAAACTCTCACTGTTTTATCCCCTGAACTCTCACTGTTTTATCTCACAAACTCTCACTGATGTTTCACCAAAATTCTAGGTTATTTTTCTCCAGAATTCTTGATATTTCAACTTCCAAACTCTGGCTGGTTTATCACCTGAACTCTCACTGTTCCTGAACTTTCACAGCTTTACCCGTGAACTCTCGTTCTTTATTCCACTAAGCTCTCACTTTTTTGTCTTCTGAACTCTCACTGTTTTATCCCCTGAATTCTGGGTTTTATCTCCTGAACTCTTGCCGATTTTTCTCCAGAACCCTCGCTGTTTTATCTCCCAAACTCTCGCTCTTTTATCCCCTGAACTTTCGTTGATTATTCTCCAGAACACTCACTATTTTATCTCCCAATGTCTCGCTGTTTTATTCCCAATTCTCGCTGTCTTATCCCCTGAACTCTGGCTGATTTTTCTCCAGAGCGCTCGCTGTTTTATCTCCCAAACTCTAACTGTTTTATCCCAACACTCATTGTTTTATCGTCCGAGCTTTTGCTGCTTTACCCCTGAGCTCTCGCTGTATTATACACTGAACTCTCACTGTTTTATCCACTGATTTCTCGCTGTTTTATCCACTAAACTCTGCCTGTTTTTTCTCCAGGGCCCTAGCTGTTTTATCTCCCAAGCTCTCGTTGTTTTATCCTCCGAACTCGCACAGTTTTATCTCCCAAGGTCGCGCTTTTTTATCCTTTGAACTCCTGCTGATCTTTCTCCAGAACTCTCGATGTTTTATCTCTCGAATTCGGACTGTTTTATCTCCTGAACTCTCACTCTTTTATCTCCAAAGCTCTCGCTGATTTTTCTCCAGAAATCTCACTATTTTATCACCTGAACTCTCGTTGTTTTATCTCCTGAACTCTCGCTGTTTTATCTCCAGAATTCATGCTGATTTTTCTACTGACCTCTTGCTGCTTTATCTCCTGATTTCTAGCTGTTTTATCTCCTGAACGCTTGTTTTATCTCCTGAACTCCTGCAGTTTTAACTCCCGAATTCTCACTTTTTATCTCACAAACTCTCGCTGTTTTATCTTGAAAACTCTCGCTGTTTTTTCTCCGGAACCCTCACTGTTTGATCTTCCAAACTCTCACTGCTTTATCTCCTTAATTCTCACTGTTTTATCTCCTGAACTGTCACTCCTTTATCTCCCAAGCACTCGCTGATTTTTCTCCAGAACTCTCATTATTCTATCTCCTGAACTTTCGCTCTTTTATCTCTCAAACTCCCGCTGTTTTATGTCCTGAGCCCTCGCTCTTGTATCCCTTAAATTCTCGTTCTTTTATCCGCTGAATTCTCGCTGTTTTATCCCTGAACTCTCGCCACTTTTTCTCCAGAATTCTTGCTGAATTTTCTCCTGAGCTCTTGCTGTTTTACCCTCTGAACTCTTGCTGATTTTTCTCCAGAAGCCTCGCTGTTTTATCTCACAAACTCTCGCTGCTTTATTCCCTAAACTCTCGCTGCTTTTCCTCCAGAGCCCTCAGAACTTTACCTCCCAAACTCTCACTGTTTTATCCCAAAAACTCGCCTTGTTTTATATTCCGAGCTTTTGCTGCTTTACCCCTGAACTCTTGCTCTTTTATCCCCTGAGCTCTCGCTGTTTTATCCCCTGAACTCTCGCTGTTTTATCCCCTGAAATCTGGCTGATTTTTCTCCAGAACACTCGCTGTTTCATCTCCCAAGCTCTCGCTGTTTAATCCTCTGAACTCTCGCTGATTTTTCTCCAGAACCCTTGATGTGTTATCTCACAAACTCTCATTGTTTAATCCCCTGAACTCTCACTATTTTATCTCACAAACTCTCACTGATGTTTCACCAAAATTCTTGGTTATTTTTCTCCAGAATTCTTGATATTTTAACTTCCAAACTCTGGCTGGTTTTTCAGCTGAACTCTCAATGTTTCTGTACTTTCATTGATTTACCCGTGAACTCTCGCTCTTTTATCCACTAAGCTCTCACTTTTTTCTCCTCTGAACTCTCACTGTTTTATCCCCTGAATTCTCGGTTTTATCTCCTGAACTCTTGCTGATTTTTCTCCAGAACCCTCGCTGTTTTATCTCCCAAACTCTCGCTCTTTTATCCCCTGAACTCTCGCTGATTATTCTCCAGAACACTCGCTATTTTATCTCCCAATGTCTCGCTGTTTTATCCCCAATTCTCGCTGTCTTATCCACTGAACTCTGGCTGATTTTTCTCCAGAACCCTCGCTGTTTTATCTCCCAACGTCTCGCTGTTTTATCCCCAATTCTCGCTGTCATATACCCTGAACTCTTGCTGATTTTCCTCCAGAAACCTCGGTATTCTATCTCCCAAACTCTCACTGTTTTATCCCCTGAATTCTCGATGCTTTATCCCCTGAATTTTCACTGCTTTCTCCTCTGCACTCGCGCTGATTCTTCTCCAGAACCCTCACAGTTTTATGTCCAAAGCTCTCGCTGTTTTATCCCCTGAACTCTCGCTGTTTTATCCCCTGATTTCTCGCTGTTATATCCCCTGAACTCTGGCTGATTTTTCTTCAAAACCCTCGCTGTTTAATCTCCCAAACTCTCGCTGTTTTATCTCCTGAACTCTGGCTGATTTTTCTCTAAAACCCTCGCTGTTTAATCTCCAAAACTCTCGCTGTTTTATCCCCTGAACTCTCATTGTTTGATCTTCTGAGCTTTTGCTGATTTACCCCTGAATTCCCGATGTTTTATCCCCTGAACTCTCGGTGATATTTCTCCAGAAACCTTGATGTGTTATCTCACAAACTCTCACTGTTTTATCCCCTGAACTCTCACTGTTTTATCTCACAAACTCTCACTGATGTTTCACCAAAATTCTTGGTTATTTTTCTCCAGAATTCTTGATACTTTAACTTCCAAACTCTGGCTGGTTTATCACCTGAACTCTCACTGTTCCTGAACTTTCACTGCTTTACCCGTGAACTCTCGCTCTTTTATCCACTAAGTTCTCACTTTTTTGTCCTCTGAACTCTCACTGTTTTATCCCCTGAATTCTCGGTTTTATCTCCTGAACTCTTGCCGATTTTTCTCCAGAACCCTCGCTGTTTGATCTTCCAAACTCTCACTGTTTTATCTCCTGAATTCTCACAGTTTTATCTCCAGAACTCTCACTCTTTTATCTCCCAAGCACTCGCTGATTTTTCTCCAGAACTCTCATTATTCTATGTCCTGAACTGTCGCTCTTTTATCTCTCAAACGCCCGCTGTTTTATGTCCTGAACCCTCGCTGTTGTATCCCCTGAATTCTCGCTGTTTTATCCTTTTAATTTTCGCTGTTTTATCCCCTGAACTCTCGCCACTTTTTCTCCAGAATTCTTGCTGAGTTTTCTCCTGAGCTCTTGCTGGTTTACCCTCTGAACTCTCGCTGCTATTTCTCCAGAGCCCTCGCTACTTTACCTCCCAAACTCTCACTGTTTTATCCCAAAAACCCGCCTTTGTTTATCTTCCGAGCTTTTGCTGCTTTACCCCTGAACTCTTGCTCTTTTATCCCCTGAGCTCTCGCGGTTTTATCCCGTGAACTCTCGCTGTTTTATACCCTGAACTCTTGCTGATTTTCCTCCAGAAACCTCGGTATTCTATCTCACAAACTCACACTATTTTATCCCCTGAATTCTCGATGCTTTATCCCCTGAATTTTCACTGCTTTCTCCTCTGCACTCTCGCTGATTTTTCTCCAGAACCCTCACAGTTTTATGTCCAAAACTCTCGCTGTTTTATCCCCTGAACTCTCACTGTTTTATCCCCTGAATTCCCGCTGTTATATCCCCTGAACTCTGGATGATTTTTCTTCAAAACCCTCGCTGTTTAATCTCCCAAACTCTCGCTGTTTTATCTCCTGAACTCTCACTGTTTTATCCCCTGAACTCTGGCTGATTTTTCTCCAAAACCCTCGCTGTTAAATCTCCAAAACTCTCGCTGTTTTATCCCCTGAACTCTCATTGTTTTATCTTCTGAGCTTTTGCTGATTTACCCCTGAATTCCCATTGTTTTATCCCCGGAAATCTGGCTGATTTTTCTCCAGAACCCTCGCTGTTTTATCTCCCAAGCTCTCGCTGTTTAATCCTCTGAACTCTCGCTGATTTTTCTCCAGAACCCTTGATGTGTTATCTCACAAACTCTCATTGTTTAATCCCCTGAACTCTCACTGTTTTATCTCACAAACTCTCACTGATGTTTCACCAAAATTCTTGGTTATTTTTCTCCAGAATTCTTGATACTTTAACTTCCAAACTCTGGCTGGTTTTTCAGCTGAACTCTCAATGTTCCTGAACTTTCATTGATTTACCCGTGAACTCTCGCTCTTTTATCCACTAATCTCTCACTTTTTTCTCCTCTGAACTCTCACTGTTTTATCCCCTGAATTCTCGGTTTTATCTCCTGAACTCTTGCTGATTTTTCTCCAGAACCCTCGCTGTTTTATCTCCCAAACTCTCGCTCTTTTATCCCCTGAACTCTCGCTGATTATTCTCCAGAACACTCGCTATTTTATCTCCCAATGTCTCGCTGTTTTATCCCCAATTCTCGCTGTCTTATCCCCTGAACTCTGGCTGATTTTTCTCCAGAACCCTCGCTGTTTTATCTCCCAAACTCTAACTGTTTTATCCCCTGAACACTCATTGTTTTATTGTCCGAGCTTTTGCTGCTTTACCCCTGAACTCAAGCTGTATTATACACTGAACTCTCACTGTTTTATCCGCTGATTTCTCGCTGTTTTATCCGCTAAACTCTGCCTGTTTTTTCTCCAGGGCCCTAGCTGTTTTATCTCCCAAGCTCTCGTTGTTTTATCCTCCGAACTCGCACAGTTTTATCTCCCAAGGTCGCGCTTTTTTATCCTTTGAACTCCTGCTGATCTTTCTCCAGAACTCTCGATGTTTTATCTCTCGAATTCGCACTGTTTTATCTCCTGAACTCTCACTCTTTTATCTCCAAAGCTCTCGCTGATTTTTCTCCGGAAATCTCACTATTTTATCTCCTGAACTCTCGCTATTTTATTTCCTGAACTCTCGCTGTTTTATCTCCAGAATTCGTGCTGATTTTTCTACTGACCTCTTGCTGTTTTATCTCCTGATTTCTAGCTGTTTTATCTCCTGAACGCTTGTTTTATCTCCTGAACTCCTGCTGTTTTAACTCCCGAATTCTCACTTTTTATCTCCTGAACTCTCGCTGTTTTATCTCGAAAACTCTCGCTGTTTTTTCTCCAGAACCCTCGCTGTTTGATCTTCCAAACACTCACTGTTTTATCTCCTGAATTCTCACTGTTTTATCTCCTGAACTGTCAGTCTTTTATCTCCCAAGCACTCGCTGATTTTTCTCCAGAACTCTCATTATTCTGTCTCCTGAACTGTCGCTCTTTTATCTCTCAAACTCCCGCTGTTTTATGTCCTGAACCCTCGCTGTTGTATCCCTTAAATTCTCGCTCTTTTATCCGCTGAATTCTCGCTGTTTTATCCCCTGAACTCTCGCCACTTTTTCTCCAGAATTCTTGCTGAATTTTCTCCTGAGCTCTTGCTGTTTTACCCTCTGAACTCTTGCTGATTTTTCTCCAGAAGCCTCGCTGTTTTATCTCACAAACTCTCGCTGCTTTATTCCCTGAACTCTCGCTGCTTTTCCTCCAGAGCCCTCCCTACTTTACCTCCCAAACTCTCACTGTTTTATCCCAAAAACTCGCCTTGTTTTATTTTCCGACCTTTTGCTGCTTTACCCCTGAACTCTTGCTCTTTTATCCCCTGAGCTCTCGCTGTTTTATCCCCTTAACTCTCGCTGTTTTATACCCTGAACTCTTGCTGATTTTCCTCCAGAAACCTCGGTATTCTATCTCCCAAACTCTCACTGTTTTATCCCCTGAATTCTCGATGCTTTATCCCCTGAATTTTCACTGCTTTCTCCTCTGCACTCGCGCTGATTTTTCTCCAGAACCCTCACAGTTTTATGTCCAAAACTCTCGCTGTTTTATCCCCTGAACTCTCGCTGTTTTATCCCCTGATTTCTCGCTGTTATATCCCCTGAACTCTGGCTGATTTTTCTTCAAAACCCTCGCTGTTTAATCTCCCAAACTCTCGCTGTTTTATCTCCTGAACTCGGGCTGATTTTTCTCTAAAACCCTCGCTGTTTAATCTCCAAAACTCTCGCTGTTTTATCCCCTGAACTCTCATTGTTTGATCTTCTGAGCTTTTGCTGATTTACCCCTGAATTCCCGATGTTTTATCCCCTGAACTCTCGGTGATATTTCTCCAGAAACCTTGATGTGTTATCTCACAAACTCTCCCTGTTTTATCCCCTGAACTCTCACTGTTTTATCTCACAAACTCTCACTGATGTTTCACCAAAATTCTTGGTTATTTTTCTCCAGAATTCTTGATACTTTAACTTCCATACTCTGGCTGGTTTATCACCTGAACTCTCACTGTTCCTGAACTTTCAATGCTTTACCCGTGAACTCTCGCTCTTTTATCCACTAAGTTCTCACTTTTTTGTCCTCTGAACTCTCACTGTTTTATCCCCTGAATTCTCGGTTTTATCTCCTGAACTCTTGCCGATTTTTCTCCAGAACCCTCGCTGTTTGATCTTCCAAACTCTCACTGTTTTATCTCCTGAATTCTCACAGTTTTATCTCCAGAACTCTCATTCTTTTATTTCCCAAGCACTCGCTGATTTTTCTCCAGAACTCTCATTATTCTATGTCCTGAACTGTCGCTCTTTTATCTCTCAAACGCCCGCTGTTTTATGTCCTGAACCCTCGCTGTTGTATCCCCTGAATTTTCGCTGTTTTATCCTTTTAATTTTCGCTGTTTTATCCCCTGAACTCTCGCCACTTTTTCTCCAGAATTCTTGCTGAGTTTTCTCCTGAGCTCTTGCTGGTTTACCTCTGAACTCTCGCTGCTATTTCTCCAGAGCCCTCGCTACTTTACCTCCCAAACTCTCACTGTTTTATCCCAAAAACCCGCCTTTGTTTATCTTCCGAGCTTTTGCTGCTTTACCCCTGAACTCTTGCTCTTTTATCCCCTGAGCTCTCGCGGTTTTATCCCGTGAACTCTCGCTGTTTTATACCCTGAACTCTTGCTGATTTTCCTCCAGAAACCTCGGTATTCTATCTCACAAACTCACACTATTTTATCCCCTGAATTCTCGATGCTTTATCCCCTGAATTTTCACTGCTTTCTCCTCTGCACTCTCGCTGATTTTTCTCCAGAACCCTCACAGTTTTATGTCCAAAACTCTCGCTGTTTTATCCCCTGAACTCTCACTGTTTTATCCCCTGAATTCTCGCTGTTATATCCCCTGAACTCTGGATGATTTTTCTTCAAAACCCTCGCTGTTTAATCTCCCAAACTCTCGCTGTTTTATCTCCTGAACTCTCACAGTTTTATCCCCTGAACTCTGGCTGATTTTTCTCCAAAACCCTCGCTGTTAAATCTCCAAAACTCTCGCTGTTTTATCCCCTGAACTCTCATTGTTTTATCTTCTGAGCTTTTGCTGATTTACCCCTGAATTCCCACTGTTTTATCCCCTGAAATCTGGCTGATTTTTCTCCAGAACCCTCGCTGTTTTATCTCCCAAGCTCTCGCTGTTTAATCCTCTGAACTCTCGCTGATTTTTCTCCAGAACCCTTGATGTGTTATCTCACAAACTCTCACTGTTTTATCCCCTG